>CAXKWD010000006.1:36390355-36990355 GCA_964059195.1 Ectobius pallidus
TATTAGGCGCCTGAAGTTCACGAGATCACCATTCGTTTCGTAATTCAAAGCTCCGTGCGATGAGTAAAAAAATGGTATTTTTTTAGTTTACCCTTCCTTTAACTCAATCGTTAATACAGTAGATTATGTGAATGAGTGAGTTACCCAGGTGGTTTTGAAGTATAGTGGTGATTTTCTATTGTTAAACCGTTAATTGGGCGTTATTCCGGTATCGGTAAATCGATTTGGTCCAAAATCAATAGGCTTCGTCCTGTGTGTGTAATAACTGGCCCGGGGGTTTAGCCAATAATTCGTCAAGTTAGTGGTGCATAAGGCATAGAAAGCTTTCTGAGTTAGTAAACAACTTGCACTGCATAAGGCAGTTTAGTGTTCTGTTGACGACGTTGTGTGTTGACAACCAGTGGCGGATCATAGCTAAAATGAGTGGGGGTGATGCTCCAGAAAATGTTTAGCCTTTTGTTTAGAAAAGCTACTCAGTAATATCAAGTTCATTGCAAATAATTTCGGCAACTGTCAAGATGTATCACACTTCTAGGGATACAAAATATGTAAATAGCACAAGCGATCAGACTCGTGGAAGAATTATTCATAGGTAAGAGTCAACCTGTCGGCCGCGGTGGTCTAAAGGGATCAAACCCGGCCGCGGTCGATGGGTTTCTCAAGACGTAAAAATCCTGGGCACGGAGTCCTCCGGGAGGGACTTTAAGCTGGGGGTCCCGTGTCGTAGATTTACGGCAGGTAAAAGAACTCCAAGCCTAAATTAGAGCCTCTGGACAAAATTTCTCGGCCCTTTCACGTCCAAGAAATACTTAGTTTCCAGAGGGGGGTTGCGAGGCGATGGGCTTACCACCTGTCCCTCTACCCTCTCTCGGAAAATAAGCATATCAAAATTAGTATAGGTAATGAAACCTCCATTGGAGGCCCCTTCGCCCCACCTGGGGATCATAGGGTACCAGATACAGATACATAAGAGTCAACCTGAAGATGGAATACTTCTACAGGTGCAGCAGAAATAAAAACAAATTCTCCAGAAAAATGCAGGATTTTTCTACTATTTTTACCTTTCGAGGTGCCCTGGAAGGTTCTACAGAAGACCATGATGTGTACCCACACAAGGGAAACACTAATATCTAATCCCCCCGTCACGTCATGAAACGTAGAGAGAAGTTTTTACCATTAAAGATCTTCTTTGGAGGAAAATAAAAGATATTTTTACTTCCTCTGCCCGTACCGTAGGTACTATAGGTAGAGGAAGTATTGTTTTCGACCCTAAAATTCGAAGTTGAGTTTTTAGCATATATACACGTTTCAAGGCCCCCTGAATCCAAAAATACTTTTGGAAACATGTCTGTGTGTGTGTCTGTGTGTCTGTGTGTCTGTCTGTGTGGAAGTTTGTGAACAGGCTAGCTCCGAAACGGAGAATCGTATGAAAACAAAATTTCGTATTTGGGTCAGGTACCTTCTGACGATGTGATTCGAAGATTGGCGACAAATTTCTCTTGTTTTTAAGGGGACTTTACATGAAGAAATTTTCGTTTTTCGCGATTTTCTCGAAAACGGCTCTAACGATTTTCTTTAAAATTTGCACATGTGTTCCTTTTACTGAGAGCTAAAACTTTTATTTGAAACTTTTTTTCGAAAAAATTCTCTGAGGGTAGTTACAAGCCACCCACTGTTCACCCACTGTTTGTATAAATTTTGTCTTGCGTTATGAACAACTGAATACGCGCTCTTTCACGGCCTCTTATCTATATTAATAAAAGGAAGTGTCTGTCCTCCGTCTGTCTGTCTTCCGTCTGTCTTCCGTCTGTCTGTCCGCGATGCCCAGCGAAATCTACTCAACGCAGAGATCTGAAATTTTATAAGTAGGCGGACTAAAGGGTCGGAATGTGCACCTCGAAGCCGGAATTTTAATTTTCGCCTCCGTTCGTGAGTTATGAGTGAAAAACTGGCAGAAAACGTGAATTTTTTTGCGTTTTAGAAGCATCAGTTTCAGTAATAAATTTCAATATCAAATAACTTACAGATGGCTTTGGCTATTTTTGTCAACATACCTCATAGCCTACCTTGAAAATAAAAGCAACGCGATCGCTTGATTTTGTAAGTCCATCCTAGACGATTCATTTGTTTAGAGTGTCAAGGCCCACAGACATATGACATTTTCAACCTACACGGAAGAAGGATAATCAACCCTAAATATGGTCAAACATTGTTCGATTAGAACGAAACTCACTATACAGGGGTTTTCTGGGCCAAGGAACTAGAATCTGAGGTCGCTTTTACCAGGGGACGCTACCTAATCGTGGAATGCACTCCACGTGATTTAGGTGTTAATAATTATCGCGGGGGAAGCCGCGGGCACATGCGGGCACATGCTGTTTGTCTGTCTGTCCACGATGCCCATCGAAATCTACTGAATGCAAAGATCTGAAAATTTAAAGATAGATGGACTGAAAGGTGGGCGAATGCACCTCGAAGCCGAATTTTTAATTTTAGCTTTCGTTCGCGAGTTATGAGTAAAAAACTGGCAGAAAACGTGATTTTAGCGCTGTCGAAGCATCAGATTTCAGTAATACATTTCAATGTCGAATCAATTGCAGTTGGCTTTGGCTATTTTTGTCATACCGTGGAAATAAAAGCATCGCGATCGCTTGAATGTTGTAAGCCCACGCTGGTCGATTCATTTGTTTAGAATGTCAAGGCCCGTAGACATATGAAATTTTCAACCTACACGGAAGAGGGATAATCAACATAGACCTAAATATGGTTAAACATCGTTCGATTTGGACGAAACTCACTATACAGGGATTTTCTGGGCCAAGGAACTCGAATCTGAGATAGCTTTTACCAGGCAACGATATCTAATCGTGGTATGTAATTCACGTGATTTAGGTGTTAATAAAATAATGATTTAACTATTATGCTCTTAATTTTTAATTCTTGAAATAATTATCGCGGGCGATCGCTTGATTTTGTAAGTCCATCCTGGACGATTCATTTGTTTAGAATATCAAGGCCCGAAGACATATGAAATTTTCAACCTACACGGAAGAGGGATAATCAATATAGGCCTAAATATGGTCAAACATTGTTCGATTTGGACGAAACTCACTGTACAGGGGTTTTCTGGGCCAAGGAACTCGAATCTGAGGTCGCTTTTACCAGGCGACGCTATCTAATCGTGGTATGTAGTCCACGTGATTTAGGTGTTAATAAATATAATGATTTAACTATTATGCTCTTAATTTTTAATTTTTGAAATAATTATCGCGGGCGAAGCCGCGGGCACATGCTAGTTATATATAAGAATGTGAAGTGAGAAAGATGTATTGTTGGCCAGGTATAGAGTAAAGAAGTATCTGAGGGAAATATTCGATAAATTTAGGAAATTATTCTTTACGGCGGAAAGTTCAATAAACTACTGCAGTCACTTGTTCCTTTTTTTAAGTTTGTATAGCCTGCGCTTTTAGTCGCATCATTGAAAGAAGAGGTATTTATAGGATAATTAGCGTAAAATTGTGTCTTGCGATTCTGTAAAAGGATATGTGAATACTGCTAACTTTTATTTGGGCAGAGGAAGTTATGTGACTTTCACATCAGATTTTTTCTTTTGAAAACTTCAAAATGTATATTGCCATTCACTGCAACAAAACGTATGCACAGACATAATGTATAAATTGCCTTTTAATTTTCACTGTGAATATTGTTAACAAATATTAAAGCATTGTGAATATTTATGTTCGTTTTACTAGGATATATATTTTGTTTCTGTGATTTACGATTAAATGGGCAAACTATTCTATGACGATGTGTCTATCATTTCACTAGACTAGCTGCACTGCCCTTGAACTTGAATGTTCGTATTAAAGTGCGCCACTGAAAGCGAGTCACCCCTTCCCTCGTGTTTTCATACGGCTATATCCCAGTCACCACTAACCTGATGTAATGTTTTTGTGGCTAAAGCCCCGGGCCCTATAATAAGTTTATGAAAATCTGAACAAGAGTATTTGAGTTATCGCACGTACAGGCACAGAGACGGACAGACATTTTTCCGCTCACCATACAATCTTAGAAAGTATTTTTCTGGCACTTGATAAAATGATAAAATAATAATGATAATAATATTAATAATAATAATAATAATAATAATAATAATAATAATAATAATAAAATCCAGTAAACTGGTGTAACAAAGTGCCAGATGCAGATAATATGCCTTAATTCAGAAACTATTGAGTTTTAGACCAAGTTTTTTTAAAATGTTTTTTTTACGTTTTTTTTAGTTTGATAATCATATGTGACGGAATAAGTTGCGTAACAAGAATATTAAAAGGAATTCATAACAAATTCCTCATGTCAATAATAGGCATAGACTATTCTTTTATGTTTTTGATAACTTCTGAAGCCATACAAATACGCTATTAAAAACTGAACAAAATGGAAGTTTGTTTTAGAGAGGAAGAATTAAATATTTTAACCTTCTGGAAATTCTCCACTGGTTATATTAAAAAACTGTAAGTACGCAAATTTCAACTTTGAAGCTCATCTGGAAGTAAGTAAGTGTTATTAAGTGAATGATTAGACTGTCGTAGATGTGAATGATGCCACGGCTATCCAACCATTTTTTCCATACTTATGAGGTAAGCAGAAACATTAAATTTTGCATGCTTATGGATGTTGTATGTGCAAATATTCCTACGAAATTTTATGAGTTCATCTACCTGTGTGTCAAGAATTACATAACGTAAGGAAACTATTAAACATTTACTTAATAACAAAATATCTAACTCTATATAAGGTAAAACGGTGGATATAAGCTACGACAAAAAGTAATAGGACCAACCGTATAGATCTCTCTACGTTCCTTATTGCTAGTGCAGTCAGTTTTTTGTACGACTTGCCGTTCAGCTACAATAAGCCTCCAAAGAAGGTTTGCACAGACTTTAAAGTTTCGCCTGCCATTTTGTATCTTTTCGGGGTAAAAAGTAAACATAATACTTTTTGGAATATTTCCGTCAATTGCAGGCTATAAGCTATAAGCATGCTAAATTTCAAGTTTGTGGCTCATCTGGAAGTGGAAGTGTCAGTGAGTGAGTTGGCCACGCGGCATCGTGTTATTCATTCATTTTGTGAATGCAGTTCATGTAAACATTTCATTTGTGTCATTCCGCACGTAACATTATTTGATTGGTAATGTGTTAAGCCAGTCTTCCTCTACCCCAATAATCTATCTACGCGGGCTACCTTCGGATGTCATATGGGTTAAAAACAAAGAATTGTTTATTTGTTTATTTCATTGTTCAAGTTGAAATAAGTAAGTAACTTACTATTTCAATACCGTTATATACAGAAGGTTTATTACTGTGACATAATTAAGCCTACGCACAATAAGTCCCCATATCCAAATCGTCACACACTGACTTCATCTCCATATTGGAACGAGCATCTGAACTTTCACCTGAATTGATTATTAATCTGTGGACTAATCACGCAGTCATAACCACACATCTTATTTTCCTCCGTCACCACATGCTTAATTTCGAAGAGCATTTTTTATAAAGTCATCAAGGATATCTAAAACACTGCGTGACTTTAGAACCTTTAATGGAGGAGTCTTCACTGCACTCACTCCGTATACTCACTACGCACATTCCAGATATGCCTACTTCTGGCAGATAAACCAGTGATTTCTGATATCAGTTTCCTCAATTTCAAGTGCAATCACTTAAAATATTTTTTATTATTTCCAACTTCCAAAGCCTTATATGAAAACTGTAAACAATATTGCTGTATTGAGAACTGATATTGTATTTGATCAATTAATGATGTAATATTTTCAAAAATTAGGTCCCAAATTAGGCGTTACTCCGGTACTGGACAACCGATTTGGTGAAAATTCAATAGGTTCGTCCCATGGAATTATAAGTGCGTATACCAAGTTTCGTGAGAAGCTGATGAAGCGAATTTGAGTTATAGCGCATGCAGACACACAGACAGACAGACATTTTAGAAAGTATAATTCTGGCACTTAATAAAGGACAGCCCAGAGTGTACGTGTGGTGCTCCAGACCAGACGGTAGAGCATCTTCTATTCGAGTGTCCAAAATCAGAGAGTGAAAGGTCATGTTTCAGGGACTCCATGTTAAGAAAACATGGAAAGTGGAGTTTTAATGAGCAAACCTTGAAGCAAGATCATACATAAGAACTCACACATTATATAAAGTCAATAAAATTATACAGACTCTACATAATCAGTGGTTCTAGACTCAAGGTATATTGACCAAGGGTATATAAATGTAGTCCATTTAAAAAATACCCATAGATTATATGTAGATAATAGGCTAAGGTTAGTATAAGTGAACATGCAATTCTATATATTTTGTAGTAACGGGGATGTAGTGTTACAGCTATTGTAGTGGAGCATGCTGTAAATTAAATTTTAAACATTTATACACGATATAAATCCTCCTCTTATTTTAGGACTGAGTTCTGTAGAATTCATTAAATTTAATAATTATTATACTATGAGGTTAAAACAATGTTCTTTGGTGTGATTAGTTAACCGTATGCTAGAGGAGAGAGATGAGCCCAATGACTAGGCCTACACTACTGTTGATGTTGTTACATTCTATAATTATTTATGCCACGAGCGACAATTAGTTGCAAAAGACATATTTTCTGATTAATATTATTATTAAATACAATAAAAGACACATGTTACACTCGTAAACGTAGCCAACCGATATATATATATATATATATCGGTTGGCTACGTAGGCTAGATAACATTTGCATAAACATAAAACTATTTTCCGTTTTGCGTATGCGTATGCGACTGTTGTGTCTCGTCCAATGTGCTTGTATTACTTGGCATTGGCTGATCCAAAGATAATCCCTCTCCCGACAGGCCGCATTCCTGTAAGGCCCGGGTGGCTTTATTCACATTGACACATTCATACCTATAACGGGAGAGGTTAAACTAAGGAAAAAATAAAAATGTGAATATGTTTGTGGTTTATGAGATAATTATGTCGATAGTTGCAGAATTGGAATTGAACACTGCGAAATATCTGTTCTCATAGCAATAACCCTGTCACTGGGGGAGGGGGAACTTTTTTTTATTCAGCTTTGTTTATACTGCTTTTAGCTATGAAGCCACATTAGAAGTTTGGGATGTGAGTCTATACAGTAGGGTAGGCCATCCCTATTGACTAACAATTGTTTTTACTAATGGTGTATTTTTATTTAGTAAATTCAACTGACATTAATTTACATGGATATGATACAAGATAATATGGTGAGAATGATTCATGGTATGTAAATATACAATTCGGCATTTGCCTTTACGACTGGGGAAACCATGAAAAACCCATGTCAAATTGGTCGGCCACGGGATTTGAACCTGGGACCTTCCGAATGCGAGTCCAAGACATTACCATTTCGGTCAACTTGCTCGGTAATAGAACATTATTAAGGTATGTTGACTCAGCAAGTTGAATACAAACCTATAATGAACCTATAATCCGCGAAATAATGCAAATACCTAAAACGGTTAGGCTCTGCTGCTTCATGAGAAAACATAAGAATGAATAATACCAAACAGCTGCTTCAGACTTTTTTAAAGCCACCAAAGCGCAGAATGTTAAGAGCTTTTGAGAAGGGTGCGATTAACAGATACCTCATTATGTTTAACAGGCATTAAAAATATAGACTAATATATCCGGCCACATTAGTGGGATTTAAGTGGAAATTAGACTAATTGATGTGTCGTCAAGTTAAAAGCCGGAGGATGAGCTGTTGACAAGCCGGGCACTATTTTCAAAAGCGCATCAACACATTAAAGAACAGGTTGAGAGTGCTAGTGAAAAAATGTTGTGACGTTTGTCACAGATATCAAATTACTCATTTCTTTTTAAAGCTCATAATCAAGAAGAGTGCCTAGTGGTATATCAGAGAGCGGGAAAATATGCACTGGTTCTCTCATTCATAACAGGCTGGAGACTTAGACAAAATAGCATTCATGGGTCACTTAACATTCTCCCGGCTTGAAAGTGTGTGAGTTCTGTTGATGAGACAGGAGTGTCCATCATTGTCTCTTGCTTCATGGAAGTTCCTTGGGTCTATGTCAATAATGACTAGGGAAACAGATTTTTCAAATTGTAAAGAATAGGCCTAAATATAATGTACCATGTTAATTTTAAAATTTTCCATTTTGTAATAATTATAACAATTGAAGGTAATCCAGAGGAGTCAGTAAACTCACTATTACAAACAACGAAATTAAAGGAGTGCAAAATAACAAAAGAAAAGCATAGTAAAAAGCATGCCTTTGTAGGATTTGGCACGAATTGTGAAGGACCGTCTGTACAGTGCTGTACAGATGGTAGCTGGTAGATCAAATATAGTCCAGAAGCCCTAAAAATGGTCGGTATAGCTCCGTGGGCGCCAATCAGAAGTATATTCTCTTCAAGGCCAAGCAGATAGTATTTATCCTTAAAATATTCTTCAGTAGATTGCTAGATATTAGTTTTCTGTGCGTGACTTCTAATGCCTGATGGTAACCCGGCCTAAACCTGACGGTAATTATGAACCTGCTTCACTGATCTATTCGAAACTTCTTCTACTGTATCATTTTTTCTTCAATGCAGCAGCCAGCATTTTGACCAAAACATTTTAAAATTGAATCTGAAAGTCATTTTCATCAGTATTATATAACATTTTAAATAACACTTCCTTAAAATTGTTATATAGGCCTATCTGTTCAGTGTTTACCCTAGCGGCATCTTATAAGTACTTCAAAAAGGCCGATGGCTATACCATCCGTTTATCTTCCTCAATTTCACCTTAGTGCGACCATTTCTTATCATTTCGGTTTCTAAAACGCGTGTTTTAGAAACGCTGTTCTGCTTTGGAGCAAACGCTGAGTGGTGCAGCCATGTTTAATGTGCAACAGCGCAACATTCATTCGATTCATAGCGGTCAAACATTCCACAAGCGCAGACAAATGAACAACGTGTCGACGTGAGTTAGGACAAAGCGGTACAGGCAACGTTGACTTACCCTCATAGATACAATTTATTCCAAACTGTTTTTACACGCCCTGGAATATAAAAGGAAATTCTTTGGCTTAAATGTTGAAGAACGAATTAAGACCACATGAAATGCTTAAGACAAGTATACTCAAGTTCAGCTGTAACATATGTTTACACAACTGAACAGCGTGCACTGATCCGTTTTTTGTCGTCCGAAGATATACCAGGAGCCGAAATCCATCAAAGACTTTCCGCACATTATCATTGTCAAGAAATGTGTTCCTCATATTTGTAACACATTGTCAGATTTTTGTAAGGCCTCCTTCCTCCAAGGACAATTCATTCTCCAGTTCCCAGAAAGTTTCAAAACACAACCTATACACAAATAAACGGCGCAAATTATGTTGCACAAACTTTCTCGCATATGCATGTTATAAAAGCTAACGAAGAAGAAAGTAAATTATAGGGACAATTAATTTGTGTTTATTACATTTTTATAACACTTATATAACGAAACGCATCAGGGGCGATCTTTCTGTTCAATGCTTTTACCGTGAAATAATAATAATAATAATACTAATAATAATAATCAATGCCAGTATTTTGAGTGGGTGTACACATCAGTCAATAATTTTTTTCTAAGTAACTCATGCATTTGACAAAATGTATTACATGCCCATACCGAAGGAACTCTATTTAAGCAAAGAATGCACACAAGAAAATCTTAAATATTTCGATAATCTTATTTTTTCACAATAAATATCTCTGAATCATGAAGGCTAATGTGAAATAGTTTGACATGACCAAGATCTCCAACTTTTATTATAGGGTAGTAACTTGTGTCTTACCGGTATACTTTCTTTTATATTTTATATCCACTGGTGATACAATTAGGTGGACATTTTATATGACTCGATTTACTATTGACATCAACATTATTCTACAATGCTCCACTGCCGCCTCCGCTCCGCGTGCTTACCTATATGGATAGTATTATGCATTGCTTATACTATTTGTACAAAATTTGTTATTTAAGAATGTGAGTTGTAGAATTAATTTTAAAGTGATGCCTCCCGTTGTGTTACAAGCCGCAGTCAATATAACAGTGCAGCATAACAGTGAGCTGTATTGCCGGCACGGCGGACGATTAATGGTGTTGCAGCATCGTACGATCGTTTGTAGACAGACCGCATAACCACACGAAGCAGCAATTGCAAAACCGCAGATTGTTATTATTATTATTATTATTATTATTGTTGTTATAATTATTATTACTTAAGTTATATAGCACGCTTTCACTGCATATAGGTCATATCACGTGTTTAGAATGTTTGCGTGAATCAGTATTCTATTGTAACAGCTCATTCGCGTGCATCTGTTTGTATTGTTCAGTGATGTCTTTTTTTCTGATATTCAGTTTAAACGATTATAATATCCAGTGACATAATGGCGATGAGTGATGGAAAATAAACAGGTCCTATAAACCCGGAATTAGCCTTTGCGAATGAGGAAACCATGAAAACCCCAAGTCAATTTGGGCGACGGCACGAGGTTGGATTTGAACATAGGACCCCTTCCCTATTAGCCTATACCACCTCACTGTAATTGGTTTTGGTGTGTTCATTACGACTGATCTAAACTGACAGCATTTCACAACAATAAGTAGATTATAGTTTTCTTGTTGCTATCGGCAACAAAATTTCATTCATATTTTAATTGAGATGTTCTGAAATTCGCATTTAAGCCGTACTCATTTAGTTTTTATCTTCATATTTATTAATTGTATAAAGAAATGTTTTATACAAAAAATGTTCATCTTAATTGTTTCTACAACTTTACTCTTGCAGGTTTTCATGTATCGCGTACTGTAATGGAGATACTCTATAAAAATTGAAAATGGATACGAGTAAAGTACCCTTTAAATAATTTTTTTGCAGAAAAACGGATATAGCCATAAATCTTTAAAATAATAAATCTATTCATCCATACTAATGTTAACCATTTGTATTTCGTCTCTTTCATCTCTGTTTAGCTTTTTCATGATTTTAAACGCTTGTTTTGAGCGTCAGGAACGTCTGTTTCTATTTTACTAATATATCTGGCCCGGCTTTCTCTATATACTATCCTAGTTTCTCTTTTCACTATTGCACAAGATCTTTTATAGTCAATTCTTCTTTCATCACTTTTTTGTTGTAAATATTGATAATTTGCTATTTTCTTTCTGTCTATTATTGCTTTCAGATGTTCATTCCATATTGGCAGTCCTATTTTCTCTTTAGTTATTTTTCTATCTCATAATGCTTCCATTCCTGCTTTACTTGACATTTTTTCAGGTCATCCCATTCAAGGTCTACATTTTTTTTGTATAGCACTATGCGCTAAAAAGTTGTTTAATCTCATCCAATATAATCTCTTTACACTAGGATCTTCTGAGAGAAGAAATTTATATAATTTATTATTTGTATCTGATTTTTGCCCTTACTAAAAAGTAATCATCCCATTCAAGGGCTACATTTTTTTCTACAGCACTATGCGCTACAAAGTTGTTTAATCTCATCCAATATAATCTCTATACTGGGATGTTCTAAGAGATGAAATTTACATAATTTATTATTTGAATCTGATTTTTGCCCTTACTAAAAAGTTATCTGTATGTGCATCGCATCCTCTATATACTCGTTTCTCACTTAGGTAACATGATGTTCTCTCATTAGTTAGGATATAATCTATTATTGATTTTAAATTTCTTGATGCCCAAGTTTATTTATGAATTGATTTATGTTTATAAAATATATTATTAATTCACAATGCATTAAATACACTAAAGTTTCTTAATGTTTTGACATTTTCGGTCAGAACTCATTCTCCGTTGTTTCCAATAAGATTTAACATTGGTTCATTTCCTACTCTGGTATTCCAATTCCCTGCTAAAGTGAAATAATCGTTCGTAATAATCGTGTCTAAATGTGTTTGTATATCTTCATAGAATATTATCAATTCTTCTTTTCTGCCCTCTTCTGGAGCATATATTCTTAAGATAACCTGTAGCTACTGATTTTACAGCGCAGATTTACTATTCTATCATTAGTGAAATTATAAGAGTTTTTTATGCTTATACTTTTTTGACACTAATATTGCACTACCTGAGGCAGGGCGTTGTTTTTGGGGTACGCCACTATACAGTAAAATATATTTCTGAAGTTCTTTAGTACCTTTAGTTTTTTCTTTGTTTCAGAGAGAACTGCGCAGTCAATATTCATTTCTTCTAATTCCATCTCTATTTCGGTTTTCTTATACCCTAAACCTCTGATATTCCATGCCCCAATTCGTAGAATTCCTTTCTTTGTCTTTGCCATTGGTCGTCAATACTTGATCCGTCCGGCTAATTCTTTTGAGGATTTTGAGTAAGTTGAATTCCTCCTGAAGCAATACCAGCATGCCATACTGTCGTTAGGGTCTTTGCCCCTGTTATCCCCGTCACGGATTATAGCTGGTATACCATTTCTCTGCCATCAGAGACGCTATACATATGCAGCTACCACCATCCTGATACAGAAAGTATCAGAACCTCCGTCTCTCGTCTGTTCACCGACCCATGTCGCCGAAGGGTTAAACCACAACCTTGACATGGGTTACTCGGTTTAACAGGGTCCACCTCGAGTAGGTGAGAGTGGAGTTGGGGTAGAGTGGCTAAGATGTTTGAACTTGCATTGCAACCTTAAAATCGCTTCATACCCCCTTGGACCCCGTTTCACGATGTGAATAAATAATATTGCCTACAGCTTATATACAAACGTATAACCCCAAAATGAAGTGAATATGCGATGTGCGGTTTTCTTTCGAAATATCGAAATTTGTAAGTAACTTAAAATTGCTATACCCTTTGAACATAACAACATGAAATAACAAAACAACAAATTACCGCTCATTTTAAAGGAAATTTATTTCCCTTCAACTTCTTTTATGAGTGCATTGCTATACACCTGAGATCGGAAGCGGTAGAAGGGAAAGTCTGAAGAAATGCCTGAGGGAAAAGAGCATTTTCGAAAATTTGTTATTTTTGCTGGAGTCCCGTAAGCTATTAGGAATAGAAAAAATGTATAGCATCACATTTGTAGCAAATTTTGTTAGCTTAAATTTTGAATAGAGTAACTGTTCTTCTACGACGCACCCTTATTTATGGGCCCTCTAAACGTTCAATATTATTGTCAATATTCTCTTCAACATTGACGCTCTATATTGAAGCGCGTATCAATATGCTACAATACGTATACCAATATTCTCATCAATAGTCATTCTGGCAAAAATATTCGTGCTGCATGATCGGAGCTGTTTCAGTCGTGTGTGTTCTTGTGTTTTTGTTTTTTGTGAATTTCGAAATGTTTTCCTGTTCGGATTTGGGTTTTCTAGCATTGAATCTTGTGAGGGACTTATCTTTATTTAATTTATTATATTCATAGTCTTCAGACTTTTATCCTTTTTCTGTACGTAACACGTTTCTATCTTACGATTATCTGGCAATGCCCCAGTTCAGTGGATCTCTTAATCCAGGGAAACAAATAGATGTTCACACTCACCTCACGCGAAAAATGCAATTTTCTTTATGTAAAGCGGCATTAAACTAAGAGAAAATTGTCGATATTCTTTCTGTATCTAATCCATATATAATTTTATACAGTTTTTTTTAGCTGTCCTGATCACAAACACACAGGTAGGAAAAGGAGCAATGGCGGTATTTATAGTACGGTATTAGGCCTATAGCACAAAAATAATCTTAAAAGTTGCTGCGTATTTAAAAAACAATTATTTCGCAAAATAAAATTTGAAGGAAATGACATGTAGGTCTACCTAATACAAAACTAAAAAAAGGGGTTGAATAATATTGTTCAACACGGATCCAGAAACCGAAAATAATGTGTATTTTTAACCTTGTTTTAACGGCCATAAGAAAATAATAGGCATAAAGTACAAAAATCAGCTGCTCATTCATAACTGGTTTGTTTAGACATATCTAATTTCAGTGCGATGATTACCCCCCTGGACAGAAATCGCTCCTCATAATCAGAACCTTGCTACAATCGGCAGATGTTTGAGAAAGACCCCTGATTGACTTTCCTAGCCATGGCTCCCTGTGACCCTGGCAGACATTCACCCGTATGTATGTGTGTGTAAAGTGGAAAGTTTAGTTAGCCCCTCCAACAAGAAACACAACTTTTAAGGGTTGTGTTGACGCTTGTTTTAAAAAGAAAGGGCCGCGGCTTCTGCGGATGTATTTCCGTTGTATACAAGGGAAGTAGAATTCTTTAAACAAGATTTGTATTTGATCAGTGGTTTGGTACTATAAAGGGGAATGTGTGTGTAATTAGGACAGACTGCGGTGACCTGTGCGTTTCAAGCACAGACACTTTGTAGCGTTTAGAGCTGTTGAAACTCAGTTACCGAGTCAAAATACTAAGCAAACACAAACAATATTGTTAATGGAGCGTTCACCGACAGTCAGTAAGCAGTTTGACCTAGATTCATCAGATAGGCTCGTAAGCTACCTCATAGGACCTATTGTATGAGTCACTTGAAAGTCAAATCCATAGTTAAGTTATGGGAATTTCCAAGCTCAATCTCTCTTTTTTGAAGTAGACTTATTGAATAATGTGTCAATACGATTGTAATTACAACATGCTATCTCCCAAACCTTTATAGTACCGTGTGGAAGCTTCTTACATGTAAAAAATATTTTTTATTGTTATTTATTATTAGGAGTCCGCCGGCGTGGTCTTGTGGTTAGCGTTGCTGACTACAGATCCGTCGGCCCGGGTTCGATTCCCGGTACCTCCTCGGATTTTTCTGAGGTAGGGAGGTCTGGTAGGGGTGCACTCAGCCTCGTGATTCCAAATTGAGGAGTTACTTGATAGAGAAGTAGCGGCTCCGGTCATGAAAACCACCAATAACGGCCGTGGGTGTCGGCATACTGACCACATGCCCCCCAATCCTGCCATCTGCCTACGGGAGATGACGCAGCGGTCGGGTGGTAGGCCAAGTCTCTTCCAGGGATGTAGCGCCACGGAGTTTAGTTTAGTTTATTATTAGGAGATCTAACATAGGGGTTCCCAACTACAAGAGGTCGGAAGGCCTTTATTATGGCCAGGGATTGACTTCTTGTAAGATCTATTTAAGTAATATTGAAATAATCTCTTTCGCTTATATCAAGTAACAGTACTTCACATAATTCAGAGTCTCACTTTAAGTAGAGCTGAATTTCTAATACTCGGCAATAAGAACAAAAGGATTGAGTACTTAATTTTAGTGGAGTACGCCGTAGCGTAGTGGTTGAGGCGCTGCGCTACAAACCGGAAGGTCGGAAGGTCACGGGTTCGATTCCCGATGAGGTCGTTGGAGTTTTGCAATGAGCCTAATCCTTTTGGTGGCACTATGGCCCTGGGGTCGACTCAGCCTCTAACTGAAATGAGTACCAGGAGCAATCCTGGGGGTAAAGGTGGCCGGTGCGTCAGGCTGACAACCTTACCACCTTCACGTGCCGAATGCCCAAAATCTGGGAGTCTCAACCTCCTGGAAGTCTTTGGGTCTCTATGGCCTGTACAGGGACCACTTTACCTTTACCTTTACTTTACTTTACTTTACTTTACTTTACTTTACTTTACTTAATTCTAGTTCAAAAAGTAAAATTATGTACTTAAAATTTATTATTCCGCATTTTACTAAAACTGAACCTTTAACTTCATTATTAACAACAAATCGACTTCGCAGGCCGCAAGAAAAGACCTCAAGGTAGTGGACAAAAAAGTAGATGTCATTCCTCTATAATCATGTATAGGCCTACTTACATTCTTACATTTTTTCGTGGTACGTTTACAAGACTCTTAATACAAAGGGTCTGTCTCAGGTAATATGAAATGTGCCCCAACTAACTACCTTCCAAGCTAACTGAAACTACATCATCTGAAGGCATATTACCCAGGACATTTAAAAATGCCGCTGGGCAAAGAACGCTTCTGTGAATGTTTACGTCCGCATATAGGTCCTTTCAGGGAGTAAGAGGAGAAGAGGTGAAGTGGAGACGTAAGTAGGCCTACAATCTAGGAAAGAATGTCATTCATAGCAGTATGCCGTGTTTTAGAAAGACTTGCAATATTGGCCTACCATTTAATCCTGAAGTGGAGCTACTGATCCTATGAGTTAATTACACTAACACTTAATGATGCTGTCCGTACTACGACACGACAATTCATAAGGTTTTAGACTACTGATGTTTCCTGCAGAATGTACTATACACTACGATGACATCGCTGTTGGGGAAGATAGTTCGTAAACACGACACTGGCAGATATATTTGTGCTGAGTTATACTTCCACTCGGACGTCTCAGGCCATGTTGGTTTAAATTGACATGTACCCTATTTTAATATGGTATGAACCGCCTAACCGCCTCTGATGTACTAGTACTTAATAATTTTAATTTTCCACACTTTATAATTTAAGAATTACTATTTTGGACTTTACATAAGGTTTTGTCATATTCAGGGTCCGTCCTGGACTCAATGATAATACTGACTTAATTCTTTATTTCTGTTAATTTCTTTCAAAAGTTGGTGAAAAAATTTCCCAGCATCATCCAATAGATGTATGCATTTCTTATACCTTCGTCGATCATGTTGAAGAAAACCACCAATAGCCAGCATGTTTTCCTTTTCACTCTTTAGTATCTCATCATTTGGTATACGGCAGCGGCCACCAACTCGTTGCACAATGAGTACAGCAGTAAGTGCAAGCTTACCCTTTGCACGCTAGAATCATTTAGTGTGCACACATCGCGTGGTATACTACCCCTCTTGAGTTCAGTGATTGCATGCTCACTAGGCTCTTGAAATTCACAAATTATATTGGAATATCAACAAATGATTGTTGTATAAGTGTGCTATTACATTATTATTTCATTATCATTTACTTATGTTTTCTACCAAGAACATTGGTGAAGTCTTGAAGTTTGTAACAATGAAAATAATGTAAAATATATTCCTAGCAAAATAATACACACAAATGAATTCTGTAGTTTTGAACATACTTGAAAAGTCCCTGACTTTATTCAATTTTATAATAATTAAATTGTAATGCCACAAGTTCTGTGAAATGAAAACAAAATCTAGACTCATTCCTTTAAATGACACACCTCCACATTTGTATTGAACACAAATACTAATATTATAGTTATATTTCAAACAAAATTCAGATAAACTATAATCTCCATGTAATACAGCAGTATTAATGGACAGCTCAAATAAAGCATTTTACACTACAAAATCACTCACTAGTGGAAGCTAATTTTCTTGATTTTTGTTGTCTCTTTCGTTGCACTAGTTTTTTAACATTTGGAATCAATGTTTGTGCAGCGGCCAGTCTAAGTTCACATTTTACGTTTTCATCTTACAGTTGACTTCTGCTGCGTGTTTTGTTTATTTTCATCAGTGAAAAAAAAACTGTTCGCATATGTAGTACATAGATCCTCACATAGACAAAATACTAGCAGCATGTCTATGCAGTCGGCGAAATATAGTTCAGGGAAATGTCACTCAAACTTCAATTTTGGTATATATTATCCTAAATGTAGGGGTCGATGGCCTACATATTGGATTACCTTCTATACCCGACATAATACTTGGAAGTTGGCGAAAGAAACGACCCACCCTGTCAACGGAACCCAATCTCAGACTGACGTAACGTGGTGCACAAGGTTCGCACGGTGCAAGCCTGATTGCACGCGCACAAAATACAGCGAGTTGGAGACCGCTGGTGTACGGTGTTAACGCTACCTATTGTGGGATTGTATGTCATTATAACTTCATGCTTCTTTGCTTTGGTTGATAATACCGTTGGCTGGTCATGAAGAGTGCTAAGAATTGTGACAAACCCTGTTCTTAAGAATATAAGAGGCTATAATCAGGTCTGTTTCAGAACAGTTACGCCCTAGCCGTCATTGGAAGAGGTCGTGTAGTTAGCGCTCCGGAGCAGGCATACGTGTTTATAGTGTACGTTCGCTGGTGAGTATAGTTACTGATGCTTTACCACATAGGCCTTTTTTTTTCTTTTTCCTTCAAGTGTGTGAGCAGGTATTCATACTACGGTAAAAATCACGGCAACTACCCAAATTAACAAAAACATAAAGTTACTTTTTCCGACATCTGCTATGAAACGAAACGGCTATTGAGATTCACGACTGGATTGAAGATTCTTTACGAATAACGCCAGACCAAGTATAAGTGATATCGTTCATCCCTACAGACCTGTGTATATTAAATTGGTTTCAGTTCTAACCTATGGTAGATTTATGGGTACACTCGAAGCTGCAGTGAACTTTATATGTTATAATGGTAAACTAATTCAAGTCAGCATTTAGCGAGCAGATATTACAAGAGTCACCATGTGACGGTTCAATTTGTCTCGGAAATTGAATATAGTGCAATGATTGGATCATTATCCCCCATAGGGTCAGGTTAAAAGTGTTCGACCGGAAATATGGGGTACTCATTATAAATTCCAGTACGCAATGGAGTAAAGGCGGCAGGTCTACGTATTGTACTTACAAACCAGTGCAAAGTAAAATGAGGATTGCCGGTTATCAAGCAGTAATTCGTTACAAGGACCAACCACAGTTATGCCATATTTGCCATGAATGTATGCTTCTACAATCCTAGTGTCCAAACAAAAAGTTGTCTATGCCTGTCCAACCGACAAACAAGAGCCAGTTACTAAGTGAAATAGTAGGAGGTTTCACATTAATTCAGGAGCCATTGTAGCCCACGGAGAATGCAGAGGTAGTCACACAAGTCGTGTCGGGCCTGGATGTATGGGGTGGGACCAAGGCTTGTAAACTACAGAGGTAGCGTATTCCGGCGAGTTTATAGGACAGGGGGTTGCGGCGAGCAGGCGAGTGTGTGACGTCACAAGATTCCAGATCTCGCAATTTTCAGTTTTTACTCAGTTTAGAAAATCTTACACCGCGTGATTAAACTCGTAACCTTTAATTAACCCGTGGTCGGATTCCTGTGAAATTTGTACAGAAATAATCTACACACATCAGCCCTACTGATGGTTAAAACAGAGCCTTAAAAAAGCGGACACAAATGTTTTTATTTCATTTTATAAACATCACCCGTTACACAAAATTCATGGAGGGAGAAGCAAATTTCACTATGCGACAATTTTTTGTATTTTTGTGTCCCGAAAAAACTTCAAGCGAGAAAGTTTTAGTGAAATAATTGAATTTTAATACAAATGAAGTTCCAGCCCCATATCTCGAATGGTTTACGAGTAATTGAGTGGTAATTATTCCGGGCGCCGGTAGCAATGGAGTAGGGGCAGAAGAGAATGCATATACTATACTATTCATTCCAAATTATGCGGTTAATAATAGCCCTAACCTATATACATTCCACACTATTTCCCTACTCTGACTGTGAATCACTTTACAACCACCAACCTTTTTGCTAGAATAACTACATTCACCTTCCATTGTTCTTATTAACGTATCACAGTTCACTATTAAATGATGTGAGGTTAACTAAGATGTTTTTACACGGTCCGTACAGTAAGAACTATCACGGAACATAACGTGCTATGAAGGTAAGGCCGGTCTAGATTACATCATCGTAGACTTCTGCGCATCCGTTTGTTTGGCACAGGTCTTACCGATCGAGTTAACTGGGACGCTAGGACCTGAACCAAACAGGTGCAGGTAGCTTATAGTCTGCTGGTAGCAATGGAGTAGGGTTAGAAGAGAATGCATATACTGTACTTTTCATTCCAAACTATGCGGTTCATAATAGCCCGTACCTATTGAAAACAAGAGTAAAGTGAATAAAGTATTTTTTTTTTTAGTTATGAAATATTATATAAGTAATGGTATGTAACTCACAGAATATCGCGTTGGGTCCACAAAGCTTCAACGTCAGACATAGTACCAGCGTCGACGTCATCATCAACATCATCACCTCTTCGTCATCTGTGTCACTGTCATCTCCCACTTGAATTACCAGCTGTTCTGTTATTGCATCAATGGCCGGTTCTCGGACAATGTACTTTTCTTCAATGTTTCGAACATGTCGGCATCTTGAAATTACGTCTTCGGATGTCATGGACTGACATTTCTATTCTATCAATTGCATTGCAGAATCCAAAGTAAAATGTACATTTTTATTTTTCACGTTGTCTTTGAGTGACTTCCAAATTAATTCTATGGGGTTTAGGTCGGGGTGGTAAGGTGGAAGTCGTTGAACGGAATGTCCATGTTGAGAAAGAAGGGCGTAAATTTTGAATGTTTTGAAAGCAGGCTTTCTGAGTTTAATCAGTGAATATAATTCTGGTTTCAGCATTTTCAAGTGAAGTGGAATACCATGTAGTGTAAGCCAATACATCATGACTGCTTTCCTGCATGAGGAATTGGGAGCGGGGTTAAGTTCTACGTTGTGGTATGGTGCATTATCGATTTCCTGAAACGAGTTTTGGGGAAGGTTGGGTATTAATTTAGTCGAAAGCCATTTTTATTATTGAAAAAATTCATGTCATCGTGGTAATCTCCTGATTTTGTACCCGACTTAAACATTAGAAGTGCATTGGGCACAAAACCGTCTCCACAATTATAGCCCGTTGTCCCTTCGAAACCGGAGCTAGCAGTCCAGTGTTACTGTTGTCACTCCATGCGTGTTTTTTGGTGTGCGATGAATGAATTTAGGTCTCGTCCATGTAGATGATTGGTCGCCCTTTTTCCCTGTACGCTGTAAGACACTGTAAATACTTCATTACGGATGTCCATTTTCTCAATTAATATCTTCCGGTTATTCATGTTTTCCTCTACCTCAAATGTAAATTTTTCAGCACATGCCTTAAAGCCCATTTACCTCCAGAAAAATTAATTTTGTTCTTTATGACAGTTAATAGTGTTTTTAAAGTTGGCCTTTCCTCATTTGTTTTGTGAAATTCATTCACCGTCCTTTTAATTACACACTTATCAAAATCATCTAAGTCTGTTTTCACTTCTTTCTTGGTCTTTATTGTGTAGAGTTCTAAATCTCGTTCCACCTTGAACATATTTCTGACCTTCTTTTACAACTCTCTTATTGCAGCTGAATGTAGCATCCGAAACACGCTGCTGAATTTCATATTTAGGGTCACCTTGGTGCACCTGATTGAAAGACCTACTGTATATACATTCCACACAATTTCCTTACTCTGACTGTGAATCACTTTACTACCACCAACCTCTATGCTAGAATAACTACATTCGCCTTCTATTGCTTTTATTAATGCATCACACTTCACTATTGAATGCTGTGAGGCTAACTAAGATGCTTTTAACGGTCAGTATGAACTGGTAGGGAATATCACGTGTTAAGAAAGGTCAGGCAGGTCTAGATCTCGTAAATCATATAATCTCTTCTCTCCCTCGTCTTTTCCCCCGCATTTCAACGGTCTCATTTTCAAACTTGTAACCGTCGCGCATGCGCACTTACTTTCACATGTAATTCAGAAGGTGAATACACTATCTAGGTTCTATTATCCCTGTTTACAAATGGTTCCCCCTCGGTCCATTAATTCTTAAGTTTGTCATTATTTTTACAACGTGACAAATATACATGCAAACATTCTTCCTGCAGTAAATTAGTGGAAGAAAAATTATTGCTGTTTTCGTTTGATCCTCCCTAGTATAATCTTAAATTATTTTATTCATTACTATGAAAATTTACGGTAATCACACACACATAACAGATATATACCTAAGGTATATTTGTTTAATTACATTAAACAGTCACTCCCGATGCCCTTGTTGCAAGCCGTGCCTATAGTGCGCGATCGTACGTATTTGTTCCGTCGGTAAGGGCGTTGTAAAATCATAGCAATGGTGTCTGTCGCCATTTTTTGGGGAACCGTTAAACAGTTACCCGGCAAATTAACAAAATATCGAACGCTATTTTGTTCCTGGGGGCGTGGCTTTGTGATGTGATCAGATAGGGCACTGGCGTCATCAGATGGGGTAATGACGTCATAGTGTTGGGGAGGGTTAGAGTTGGGTAGGGTGGGAGAAAGGAGGGGTAGTGGTGATATAATTACCACTCCTCCTGTTTCCCTTAAACGATTAAAAATAGCCTATAACTACTGACGTCATCGAACGCCCGTTCAACGTCCGGGGGGCTTCGGGTCGGCGTCCAGGTGGCGACGGGTCAGCGTCCGGGTGGCGTCGGTTCAGCGTCGGGTTGGCATCGGGTGACGTTGGGTAAAGGCGTTCGGCGTTGCCGAATGGATTCAAAAGGGGTATATAACTACTAAGTAAAAGAAAATAAACGATAATTGTTTGCTCATTAATAGCACCAGTCAATTATTTACAGAAGCCGTCCTGTAATATAGCCGGTCTCCTTAGACGCGGTAGATAAGGCGGAATAGCGCTGAAGGAGGCTGTGGGTTCGAGTACCGCCTCGGGC
This sequence comes from Ectobius pallidus, assembly GCA_964059195.1. Lineage (NCBI taxonomy): Eukaryota > Metazoa > Arthropoda > Insecta > Blattodea > Ectobiidae > Ectobius > Ectobius pallidus. The sequence goes on from CAXKWD010000006.1 coordinate 36,412,871, forward strand.
ATGGTTGTTTATGTGTAATAAGGAAAATGGAAAGCAAAGAAAACAAAACTGTAAACAAGATGAGTATAGTCGCCTCGCTCATAACGTTGACGAGCGGCTCGCTTTGTTCTCATATCACAATGCTTGTTGTTACTATAAAAGGTTTTCTCGAAAGAAACCGCTGACTGAATTCGTGTTGCCAATTCTCTCATTGCTCAATGCCATTGTCACAAGTGTTTTGCTGCATCTATATCTTCCCGCTCTCTTTTTTAATAATATGCAGTGTGGCAAATACACCAAGCGGCGGCGACTTCTTTGATGTTAACTGTCAACACAATGAGCGAGGCGATTATAATTGAGAAGAATTCGCCTATGCCCGCTAAATTTAGGCTATTATACCACGTGTCCGTAAAAGCATGGTGCACTTTATTTACAGTAAAAACAGTAAGTACACCATCCTTACGGACACCGGTATATGTACAGGGTGTGTCAAAAATACTTTTACAACCTTTGAGCATGGGTTCCTTCCACAGAAAGAAGGAAAAAAGTTCATATGAACATAGGTCCCATAATCCTTTGTTTTCTCGTTAGGAACTGTTCAACACATTGGTACACTCATAACACGTCAACACAGAAAACTCACAACAAATGCTCGAAATGTCCTTCTCTTGCTTCTAGACATGCATACACTCGTCGATCATGGACTGTCGCTCCGTTTCAAAAACCCCGGGATGGTGTCGAATGATTTCGCAGGCTTCCATGACACGTCGATGAAAAGTTTCTTCATCCGGGATGTCTGATCCATAAACCGATAGTTTAAGGTACCCCAGAAATAACAATCCAGAGGATTCTGGTCGGGAGAACGTCCAGGCCATGGAACTAGTCCTCCTTCCATCTATCCATCTGCCATGGTAGATACCAGTTAGTGCATATCGAACAATGAGACTAAAATGTGCTCGAGCCCCACCATGCATAAACCATATGTTTTGTCTTATTTGCAGGGACACATCTTCGTGAAGTAAATCTGGAAGAGTGTTCCGAAGAAAGTCCCTGTAGACAGCACCTGTAAGACGTGCTGCTAGAACGTATGGACCTACGAGACAGTCACCTACAATTCCAACCCACACATTAATCCTAAACTGTTGCTGATGGCTAGCCTGAACCACAGCGCGAGGATTATGATCTGCCCATACGTGTTCGTTGTGGAAATTTGTAATTCCATCTCTCCCAAACGTTGCTTCTTCTGTAAACAAAACTGACGAGACAAACAATGGATTGGCTCTTTGAGCTAGAAACCATCGGCAGCCGAAAGGCCCTGCACACGTTGAATATGATACGGATACAGAAGTTGCTCGTGAAGTACCTTCCATGCTGTACTGTGAGATGTACCAAATGTCACAGCCAATTGTCTTGTACTGATACTTGGATCGTCTTCGACACGCTGTAAAATTTGTTCTTCGTGGTCCGGCATACGAACAATTCTTGGTCTTCCTTGATCGATAAGTCTGTGGTGCAACGGTTCCTGTCTCAGCAACCCGATGATAAACAGCAACAAAGGTTGGATGGCTCGGTTGTCTTCGGTCTGGAAACGCCATGTGATACAACCGTGAAGCCTCGCGTCCATTACCATTCGCGCGACCATAGATAAAAATCATGACTGTCTGGTCACGAAATGAATATCCTGCCATGGTTTTACGAAACACGTGCAGTTAACTCACTGCATGTACACAATTAAAGCGTTGAAGACAGACTAATACAAACGTAAACAAGTCTACATGGCTATACTTCGCCATCTACTGTACAGTACATAAGATACAATGAGTCAAAGCCTTCTATGAATGAATGCATAGAGAAATGAAGTTGCGAGGTGGGACCTCGAGGGTCCTTGAACGAAAACTTTCAATAACAAATTAATAACGAGAAAACAAAGATTATGGGACGTATGTACATATTAAGGAACCCATGGCCGAAGTTTATCAAAGTATTTTTGAAACACTCTGTATATAGCCGTCACGGTGGCTCATGCTTAGCACGTGGGCCTGGCATGCTTGCGGTACCGAGTTCAAATCTCGGGGCCGGCGGGCGTGACATTTGTGGTGGACAAAGCCGTACATTTGGGGGGTTTCCACGGGGATCCTCCCGTTTCCCCCTTCATTCATTCCACCAACACTCTTCACTTCGTGTGTGGTTTGAAGGGTATTGATAGAGAACAGACAAATGCGCAATATCAGACTATGGTTTCACTTGAATTACAATCGCGGTTAAAATTGTAGTGGGGGAAGGAGCAATACATAGGAAAAGGATCTAAAGTCAGTAAACTGGGGCTCGCTTGGATTAGACTCGGTGCGTGGAGAATGATTAAGATCACAGATGAAACCGGAATGAGAGTTTGTCCATTATGTAAGGGGCAAGAATCATGGTTTCATATTTTGGCGAATTGTGAAGGTTTGGAAAATTGGAGGGAAAAATATTTACCATTTTCTTTTATGGAATCAAATAGAGAGCAACGAAAATGTTTGGAGTTACTGACGGGAAAAAACTTTGAGGAAGGCATTGGGGAGTTTTTAATGAAGGCGAGACAGCTCAGGTTCGAAAAAGCGACAAATTGGAGAGCGGGTGTGGAAGGTGAGGAATAGATTTAGATTTAGATTTAGATTAAGTTTGTTTGTGTTATTTTGTATTTATATTATTTGTTCTTTTTTTGTGTGTTTTGCGTAAGCATGTACGTTCCATGCGGACTCATGCGATTGTTTGCATTGGAATTTGTAAAATGTTAATCACGGTAATAAACACTTACATTACACTACATTACATTCCTTCGACTTCCTTTCTTCCTCATTATCATCCCGTTCCCCTTTACTGGTTTTCGGGCTAGCTCCTGCTGCAGACTCTGCTGTGAGCCTCCCCCGTCCTGCCCCGTTGCTTGTGGTCAAGAGTTGCTGGTGGTGTACCGTGCCTTTGGTGCTCTCAAAGGGACCCTGGGCTAGTGGCGCACGTCAGGGTGTGCCGCGCCTATGGTTTCGAGCAAGACGCAGCCTGGTCGCTAACCGGCAGGTCGCACATCTGTGTGGGCAGTGGGATGTTATGGATTAAGTTTCTGGGTTATCTCAATTTTTATTTTTATAGCTTTGTTATTATCTTCTCATTAATAAAGTTTTGAAGACACAGAAGACAATGGGAATGAGTTTATGAATTCAAACTCGTTACTGGAAGCTTTATCAATATGAGTTACATGTAAAATATGTCACAAGAATATTTCACTGTTTCACAGAGTTACTGAATTGAAAGTGTATTTTATAGTAAATTTAATGCTCTACAGCTTTTCTTCTAAAAGTATTCGTTGTAAACAGAATATTTTAGGTGCTAGGATACAAAGTTCGCCGAAAAAGTGGCGTATAAACTTTTTTCGGCAAAAGTAGATTTTTGGCAGGGAATATATATATTTTTTAAACGGTTTGAGATGGAGCACCAATGTATGGATAGAAACATTATTATTATTATTATTATTATTATTATTATTATTATTATTATTATTATTATTATTATTATTATCATTTTCTTGAGTTGGTGCGACCATTGTATTCAATCTTCACGAAAATTAACATAATATAAAATTATTAGGTTACTATAAATTTTACAAAAATACTGAATATAAACGATACCAGTGAGTAACTGTAGCCATGACTGATCTCTACAATCCCTTCATTGAGTAGTAACAATATTTATTTTGCTGGTCTGAGCTGATAACAAAGGATGTCTTTTATAAACAGCGATTGCATAAGTTCACACGTGCAACGCCTGAATGTACTCGTATACTACACGCTAGCGGCTGGTCGCAGGAAAAAAGAGAACTAGCATTCTTCCAACAAACTGTGACCTGTCCAGACGGCTGGCAAGAGACCATCCAAACGGCGTCTTCTTCACCCTCGTAAGAAGACATTACTTCATTCTTCCTGCTGTCTGCGGCATGCGACCATCCCGGTTCCGTCTTGCGTATACCCTATAGGGCTCTTGTACGAGGGACCCTGGGTACGGTGCACGTGGAGTGGAACCTGGTCATTGTTGGATGTAGGTGAGCTCCGTGGGGGCTCGTGGTGGAGTCTGTTGACAGGGGGTCGTTAGGGCATGCACACCACTCCGTCTCCTAGGGGGTACCCAATGGGCCCACCTATGTGGCCTACGTCCGCGAGTCCATCAGGGCTTAACCCCTAAACGATATATATACATATTTATTTATTTATTTATTTATTTATTCTTGAAGCAGTTATTTATACACACAAGATGTCATATATGAGTTGTCTTCAGCTCTATAAAAGAATCGTGTATGGAGGTTCTTACCATAAAATTAATTTGACCTCAATATAACATATTGCTAAACACAGTTACCGTAATATTATCATCTGCTCTGTTTTCTGTGTTCTTGTTTTCAGTTATGTACAGTACAAGACTGCCACTCATTCCAAGTTTCTTCAGATTCAGATATGCATTTCGACAGTCAAGGATGTCGTCATGAGTCTGTTGCCTGAACTTACATTCAGTAAAACATTTTGTTTGATATCAGAATATATTATTCGATAAAGAAAATGTTTCATTTCATTAGCTAGTTAGGTTATTAGCACTTATTGTAGCAGCTGGGATACTGTATGTTCAGCTGGAGCGCTGTGTAGCCACTGAAGTATTTACCGCGCCGGTATTAGGGTAGGTTACAGTATAGTTCGAAAAGTCTGTTCTGTTCAATTGCGAATTCATTAATTATTTTGTTTCTGTGAATAAATATTTCTAATCTGGGCGTCATTATCATCTTCATCCCCATCCTCGCCTTGTTCTGAGTGTGTGGGTGTGAATGGTGTGTCTCGTCCTATGTGTTCATGTTGTCTCGGAGGTGGCCCCGGCATTTGGCTGATCACTCATCCGCGGAGGCCCTCCATGTCCTTGTCTGGCCAAAAAGGTATGTATGTGATCCAAAGATAATCCCTGTAAGACCCAGGCGCCTTGGGTCGCTTAAAACCTAAAAGGGATAGGTAAAACTACGATAAAGAAAGAAAGAAAGAAAGAGAGATAGAAAGAAAAAAGTATTATAGGACACTAAGTTTTGAGCTCGTGTTATGTATTGTAGCGGTTTTTCATCGCCATAAATTAATTAAATGGTATGAGAACCAATAATAATTCAGTTTATAAGAAAATATAACTAATGAATAATGTCATACATACTGCATATATTATTTAAGGTAACTAAAAAAATTTAATTGGTAAATAATTGACTAATGCTATTAATGAGCAAACAGTATTCCCTTATTTTCTTATAGGCCTGCATAGTTTTAGAAAACTCTGACAGCTTTGCACTTTTTAAACTTTTAAATGTATTGTTTATATTAATTCTTTCACGTTGCAGTTAATGCATGGTGTAATAATTTGGTTTATATAAATGTTTTAAGATAAAAGCTACCAATAACATGCCTGCAAGCTATATTGTGCCATATTTATATAGCCTACATGATCTAACGATAATATTTCTTAAATCCAGTCAATAAGTAATAAAACAATATTTAATTAATCTCATTGTCCAATATGCTCTCGTTTCCATCTACTTATTCTATGTGCATTGTATAGTAGTTGTTTTTGAGGCTGTTTTAATTCTCATAAACTGATATTCCCACTATCGGTATTAACTTTATTTATGTTTATATTTTGTTTACCTGATTAAACCGAAATGAAAATGTGCTGCATGAGTGGCATGGCACGTGTTAATTTTTGTAAACGTTATTATGCTTTATCATTTCATCTCTATGCCATTATAAAAGTCACCTTCATGGAAATTATAAACTTCTATCTTCCAATTTGAATTTACAATGCTCGGAGTGCTTAAGCTGCCGCTGCACGTCTTATTTGCACACGCTACTTCAGTTTAGTCAATCCTCCAGAGCGTCGCTGATGAAGAGTTGCATGCAGAGTGCTCACGTAACCGCGTGTACATTTAAAAATCTAATTAGGAGTTAAGCTGAGTATGCACATAATGAGCTCCAAAAAAACTAACATTTTCATTTAACGCCAGTTGGTACGTTGTTGCACTGAACCTTTTGAAGGTGTAAACTAAAATGATGAACTTGTTGTAGTTATCCGTCTGACGAGCTACTACAAACATAATTATATTCTTTTTCATCTCTTTTTTTGCTTCGGCTCTCAGCTCATACAGAAGTATTAACACCTCCTCCATTCCGTAGCTTACTGTGTTAAAACACGGCTTACACGTGCATTGCTTAGTTTTAACTACTGTTGTCTTCAGCCCCTGCCATGCCGACTAACGAGAGGGAGAGAATCTTAATACTTATTTTTCTTTTTTTTGTTTCTCGGAAAAAAATTTAAAATAACCTTAACTAGAAATGGTTTGGGTTCTTCTTTTCTATGTTGCCGATACAGCTTGTAAGAAGTTACGAGATTTTTTGCTTAATTTCTTCTTGTTTTTCCTGGTAGTGTCAATATGTTTTATAACTTTTAAGTGGGATCCAGTTATACATCATGCAGTAATCGGGAAATTAGTATAGAAAGAAATACTTTATTTCCTATTAACGTAGCTTTAATGTTTAAGATATTTCTAAAGTTATTTGGAACTTGCTTCTCTCCTCTGATTATAAAGAAGGGAAGAAATAATTAGATAGCAAATTTCTAAGAAATTCTTGGTTTAATAGGGTATTCTTTGATTTGGTAAAGCTATTCATTGTAGAAATAACAAGATGTAGTAGTAGAGTTTTCTGCTTAATGTTTTAAAACTAATTCTCGCAATCATTTATGAAAGTAAAAATAAATAATAATAATAATAATAATAATAATAATAATAATAATAATAATAATAATAATAATAATAATAATAATAATTGTAAGAATAATATCCACAGCAACAAAAATAGGCTATGAGGGAATCCTGATTCTAGTATTAAATATAAAACTATAATCACGATAAATAGCAAGCTAAATTACATTAAATATAAAACCGTAAAATGATGGGACTTATTAGTATTTTATATCAAAATGAATCTCAAATGATACCCTATTAAATCATGCTTAACATACAATTATTAAATGAAGAATATGGATTAAAGATAAAATAAATTAATATTAAATATAAGAATATTACGGGGTGGAGAAAATACCAGACAAGATTCCGAGTATGTCACAAAGGATAGCTCGCTAGTACCATTCATTCACCATGGGCGGCCGGAGACGGTCTTTGTTAACAAATAGTGGTTCCTTTATGTGAAAAGTGACACAAAGGCGATGAGAGCCTAGTCAAAAGAATATACTGGGAATAGGACTTAGGAAAAGAGCACAGAGTGAACATTCTCAGAATATTGAAGTAATAGCGAGAACAGGAGACAGTGGAAACTTGAGAGTTGTATCTCGTAGCGTCTTTAAAGCTTGGGTCTAAAGGGCCAATCAAAAAGAAGCTACTAGCTAAAATATAGTTAAATTACTGTAACATAGAATTTGATTTGTTAATATAAGAAGTGGGAGATTTCTGTGAGTGCCACGATGTAGAACTTTGCCAATGTTAAGAGTACAGTGTTCTGCCGGATCCGCCACCGGTTGGACGCAAATCCCTTGTCAGCTTAATTATTCCGAGTGGATACCATTGTATCCCACTCGTATTTTTATATTCACGTTGGGGAAGTTACCCAACTTGGATAAGTAATCTTTTATAGTAAGATACCCAGTAAACGCGATTTGTGGTAATAGCTAAGTTACGGCTATTACCGATTTAAATTCAGTGGATCACAGTAAGTACTTGGTCGACGAATTAACATTATTATAATTACTCCAAGGGGAGTCATTATATCATCACGTGATAACGAATAGGAAGGAATAATAACTGATAAACTTTTGTGGCTACGTTCTACATTGGAGACATTATAAACAGTATCAACCACGAGTAGATTAGCATACGTATTAATTGGACTTGAGATTAATTGGTTAATAAATCTACTCATACCAGTATTAATTAGTTTGATATCTAATTACTATAATTAATATTGCCATTCACCAGACCCATATTTATACCCTGTAGAAACGTAAGAGTTTAAATCTTGTAGCTCGACTGACTAGACCGAGGCAGGTTCAAAGAAGCTCAGCAAATGTAAGTACTGTATAAAAACATTATACTTATCCAGAGTGAACCTTAATAGTGGCATTTCCCTAAATCAAAGGGGGTGAACCGCTTCAGCTATTAATGTACTTCATTTTTGTCCAATGGGGGAATAGTTGATTTATGTAAGTTTTTCCACCTTATGCCCTTAATATAATCTAGGAAATCCAGGGAATGTTGTCAACAACATGTACAGTATGATGTTGATCTTTACATTCTCATATAAGTTACAATGTGTAATCTTTTAGCCTTTAATTACTATGACTACTTCATTTCTTATCCAGTTGTCTTTAGGCTATAATTTTAAAAAAAATTGTTCATAACAGGGTTAAAAAATATGGTTACATTGTATTTGAATATCCGTCTAATAACCAATAAGAACTTGAGTGGTAGAATGCTTTAGAAATTTTAAGAGATTTTAAACTATTTGGTAAAGCTGTCTTTTTATAAGTATTTTAATTATTATATGATAATGAATAAGCCTAATCTATTAAGTGCATACAGGAATAGATGACACAATTTGATGGAACAGTGGTTATAAGATACAGTTTGCAGATTTTAACTTAAAAGGAAGTCTTATCTATAGCCTAATGTTGCGATTAATCAATTAATCAATAATGTTGCGTTTATAATGTTGCGTTCATAGAATCAGTATTTGAATGTAAAAGTAGAATATAGTTGTGTAGTCCTCTCACACATCAATAGATTATGGGATTACATGTACTCACAACCTTAATGCACCTATGGCCGTATGTTTGTTCCTCGTGTTTCTTCTCATAGGCTGTTAACCTCTGTAAGTCTATTCTTTGTATTGTTCTCGTAGTACTTGAAGTAAGCAGTATATGTTAATGGCAAATCCCTTGGAGTCCTATTTAAGGGGAATCCATATCAATCCCAGCAGGAATCGTCTTAGGTCCTGATATATAAGATACGAACATTAGGATAAGATGGGTATTTAGTAAGATATACTTATCGTTTATATGTGATTTTCTTACCTTATAGCAGGGTCCATTATCCTCATCGCGAGCGATTTGTACTGATTACTTGTGTAACTGAAACCGGATATTTATGAAAAGTTGGTGCGTTCATTTACAAATTCGAATAAGGGGTTATATTCAATTACATTTTGATTCAGTATTTTGTGCTTCTAAGGTGTTCAGTTTATTACCTTTATTTTGTTTATGCATCATTTCCATTTTTGCTCTGTAGTATTATGTTTATGGTTTTGGTTTAGCAAGTGTTTAGTATAGGCTGATTTTCTTCTTTCAAACTTATAATCTAGAAAGTGTTCATTATATATCTGATTAAATTGGCGTTCTGTTCGTCCAATAGAGACTTCGTTACAATCTGTACATGTCAGTTCGTAAACTCCATTTTCTGTGTGTTTGTCTGCAGTGTTTGATCTCATCGAACGGTTATGTTTTAGAATATTGTAATTTACGAAATAATAATATATTCTCTGTATTTTTTATTGCTCGCCGGGTGATTCCGTTATTGAGGATTGTTTTCATTCCATGTGTATATTTATTGAGTATTCAACACAACCGCTCGCTTTGAAGTGTTGAAGTGTTGAGTGAAGTTGACATATTCGGCAAGCATCAGTCAGGCTAAGCTTCTCATCACACTAAAAGTCTGCAGTCACAGTCTCTCCTATGCACAAGTGCTATATTGTGTACGAGTGTTTTACTAATAAAAGTTATTGTTTAGTTTCAATACTGTTCTTAATGTCATTCATGATTTATTTCTCGTCAACATGTTTCCTACAGTTTCTCTTATGTAGACGGTGTTCAACATAACACTGATAAACGAAAAAGAAGTTTTTTGTCTCAAAAAGGAAAATATGTCATTCTGATAGTACTTTTTCTTCTGAATTCAAATATGATATCGGCTTTTCTCCATCACGCAAGGTTTCCTAGAGACAGGTATTTATAAATTCAAAACTTTTAATACTTTCTGCATTCTTAAGTACACAACATTCAAACATTGTAACTCACCCAGAAAGTAATAAATGACGATATTCTCCTATATTTTGCCTCAGGACATGGTCCAACAATAATCAGGAGTATCGTCCATGGCTTTGACAAAATTCTTCATCAATCCTGGTGTGATGAAATATTTTTTTTCTGTTCCTACTATCTCATTCACACAAAAAACAACAGCACTTTGTGTTACCAAGCTGCAAATCAAGAATAAGTGCAATTGCCTTCAAATCACTACAAATATTCCATCCATACACTGCGTATTGAAGCTTTCCCAATATAAATGTCAAGTTTTCATATGTTTCTTCCTCACTAGCAGAGTGAGCCACAGGTACTGATGGGAATTTAATTCCACTATGCAGAAGAACAGCTTTTAATCTAACTTTAGATGAATCAATGAACAAGCGCCATTCTGTTGGGTTAGCTTCATCATTAAGTGTCTCCACATGAGAAGCAATGTCATTACAAAACACTGAGCTTTTTTCTACAAAAAAAAGTGTTCAAATTCAGAATGACGATTATGATAAGTAGGCCTACACATCTATTCTTTTTCCTTTTAGCCAGGAAGCAAGCACTTCAGACTATACGGGATTCTTAAGATATTCTTTAGTCAGAAAATGAGGCTCAGATGGACAGTTTGGTTCAAAAGTTGTATCACCAAAATCTTTTTCTCTTTCTTCTTTACTTCCATCAGACCCTGAGCTCTCTTCATCTAATGTCACATGTTCTGGAACCTGTGGTATGGGCAATTCTTCGCAGTTTGGAACTGATCTCATTGCAGATTTGAAGTTAGGGTACACCACTGTATGTGCTGATTTTGACGTAATCCTTTTAATATTTGTTAAGCAGAAATAACGGTCAGAAGAGTGATTTTAGGTTCCTTCCAAGTAAGAGGGATAGCAAATGGCATGTGTCGTATGCAATTTCTTCATGCATTGAGAAGCCAACAGATATTTGGAGCCCAGGGCTTTGTTTTGTCCCCACTTTACACGCAAAATAAAGTTCATTTGTTTGTATCATACTTACAATGTTCTTTTAGCATTTACTTGAATGGACAAAAAAAGTTTTGAATATTTAAAAAAATCAAAATAACAAAAAACTGTGGGTGATGGAGAAATTCCGAATACATATTTGAAAACAGGATAAGAAACTGCATTGGGTACATCAATTGGTACTCGTGAGACAAATATCATGTTGACCAATGTAATTAATGGCGACCCTGCCAGGATGCGAATATAATACTTTTATTCGTGTGATTTAATCATGCTATACGGTTCGTGTCATCGTGTGTTGTTTGTGTGTTGTCCGCTGTAAGTCTACGTCCAGACAGAGCGCGATAAACGCGTGCGTTGCGTTCTATACGTTACAAGAGGCTTACGCGTTTCCCGCGTATGCAGACAAATGAATGATCAGTCTATTGTATGGCCACACAGACAATCGCGCGTCATAAGATTGCGATACGAAAATCGCTACACTCTTCAGAAAGTCAAAGTAGCTTAACACGCCGCGTCAGTCGAGAGTTGCTGCTAGTGAGGACCACGGCTTCCACAAACATAGCTCTGCGGTATACCAGATCAGCTTCTACAAGTACCGCGATGTGTACGGGAGCATCTCATCATACATATAACGAGATAAGTGACAGCCTTCCTTTCCATTCCTACAGTTCAAATATAGTTGCCATGCTCAGAAGATGATAGTGCTAAACTAACCCCCCAGCAACAAGCCACCGTGGCTGCATCCATTAATAATTATAAGTAGAATAGGGGAAATTGACTAGATTCAAAGAAAGTGTCGATAATGCCGAAAATGATGAATCTATTGAAGAAATACGCTTGTGTCTGTCAAATTTAAATTACTGTACTATATGACGAATTTGACGAAATTCAGAAAAAGATTGATCTTCCAGATGGTGAAACAGAATCCGACAGGGAAAGAGCAGATTTCGAGGACAAATATTTTGCCACTAAAAAAAAAAAAGCCAACGAAAAATTCAAATATTTTAAAAATACGTTATTAGCGTCCAATGGTTCATCAGTAGGTCTACCTGCTCCTCCATAGACGACCCAATTCAAAGCTACCCAAATTAGAAGTCCCAACTTTAAGTGGAGATTATCCCTACAAAGAAGTATTTATCAGCTCTAGTTCACTCGAAGGAAACAATTTCAACCATTCAGAAATTTCACTATTTTCGTCTGTCTCTGAAATGTGATGCCTCTTTATTGATCGATTCACTGCCTGTCACGTCAGAAAACTATAATGTGGTCTGGAAATTGCTTCAAGAAAGATACCAGAATGAAGAAATAATAGTACAGAATCCTATCATATCAAATTATGTTAAAGTCACTAAAGAATCCGTCCCTCAGCTACGTAACCTTTTGGATCATTTCCAACGTCAAGTGCGCACACTTGTTTCTTAACTTGTCTCCCTATTGTTAGGGATTTATATTATTACTTATACTAGTCTAAAATTTTTCCTCTTTAAGTAACTTACATAAATTGACGATGTCGATGCTATTTTGTAAGAGCTTGATGGTAAATAAATATTTCTATTTCTATCGTACTCGGTTTGCTTACAGTTTGAAGGCGGTTTTCTATATTCCTGTCCTAACCTACGGCCGTTCTAAAGTTATAACCTTCATGTTCAGTGAAAACATAACTTACACATGTCATTTATTGCCAGTGCATTTTGCGAAATCAGCATAACATATTTTTAAGCTTTTCTTGTGTGATTCCAGGTTTCCTGGCTTTTGTCAAAAATGGGGAAGAGCGAAATGCTCGCCCGAGTTTACTAGTAGCAGTAATAATAATACTAATAACAAAGCAATTACGGTATTTTTTAGGAGTATTGAAAGCGGCTAAGAAACAAACACAAGTATAAAGAATTAATACCCGTAAAATTGTTAGCCTATTTAAAATTTTTCACCTAGCCCTTTCTGCTAAAACGCCATTATCAGGGCATTAAAATTGAGAGTAGTGTTACCAAACGTATTTTTATAAAATATCATTACTCCTCAGAACATTAAAAACTGGTAAAATTGCTTCAATTTTACGAGTTGCACGGCAAGGTGTAGATATTATGCAAAATTTCAACCTTGAATTTTTTTTAATTTCGGCTCAGCCTACAGGCGTAGGTAGATTTAAAAGTTCATATTCTCTGTAAAATTGTGGTGATATTCAGAAGAATTAGAATAATTTCTTTACGTTAAGAATAAAGGACCAGAATTAATTTAAATCATACATATCCTTTTCAAGCAGAAGCTAAACATTAAACAAATTTATTGCCTATTGCGCTGTGGGTTGCAGTTATAAAAATAAGAGAATAACAAATTTACAACATTTATAATTTCGATTTTTTGGCTCTTTAGTGAGTAATGGATTTTTTCTGCGACCTGATTTTCGTTATCCATTGCAGAATGTTTTAGTCGTGTCAAGAATTTCTTCAGACATGTTTTGGATAAGTTAATATTTAGAAGATTTACAGTAACTTATGTATCGATCTCGTTTAATCATGGCTGGATTTAATTTACTTTCATTTTACGTTAAGAAATTTACTGTAATAGCCTTTCTGTTTAACAGTTACCTGTTTGCAAAAATTAAAATTACGTCCTAACTTAACCTTAAAAATACATAATTCAAATTTCTGTACTAATAGCTGCACTTCCTCCTCCTCAAGTGAGTCCAATGAACTGAAATATCTACACTTAATAACTTAATGAAAAGGGAGGGGGGACATACAGCTTTCGATGCTGGAAAATAGGTGAAGTTTCATTATTTGTTTTCTCAGCAATGAATGGCTTTGTAGCCTTGCAATCTGTTATCCTATATATTAACTAGTTCTTCAATAGCATACTATTTTCAGAACCCATTTAATTATTACAGATAGTGGGTAATTATCATTACAAGATGGCAGCAAATTTTGTGCACTGATGTGCCGTTTCCTTGATAACTCAAACATTATATTAACATATCGCAGTCTGCAGTGAAATACTGCACTCAAATATATCATTGATATAACTTTAATACGGTTTTTATATTTCTTGTGTAAAAATTTAAAAAAAGTAACAAGTGATTAATTATTTTAAAAAACATTATACTGCAAATAATCCAAAGATCCTAGATTATGTTGTTCATATGATATTTACAAATAGATAGAAAAATGAATCACTCAGAAAATTGGTATTTATGAAAATTATCAGGGAAACGGCATTTCAGTGCACGAAATTTGGCTGCCATTTGTAATGATAATTACTCATTAACTGCATTAGTTAAATTAATTCTGAAAATAGTATGCAATTGTAAAGCTAGTCAATATAGAGCGTGCCAGACTGCAAGGCTAAAGAACAATTCATTGACTGAAAAAAAATGAAACTTCGCCTATTTTTCAGCATCGAGAGCTGTTTGTCTCCCCTTTCAAAACAAGGCGGGACAAAAATAACTCGAGTATTCATGCAATAGGCATCGTGAAATAATTCATAACTTTGTTACCTCTATTCATGTTTACAAAGTCACTTTTACGCACAGGATATTTAACGTATTTCACTGTATTATTCAATATAACAATAATAGGAGGAGAGGAGTTGCCAAAAACGATTTTTAGCCCTTTGAATTGTCTAAAAAATTGCATAACAAAAAGTGATTAGTGTTTCAAAGCCTCTCGACTATTCTTGAAATTATTATTTCTAAAATATAACGTATTCAACATAGACCAAATATATAAATTTGTCCTGTTAGACTCTTTCATAGGAACGTTTAAAAAATATGAGTCATAAGGTCATGAATATAACACACGAAGGAATCACTTTACTGAACCAAACTATTTATAACCGTTGCTTACGTTGGTCAGCTATTTATAACAGTTCTTTAATTAGGCCACAAGATTGGACGTCATTTATAACCGTACTGGGGTTATGAAGATTTATCACTGTAGGTGGGATTTTTAGATGTGTAGTAGTTCTGGAGTTCTGATTAAAATAAGGGGTGCCGGGCGTAGTACTCAGGGGTAGTTATAAGCTAGAGAACTCTTATCTAGGGAAGTGGCTAGAGAAAATCGAGATAACAGTCAAAGGGCGGTGTCAGGAATAATGGTAACTAAAAGTTGAGTCGTCTTTTCAAATTAATATATATATTTTCCAAAGTTTAGTATTTGCTGAAATGCTGAATTAATCGATTTAGTTCTATTAGATGATGTAAGTCCTGATATTTAGTAGTATTTAGTACGTCGTTAAGGTTCGTAAGTAACACTTTGTAACTTGCTAAATTGTAATAGTAATTACTTCACTTGTACGCGCCGTTGAACACTTCTATTTACTTTCACATTTACTCTCTTGTAGTTTCTATTTGTATCGCGCGGATAATAATGTTCAATCTTACGTTCACAATTAAGGTTTCGTAATAATAAAATCAATGTCTTTACCAAATAATATAAATTACGCGCTTCGACGCTGCTAATAACTTCTATTTCTATCGCGCGGATTATAACGTTTAAATATCAATATATTGCAAAGTTACTTGAGTTTAATAATGTTTAACGTGGTCTTTTGTCTGAAGTGTGTCTTGAAGTTCTTTAGTCTAAGCTGTCGTGTGATCAATAGATGACGAGATGTCCGTGCTTTCTGCTAATATCTTTGTAAGGGGTAGTGGGGGTAAGTAGTTCCAATTGGTTGTGTCTGTGTCTAAGTCTTCTCTGATTGGGGTAAGGTAGTTTCTTCTGCTATCCGATTTGAAATATATTCCGTTTTTCGTCGTTGAAACAGGCAAGTTGCATCGGTCATTAATTACTTGAGCTGTCAAAATTGGCTAGGCGCCAGCCGGGCGGCTCAAGACGAAGTAGGCGGTACTAGGTTTATGTTTTTATCAATAACTCTGATAACTGAAAGTTATCATAGTTCTGGTTATTTAATCCTGATGGGCTATTTTACGGGGCTTCCAATGGTATTAATTTGTAGTGGGTGTGATAAAAATGAAAAGAGTTATTAAGGTTTTTATATTAAAATGATGGAACGGGTTAATAAAAAGTTATGTGTAATATATCAAACTGTAGGGGCTGTTATTGGCTATTGATGGGTGTAATTGATTTCCTTGTCGCTTTTTTCTTAATGGAGTAATTAATGTTTGAAGTTAGGTGTTATATGGGGAATGAATGTTTGAAGTTAGGTGTTATGTGTGGAAGTATAAACAGTAGGGTGCGTATTGTCAATCGTACAGGGGCTATATATGAGATTGTCGTCTGTGTTGAGTACAAAGTACGGTTACAAGATGTCCGCATAATGATTAAAAAACTCACGCGAGGAATTGATCTGCGCAGAATCAATAAGAGCTGGATTTTATGATCATTATAATACCCAATCTGGAATTTGAAGAGTGGCGGTGTTTAGTTTTTGTATGAAATATGGAAATTTAATTTTTCGATTCCCTAAAATAATTCTCCGTCGTCACTTCGAATCATTTCGTGGGTTCTCTCTATTGTGTTTTACTTTGATATTAGCTTTTCTATCAATTGTCTTTGTTTTCAATATCTATTCTTGAAAAATTTAGATCCTTACATCATCTATACTTTTGATTAATTCTGCCGTAATTACACATACACAAATAAATTCATAATCAATAAAATACACTTTTAACATAATTTTACCTTAAATTGGTCACTTTTCTTCTTGGTCGTAGTACACATTTTGCTGAGTTCATAGTCCATTTGATTAACTAGTAAAACAAAATCATAATTATACCTTATACACAAATAAAATTATAAAATACACTCGAATTTCTTGATATTAATATTAATTTCAATATCTTCTTGCATAACGCTGATTTTTGATGCTAATCCATATGTTGTTGATGTCAAACGTTGGAGTACGCTAATCTTCCTCATTGGTCTACTTAATACACTGATATTATATTCAGATTACACATGTTTTCTTCCTACTCCTTTTTATCTATTTACCTCATTAATAATCATTCCTTAATGTTCCTTTTCATTCTTTCAATATTCTTTTACCTTGTTTCCATTATTCTAACCTCATAAATCATCTTTTATGTCTTACCTTCACAATTTCTTTATTAATCTCAATACTCATTATCATTCTTTTCTTTCATATTACTTTTAATACTCGTTATCATATTTCCTCATTTATTCTCATATTTCTCACTTCATAACTATCATTACTTCATATTTTCCTAGTAGACATATATTGTACCATCTTAATTATTCACTCATTTTGCTTATCATACATTTATTTCTTACCTTTTGTTATATTCCTCATTGTTTTACCTTGAAGATTCTTATTTGTTAACACACATATTTCTCAACAACTATTTCACTTTCAAATTCTTACTTAACTCTGATCATTCTTTTACTTCACTTTTGCTATACAATTCTACTTAATTAGTGTAGGGAGAGGGTTATTTCCTGTCCATATTGTTTATGTAAAATAATTTTTCTTTTTGAAAAATTAACAAAATTTAATTATTCTTACTCTGTGTACTACTCCAATAAAATTCAAATATGTCGAAATTTCAATGTTTACTTATTTACTACTTCAAATAATAGTGTGATTACCTTTGTCAAATGAATGTTTTAACTCTTCAGTTGAATAAATAAAGGGAGTGGCCTATCTTAAAATTACATATATACAAAGATTCACTAACAATGGCAATAAACTTATTTGTTGCACTTATATCTTTAGTGGCATGGCTGTTGTGATGTCTCACTCTATTTTATAGAATAAGAATCATCTCATCATAGTCTTTGCAACAACCACGGGGAGGCTAATTACACTCTACCTTGTAAGTATCACATTCGTTATATATAACGTCAGGTAAAACATTAATTTGAGAAGTATGAATCACTCTAATTATTTTACAATGTCAGTCTGATAAAACGTTTTCCTGAGTCCTGGTCGATAATCCTTTTTACTTCTCCTTCTGCTTTAAATTTCTGCTGTCTTATGGTCTGTGGGCCATTACATGATAAGGCTTTAGCAAGTGTTTCCTGTACTTGCCAAGGATTTTCTTGGGGTTTTTGATGTTGGTTAGTTGGAAGGTGTCAGTTCCAAACTTTGCATTGACACGGTAGGGGCCTTTAAAAGGGAGGCTGAATTTTTTCTGACGATTGTGAAGTGTGCTAGAAATTACATGTGCCTTTAAAAGTACGTAATCTCCAGGAGCGGGGTTCCACTTTTTGCGGATGCGTCTGGGCTTCTGCTTTCTTTTAAGCCACCTGCTCTGAAGGCGTTTGAGAATGGAATTGCATATGTCAAGATCTGATCTATGGCATGTCGGTAACACAGGAGGGGTGTTCTTGAAGAGAGGGTCTATTTTACAGTGTGTTACGACTTGCAACGGGATTTCTTTAGTGACATGGTGTGGCGTTTCATTGAGAATAGCCTGAATGGGCTTTATGTACTTGAACCAATTTTTGTGTTGTCTATGAGTTAACAGTCGGAGGTATGAAATTACTTGTTTGATATATCTTTCTGATATGTTGCCTGATGGATTATAAGCTGAGCAGTGTAAGGTCTTTATATTTAGTTTTGACAGTCCTGAGTTCCATTTGGGGCTAGAATAGATACTGGCATTATCCGTAAGAAAAGATTCTACGCTGCCATAAATATTCACGTATTCTTCTACCTTTTTCAAGCAAATACTCGTAGATAAATTACGGAGGGGGTATAAGGCAACTAGCTTAGAAAATGTGTCCACCATAACAAAGATGAACTGGCAACCGAAGTTACTCCGCACCAAAGGACCTAAAATGTCACCACAAATCAATTGGTTAGGCTTGGTAGCTTCGATAGAATTGACTGAAACTTCGTAGGCGGTGTTTTTACTTTTGCCTACTTGACATAGATGGCATGTTTTCAGGAAAAGTCTGATTTTCCTACCAAGTTGTTTGATATAAAAATGCTCGCTAATGGAATCGATCATTTTTTCTGTTCCACTGTGGGCTAGATTTTCATGGTAACTGACAATAATGTCGTTTTCGATAGAAGAGGGGATGTATGGGCGCCAGGCGGGGTTTTCCTTTCCACAGAGTTTGTAAATGATGCCATTATGGGTAGCTAAGGTACTCTGTACATTATTTTCATTTACTGGGCTAGGGGCTGGTGGTTGGATTTCCTGCAACTCACTCTGAATAGTGGACAAATAGGGGTCTTCAGACTGCAATTTTGATAAGTTTCCAAGTTTCTTATTCAACTGATGTCGGTCATTAACGGAAATTCTCATAATTTTCACTTCTTTTTCAACCTGACCTTCTAAACTAGACATTCCAGGGTGGTTAGGCAACCGTGAAAACAGGTCGGGAAGATAATTTAGCGATCCTTTAATATGTTGGATTTCAATATCGTACATTGTGATGGCGCTGATCAGACGTGATACACGTGAGTTACTTAACTTACACTGTTTCAGGAAACTGAGACTCATGTGGTCGCATAATACGGTGACTCTACGGTTGTAAATGTAGTGTTTGTATTTGTTGAGGGCCTCATAGACTGCATACACTTCAAGCTCTGTGGGGTACATTCGGGACTGGGAGATAGTCAGACCTTTACTAGCAGTCGCAATAATGCGTTTTTCGCCATCTATCACCTGAAAAAGGATACTTCCTATGCCTTTTGCACTGGCGTCGGTTTGCACGTACAGCATTTCTCCTTCTTCCGGTTTCTGAAGCTTAATAGACTCCGCAAACAATTGCTTAACCCGGTTAAAGGCAGCATCTTGCTCTGGGGTCCATGTCCACTTTTGATTTTTCTTGAGGAGTGGCTTTAAGGGGCAAAGTTCCTGGGAGTAATTGATTACAAAGCGTGACTGGTATTGGCATACGCCAAGAAAAGATCTAAGTTGCTTCTGATTACGGGGGGCTGGGATTTTCAAGATGGCTTCCACTTTTTCTTCATCTATTCGGCAATCCTTCCCGGATATAATATATCCGAGAAATTTCACCTCCTTTTGAAAAAAGTGGCATTTCGAAATATTGAGGGTGAAACCTGCATGTAATAGTTTTCCCAAAGTCTGGTCTATGTGGGACAGGTGTTCAGCTTTGGTTTTGGAGGCTACCAGAATATCATCAAGGTAGGGGATAATGAAGTTATCCGTCTGCCAATCAAAGGTCAGAGCTAATGCACGCAAGAGGGCAGACGAGGAAGTGCGGCACCCGAAGGGTGTTCGAGTAAAACGGAAATTTCGTCCCTGATAATTGAAAGAAGTTAAATCGCGTGACTCTACATCCAGGGGTACTTGCCAGAAGGCGGAAACTAAGTCTGTTGTAGAAAAATAGTTTCCTTCTTTAGCACGGGTAAGAAGTTCATCTGATGTCAAAGGTCTATAATGGTCTTCTTGGGAGTCAGAATTAATTGACCTAGCGTCAATTGTAAGACGTACTTGTCCAGAGGGCTTAAGTACTATACACAGGGGGTTGCAATGGGGGCTGGTAGAATTTTCAATGATCCCTTGTGATAACATGTCCTGTATGACAGCTGAGACTTTCTCACGCAAACTGAGTGGGATATGTCGGGGCTTGTGTCTTACTACAGTGGTAGATGGACGGATTATTTTATGCGTGTACAAACGGCACTTTCCAATCTTATTGGAAAATAGGTCCTTATGCTTGTACAGCACGTCAAATAAATCCTTCCGTGTAGCGGGGTCTAAATCGTGTGCTTCCTGTACTTTAAGTGTGATTAGTTCTTTAATTTCATCTAGTGTGTTGATGTTATTTATTTGGAGTTCAGTTTGTATGTTATTTTCGCTTAAAAGTGGTGTTGTAGAGAGCGGGTCATTTCTTGTTTGTATACAAGAGGGTTCGTCTGTACTGAGGTGGAGGAGGGGTTGGTCATAAATAGACAGAGTTTCTATGAAGAATTCTTCCTGGCTCACATCTGGTTCACAGCGAGCGGTCGCAGGAGGGTGAGGTGTCTTGTCACAGAAAGGAATAACTTGTTCCTGCTGGTTCTCATCAATGAAAGCGAAACTTTCATTTCTGAAGTTAATTATCCCTTCTAACTGTTGGAATACCTCTAAGCCGACAATAATGGGCAGATTAAGTCCAGGGATTACTAGAAATAATATTTCTACTGTCTGCCCAGCTAAGGTAATAGGCACTAAACATTGTTGTTTGATCCTACACCTCTGTTTCCCTACGGCTAATAATGCTGTCATTCCGCATACAGGCAGTATTTGCGTAATCGCTTTAGTGCGCTGTAACTCTAGGAAAGTCGATTGCGAGATGACTTGAGCATCGCTTCCAGTGTCTAATGTCACTTGATAGGCTTTTTCACCGATATTGACCTCTATGACCGGAGATCGACGTCGGGTGCTCAATAGTTCATCTCGTTGCAAAATACCAATTACAATGTCAGTTTCTTCGCTGTTTGTGTTGTTTGGCAAATGTCCCGAGATATTTACATTGTTGTATACATTATTATTAATATTCTGACTAGGATTATTACTGTTCTGAATAAGGGAGCTTTCATCATTCACAAGAGGAGAAATAACACTACCAACAATTAAATTGTTGTCAACAATGGGCAGTACTTCCACATTGTTGGCACTGGCATGGTTACTCTCTATTTCTAGTTGCAGATTATTAGGAGATTTATTATTTTCCAAAAATGTTATGTTTGTTTCCTGAGGTGTATTAAGTGTCAACTTGTTACTTTCAACTACTGGAATATTTTGAACATTCTTTGCTGCCTTGGGAAATTTCATCATATGAGATTCATGATTTGTTTTCCCACGGCTAGCCAGCAAGGGGTTTATGTCACAAGTTTGTGAGGTTTTGAAGCCAAGAAAATTATTTACATAGTTGCTACCACAATGTATGATATCGATATTTCCAGTATTTCCTTCATTTTGATTCATAGGAGTTGCAGGGTTGTCCACAGAAGGAGCATGTAAAACCCTTATTCGTTTAAAGTCACGGTGGGTATGGGGGATTGAGTCTGGGGTTCTGCATTGCTTTGGGGGTTGTTGTTAGGCCTATTTCTCGGACTTTCATATGAATTGTTCCTTTCATATTGACTATTGTTGTTACGGCGGGAGTACCTGAAATTATTCCAGCCTCTATAGTAGGGGCGGAAAAAACCTTGATTATACTGATTTCGGTTAAACCAGTTAGGCCTATTTCCTGCATAGCCACGTCTGTTCTGACCACGGTAACTGTTCCCTTGCCTATTATTGTAATTGCCATACGGCCTGAAACGGAAACCACGGGTTTGCCAATTATTGCGGGCGTTCCGCACGTACTCTGTTTGGGGCCAATAAGGTCTGTTGTCCCTAGAATCATTGTTTTGCTGGTCCTCATTAGAATTTCCTGTCCGCAACCCAATCTGGAAATTTTCCTGGCTGTCAGAAGTTTGTACCAGATTGATGTTTTTCCGGTGAGTTTGGTTAGCTGACACAATGGGGTGCGATGGTTTAGTGGAAGTATAAGTTAGGTCCTGCATTGACTTTAGTAATTTTAACATCTCAGTGGTGGATTGAGGAGATGCGACAACAAGGCAATTTCTTATTACAGGCGGAAAGTGAGACGGGAGTGCCTTTAGAAAATCTTGCTCCAAAATTTCTGGTTTAAGCAGTTGGCGGCTTTCACACAAAGAAATGAAATATTCTAGATAGGTTTGGCCGTGGCTACGGTCGTACTTACCTTGAAATATTCGCGATCTCAAACGGCTTTGCTCGCTTTCGCTCCAATACTCAGATAAAAACATTTCCTCAAACTGACCTATGGACAGGAGGTTGTTGGGATCGATGACTTGGAGCCAGCGAGCTGCGTTAGCTTTCAAAGATTGATTCACAAAAATCATTTTTAGATGTTCTGGGACTCCTCGTAAAGCAAAATAAGTTTTTAGGTCCTTTAAATATCTGACAGGGTTTGTTTTCAAGGTATCTTCAAAATACGGTAATGGAAAATCTGAATTGTGCAATGAAAAACTATTGTTTACAACATTTTGGGGTGTTTGATTAGTGCTGGCAGCTCGTTGATCCAATCCATTGTTGGTTCTGGGTAATGGTGCAGGTGGTTCTGGTATTTCAGGGGCTTGAGGTACTGGATCAGGGGGGTTGGAAGAAGTAGAGGCAGATGTTGATGGGGTATTGCAAACATGAGGGATCAAAGCATTTTCCCTGGTTTGTTCGATTAGGCTTTCCTGGTCTCTTACCCTTTGCCTAAGTCGGTCTAATTCTGATTGAAGGGATACCAATTTAGTAGAATTGCTAACAGTTACCCTTTCTACTGAGGTGACATGATTTTCTACAGAGGAAATATGATTTGTCAACACTTGTTCTGAAGTAGCTATTTGAGCTGTGACTCTACTGTCTAAATTTTGTAATTCAGACGTAACCTGAGTGCGGTGTTCAGTGATTAAGGTTGTCAGTGTAGAGTTCATTGTTGTAATTTGTTGGTTTTGAATAGCAAGTTCGTCTCTTACTTGTTGATTTTGAATAGCAAGTGTAGAATTTAGTGTAGTATTCATGTTAGTAATTTGATTTTCAAGTGTGGAGTTCATTGTGGTCATTTGTTGATTTTGACTTTCAAGTGTTGAATTTAGTTCGTTTCTCAATTGTTGGCTCTGTGTCTCTAGTGTGGAGTTCATAGTTGTATTCATGTTAGCAATTTGACTTTCAAGTGTGGAGTTCATTGTAGCATTTTGTGTGGCCATTTCATTTCTCAATTGTTGGCTCTGTGTTTCTAGTGTGGAATTTAATGTAGTATTTATGTTAGCAATCTGACTTTCAAGTGTGGAGTTCTGTGTAGCAAATTCGTTCACTTGAGTAGAAATTCCTACCATCATTGCCTGGATTTGTGACAAAAAATCTAAACTGAAAGAAGGAAGGTTAGGGTCTAAATTTATGGTGTTCTGAGTTGAAGTCGATGGGGTGGGTGCACTCACAGCTGGGATATTAACAGGGGGTTGCGTAACAGGCAAGCTAGCAAGGTCACTTTCGGTTTCATGCTGAGTAATTTCTAAGTTGTCAGAAATAGGAACAGAGGCACTTTCATTGTTTTCAGAAGTAGGATTCTGTTCTGAACATAATATCGGAGTATCAGAATTTGGCTCCATGATTTGGAATACTTTATTATTCCTTAATTTCATAAACTAATACAATACAATTGAATTTACTAAAAAATAAAAATTAATTACAATACAAAAAAAATTTGAAATTTAAATTGAAAAAATTTACTTTGAATTCAAATAAAAATAGGAGCAAAATTCAGTTTTCGACACTTAAGTTGGATTAACGATACCCTTTTGTAGTCCAGATGTCCAGCGGCAGGCCAAAGGTGATGTCCAGGTGCCCAGGTGATGAGGGAAAATGTTGTAGATGAAGATCCAGGGGGGGGGTATTGATGAAATGATGAATAATCCAATGGTGTGCTGACTCTAATAAAATTTCTCACAGAATTTAAAACTTGGTGGTGTGTGATTTAGTGTAGTGTTCCTGAATTTTATTGTTGAAAAATTAAATTTTATTGACTGGTCCCTCGATCTTCAAATTCAAGCAATCACGATGGTCGCCATTTATAACCGTTGCTTACGTTGGTCAGCTATTTATAACAGTTCTTTAATTAGGCCACAAGATTGGACGTCATTTATAACCGTACTGGGGTTATGAAGATTTATCACTGTAGGTGGGATTTTTAGATGTGTAGTAGTTCTGGAGTTCTGATTAAAATAAGGGGTGCCGGGCGTAGTACTCAGGGGTAGTTATAAGCTAGAGAACTCTTATCTAGGGAAGTGGCTAGAGAAAATCGAGATAACAGTCAAAGGGCGGTGTCAGGAATAATGGTAACTAAAAGTTGAGTCGTCTTTTCAAATTAATATATATATTTTCCAAAGTTTAGTATTTGCTGAAATGCTGAATTAATCGATTTAGTTCTATTAGATGATGTAAGTCCTGATATTTAGTAGTATTTAGTACGTCGTTAAGGTTCGTAAGTAACACTTTGTAACTTGCTAAATTGTAATAGTAATTACTTCACTTGTACGCGCCGTTGAACACTTCTATTTACTTTCACATTTACTCTCTTGTAGTTTCTATTTGTATCGCGCGGATAATAATGTTCAATCTTACGTTCACAATTAAGGTTTCGTAATAATAAAATCAATGTCTTTACCAAATAATATAAATTACGCGCTTCGACGCTGCTAATAACTTCTATTTCTATCGCGCGGATTATAACGTTTAAATATCAATATATTGCAAAGTTACTTGAGTTTAATAATGTTTAACGTGGTCTTTTGTCTGAAGTGTGTCTTGAAGTTCTTTAGTCTAAGCTGTCGTGTGATCAATAGATGACGAGATGTCCGTGCTTTCTGCTAATATCTTTGTAAGGGGTAGTGGGGGTAAGTAGTTCCAATTGGTTGTGTCTGTGTCTAAGTCTTCTCTGATTGGGGTAAGGTAGTTTCTTCTGCTATCCGATTTGAAATATATTCCGTTTTTCGTCGTTGAAACAGGCAAGTTGCATCGGTCATTAATTACTTGAGCTGTCAAAATTGGCTAGGCGCCAGCCGGGCGGCTCAAGACGAAGTAGGCGGTACTAGGTTTATGTTTTTATCAATAACTCTGATAACTGAAAGTTATCATAGTTCTGGTTATTTAATCCTGATGGGCTATTTTACGGGGCTTCCAATGGTATTAATTTGTAGTGGGTGTGATAAAAATGAAAAGAGTTATTAAGGTTTTTATATTAAAATGATGGAACGGGTTAATAAAAAGTTATGTGTAATATATCAAACTGTAGGGGCTGTTATTGGCTATTGATGGGTGTAATTGATTTCCTTGTCGCTTTTTTCTTAATGGAGTAATTAATGTTTGAAGTTAGGTGTTATATGGGGAATGAATGTTTGAAGTTAGGTGTTATGTGTGGAAGTATAAACAGTAGGGTGCGTATTGTCAATCGTACAGGGGCTATATATGAGATTGTCGTCTGTGTTGAGTACAAAGTACGGTTACATATTTCACAAACTATTTTAAGCAGGGGTGTACTTCCTAGCCAAGCCTTCAATTAATTTACTACCCTATCCCTCAATTTACTGGATTAAGCAGTAAACAGTTTAAGTCTAAAATAAAAATTTTATGGGATTACTTTTTCCATCAATGGCTCACATTTGTTACTGTTAGAACATTTTCTGTAGTAAATTTAGAGAATAGATATATTTATTTATTTAATCTCCAGGGATGGAAACCCTATTTCGCCACAAAGGCATGCAAGAGTTGTAGTTTACAAATTAATTATAATAATTGTATCATTTAAGTCATTACATAAGTAATTAATTATAGTTGATTATGAATTTAAGTTATAAAACTGATAATTTTTTTGAAACAGCAGACTTTGTTAAATAAATGGAGACATGAGTTGGAAAATGTTTTCTCACACTGAGAAGCATGCATTTTAAGAGAATATTATAGGAGAAAAATTCCTCCGACACTGGGACTTGAACCCAGGACCTTTGGCTATTCGCGCCAATGCTCTACCAACTGAGCTAAGCCGGAGTTCAATTCACAGCGCCGGAAGGAACCTCTCTCCTATGCCTGATTGCCCTAATGGTCTACCTCACAGACAGACAAGTTATGTCATATGCAGTACTGTGAGGCACACTAATTAGTGATTTTTGTGACCGGGCTCCCACTGTTATTGTACAGTTGACATTCAAGATAGATATATAAGCTTTCATGAACCACAGATTATTGTCTCTGTTGGACACTACATGAGAATATTATAGGAGAAAAATTCCTCCGACACTGGGACTTGAACCCAGGACCTTTGGCTATTCGCGCCAATGCTCTACCAACTGAGCTAAGCCGGAGTTCAATTCACAGCGCCGGAAGGAACCTCTCTCCTATGCCTGATTGCCCTAATGGTCTACCTCACAGACAGACAAGTTATGTCATATGCAGTACTGTGAGGCACACTAATTAGTGATTTTTGTGACCGGGCTCCCACTGTTATTGTACAGTTGACATTCAAGATAGATATATAAGCTTTCATGAACCACATATTATTGTCTCTGTTGGACACTACATGAGAATATTATAGGAGAAAAAGCTTATATATCTATCTTGAATGTCAACTGTACAATAACAGTGGGAGCCCGGTCACAAAAATCACTAATTAGTGTGCCTCACAGTACTGCATATGACATAACTTGTCTGTCTGTGAGGTAGACCATTAGGGCAATCAGGCATAGGAGAGAGGTTCCTTCCGGCGCTGTGAATTGAACTCCGGCTTAGCTCAGTTGGTAGAGCATTGGCGCGAATAGCCAAAGGTCCTGGGTTCAAGTCCCAGTGTCGGAGGAATTTTTCTCCTATAATATTCTCATGTAGTGTCCAACAGAGACAATAATCTGTGGTTCATGAAAGCTTATATATCTATCATGCATTTTAAGATTAAGTCTTTTTCTTTCGAATAATGGGCAGTCAAATAAAACGTGTTTCACAGTTCTTGACAACTGAAATATAATAGGCCTAATTACTTTACCTTAAAGTCAATTTAACTTACAATTTTATATTGTAGTGCCCCCTACTCTGGGCACCGGTCATAACCTATTTTCGTCGTTTCACGTCGCCATCTCGGCGTCTCTCTACTTCTACCGTGGCCTCCAGTGATTCCTACAGGATGGAAATTCTTTGTTCCCGTCCCCTTGGATTTATACACTTACTTGAAAGGATGGCATGATTTGGTTGCGATGAATCATTAGACTATAGTCGTTTATTTTACATTCCCAATTATATATACATATATATCAATTACAATCCTTACGTGATCTCTTGCATTCGGCGCGTTTATTCTATGTTACAAGCTCGGTCATGATTGTCCTCTACCAGCGAAGACACTTAGCATCCGGTGAAGATTTCTCACATGCAACGATGCTACCCACACAGAGACTGAACTTGGAAATCAAGGCTGCCACTTGTGGCACATTACAACAAATAATTTTTGTATTATTAACTCGTTCGTTTCCAACATTGTAATTATAACACAATGTGTTTACTATAAATGTTATTGACTCATCATTGAGTGTGTAGTTCCATTTACTGTATTATTGTAAATAATTATTATTTTAGTGTATTTCAGAGTACCGCCTCTGAGCATAAGCTATGCATTTCAGGTGGTGTTTGAAATTATATTTATAAGGGTTTTATGTTGTAATTTTAGTAATAAATGTATTATTTTTACTGCTATCATCACCAACATTATCATCATTATTATTATTATTATTTTTTATTATTATTATTATTATTATTATTTTTACTATTATTATAATTATTGTTACTGATAGCATTACTACTATTATTATAATTATATTATTATTATTATTATTATTATTATTATTATTATTATTATTATTATATAAACTGTACCTACAAAGGGAGGAAAGATGTTTTCTTTCAACACTCCTTGAGCTAATGGTGAAAGTTATGAAAAATACTTTTAAAATAAAAGTTTTTTGTACTACTCTTAGGATGTGTAATAATTTTAATCCAAAAATGTTCTTCATATTAACGGAGTTGTAGAGATTTTTCAGTTTATTTTTAAATACCAGTTCTATCCCTTTTTTTCTTATTCTGTCCAATAACGAACTCGAACGAGATTATCTACTGTATCTCTACTTTACGTATCAGTCTGGAATTAATATGGGCAAACTTACGGCAGTTATCTAGTTGACAAATGTGCGATATAGATGTATAAATATGTAAACTTTCGAGTTAAAGATGGTTTTGAAAGCGAACCATGAAACGTGAAACCTTGTAGAAAGTTTCCGGATGGCTTTCATGTTGCTCAAGTGGGAGTGAGCCATAATCACGATCTTAGAGTATGGAGACATTGGTTCGAATCGTGATCTAAGTTAT
This sequence comes from Ectobius pallidus, assembly GCA_964059195.1. Taxonomy (NCBI): domain Eukaryota; kingdom Metazoa; phylum Arthropoda; class Insecta; order Blattodea; family Ectobiidae; genus Ectobius; species Ectobius pallidus. The sequence continues at coordinate 36,441,815 of CAXKWD010000006.1, forward strand.
TTAATAGTATTAGAGCTTTTTCTGCCTATGTCTTTCCCACAAGCTCAAGGTAGGCCTAATTATAGTATAGGATAATTTCTTAGGCGCTGACATAGGAATCATCCGCCGGCAATTACCTTATTGGTTTGAAGAGAATACTGTATTAGGTTCAGAAAAAAGTGTTGTTCCTGAATTTCATGTATCACTGTTGTTTCTACACAGACCGTCAGAGGAATGCATAAAAAATATATGTTTTATCTCTTCTCGGTTTTTCTATACAATTCATTGTTTTCTTGCAAATTGAATACAAGATTATTTCCTGAACCACATAATCAGCGAAATAACGCAACGTTGAAGCGAATGACTCCTAGTGTCTACATACCGTAGCAAACTGTTTTTAAACATGTGGCGTAGGTCATTGGGAAAAACTATCTGGCACTGCTCTGTTGCAATTCTGCGGAACCTTTCGAACTAATTATCTTACAAACTACTACGGTAATCACAAAACGCGAAATTGGTTTTTATATTTGTTTCAGTTTGCTCTATTGCCCCAATGCTCATCTGTTATACCCCTGCACAAATAATAAGGATTTTTATATAGATTTCTCAAGTTATAACTTGTTAACTCTTCACTGACATTGTAGTCTTTACATTTAAGAATTGATGGAATAGACAATCTGGCCTATTACAGAGAGAGAGAGAGAGAGAGAGAGAGAGAGAGTTATGTTATATCACAGGATGGACTTAATTTTCTGTTGTAACTGGAAGCTGGTCCCTTTTTCTGGAGTGTTTGTGAATGCTTTATTTAAAGATTTTAACAGCTCCTCGTTCAATTAACTCCGGTATACCTGAGCCAGTCCGACAAACAAGATGAGTTTAAATAAAGGAGACGTTAAAACACCTCCCATGTGCACATAAACACCGGGCTGAGTGCTCTTGCTCTATTTTACACAAACACGCAGGAGTGTCTCTCATAACACATTCATGTAATTAATGAGAATATGACCTTTATAATGGTAAAACATAAAACGAATTGAAAATCATGCTCTATAGCATGTCATTTTCTGTTTCAAGATCAGGTTTTATTACAGAGAAGGAAATAAATATCACTGGTTACCTTGGAACATGCTGGCATCAGTTATTTGAAGAAGTAAAAGAAGTGCTTTGCGAAGATTATTACAATAATTCACATGACGTTATTAATGAAACATCAAGTGTTCATAAATTTATAAATAAGTTATAAAAAATCCATGTGAATCAAAACTTTCTCTCCCCAAATAAAAGTCTAGCTCTTAGTATAATATATTACAAAACATAATATACAACTTACTTCCTCAAAGACAATAGACAATTCCTAAGCAAGCTAAAGAAATATTATATATTTTATGGAACCCGGAGGTTCATTGCTGCGCTTACATGGTCCCGCCATTCAACCCTATTCTGTGCTAACTCCCTCCAACCATCCCTCGCAACTCCCACTTCCCTTAAATCTATCCTAATATTGTCCTCCCACTATGTCCAGGTCTTCGAAATGGTAATTTCCATTCGGGTCTCCTAGTCAATGTTTTATTGATATGTCTTTCCTCCTGCAACGGCAGTTTAGTAGTTATTTATGATTAAGTATATATTGTATGTAATAAAGTTCTGTTATAACGATCTAAGTCAAATAAGGTTATGTTTTCATTTGACAAATACTCAAAATCCCAAGTCACTATGAAAATATAAATCCAGGGCCAAGATATAACCTAACAAGGAAGCATGAGGAAATATGCCCTAGAGGAGTGGATCTAACCCTATTCAGTGGACACCAGTTTAAGGGGCGTAAGAAACAATCGAAAATAATCCCCACCACAAAATATTTCAATTGAACAATAATTTTTAATGAACAACAACTATAACCAAAATTTTTTTGTTTTAAACAATGTAACTTTTCACAACTTTTATAAATTCCCCAAATGGAATTATAAACAACCTAAAATCAACCAACTTGGCTCAGAATGAAAAACTCCTAAATAACATGTGTATCATATTACATACCCTAGCATTGAATAAAGCTATCCTCCAAAACATATCTTGCTTGGTAAATTGATAGAGAATTACTCCAGTGTGTTTCCCTTTACCACTTCCTATCCTACCATATATGGATTAACATCAATCACAATCCGCTATACGGTTGAGTGAGAATGTCAATGATAATAGGGGCGAGACAGTTCACAATCCAAAATTAATATAAAATCCATAGAGCTAATATTGTTAACCTGAATCGCCTAAGCAGAGCCTGGTAATAATCTTGAGATAAGAAAATCTTATTTAATCAAGCCTACCAAAAAAAAATCAACAATGAGTAGTAAATACTAAAGGTGCGTAATCTGGTCAAAGTAGAAAACACCACAAGAATATCAAATATATCTAATGGTGGAAAATATTTAAATTCAAAGGCAAAATCTATCTGGAGTTTACTAGGTAAAACCCCAAAATTTAAATTTATCAAAATGTAAATACTACAGTATGTTCAGTTAATTATCATATTCAAAATGTAACCAAAGTACCATGGGTAAATATCTAAGTTACCAAGACAACACCCCAAAAAGAATTTATGGTAAATCAGAAAAGTCAATTCCAAAATTTGAGTTTAGAAACTATCACACTAAATTATGATGATAAACAACATCAGAATTACTAATAATTAAATTGACCTATAAAAATGCCAGAATATAAAATAAGGAAAATCCAAAAGCTTAATTAAAAAAAAAATTGAAAACTGAACATGAAAATCCAAAAAGGATTCGCAAAATAGAAAAAGGGGCCAACTAAACACAATAGTCTGGAAAGTACAACGTTACTCAAGGGCTATCCAAAAGTTAAAAAAAAATTAAGGTTAAATTTAGAAAATATCAATCTGGAAACCCGAAACTCAATTAAAAATTTCACAAGTATGCTATATCCAAAATTCTCAAAAAGAAATGAAGTTCTATCGAAATTTGAGAAAATTCCAGAATTCAAATTTTGAGAAAAATCTATATCAATATCAAAAGAAGTACCATAAAATTTTTTTGATTTACAAGTTGTAACATCTTGCATACCTGGACGCTTACATACAATAATTGCCCTTAACAGGATCAAATGGTTTCACAATTCAAATTTGAAATGCCGCATGAGAGTTTCAAAAATAATAATATAATAATTAATTAATTCAGAAATTTACAACTCTGATACCCTTGTTTATTGTTTTTTTTAAGGCTCTGAATAATACAAACAGTTAAGCAGAATAACAATCAATATCCAAAAATTAATTTTGAAAAGCAACTAAGTGAACTTCAAAAATTTGACAAGTTAAATAGAAAATTTTATAAATTTTATAAATAACAAGAAAGAGGCTAGAAAAATGCACAAATAATTTTGATACAGCAAGCTACCAACCCGGAAGGAATATTCCGAACAATTATTTCTTTAGAAAATGCCACGTTTCGACATCATGCCATGAATCAAAAGAAAAAAGTCTAGCATGGAAAGAAGCATTCCCACTTTGCATAACTGTAGAATTTACTTCAATAGGAACGCTAGAATCCCCCTTTGGGACGACAAGACATAGACATTCCATGTGAGGCCTTTACAACACGCGTATTATATTTAAGCAAAAAACGGGCAATAATAATGTGAATGGAAAAATATACCATTTTTCTGTTAAGAGTTACATATTAGAAAAACACATAAGCTACTGGCGAATTGAACAAATCTAAATTCAGGCACAAAACCGGATTTTAAGCTCACAAAGAAGTGACGTCACAGGTCACCTCATACACGCCCCTAGCAGTTTGCTGACGTCATGGCTACAGATAGATGGCATAGGAGAAACTTCTTGAAAATTAACAAGCCTTCCATTACTCCGTAACTGTACTAAGGGTAAAATCATCCCCTTCCATAACTATTAGCGTAAGAATCCTCTGAAATTCATATATGTACGCCTTACCAAAAAATCAAGCTGTGTTTTATGTCTGACAGTTAAACTACATGTTGGTACTGCCCTAACCGTAGTATATATATATTCTTGGCGCAGAAGGCACCTTATAACTTTGGTATTATAAAGACATAATGGTATGCCACTCACAGTGTGTAGACGCGGGTCCCTCTCCACAGCTGGCAACATGAACACTACTACACTAGGCAACGGCCATGCACGATCTGTTGTTCGTGTCTCCCGATGCGGATAGCGAACCCCGTCAAAACACGTAGATGGCAGCACCAAGAGTAATGGCGACCAAGTTAAAGGAGGTAGAGGGGCCGAGATCGCGGGACATCAACCACGTTACAGCTCTCCCCTCTCGCTCCACCAACAGAAAAGAATACGAAAGGATTCTTTTTTGTTGTAAATAAGCAGAGTACTTACATAATAAATGTATATCAAAACAATGAGAAATATGAAATAGCATTGCATACCCGACACAATCTTATAATACCACCGCGCAAATGGAAGCACATGACATACACCAATATCTCTTTTATATGACAATGAGAAAATCCAACAGCATAACATACCAATGGCATTAATTACCGACACAACCTCGGAAAGTGTTCTTTTTCTTTCTTCAATTTCTTTTCTTAAAGTTTCTAGACTGTTCTTTTAAATATGCACGGCGAATAGTTTTAACAATAACCATGATATTTACATGGCTAACAGGTTGTGTCACAATCGAAATTTTTTTTCTATTTTTTTTATAATTAGGGGGCCCCCCATTCTTCGCTATGAGATCGTGCAGGAAAAGGGACCGTTGTCTAGACACGTAAGTTGCATACCAAAAAAAATAGAAAGTAGTTTTCTTTTACAGCTTGGAGAAGTTTCAAAATTTAATACTTAAATCAGAAGTCATCAAATGAGCAGACATAAAACACTCATTACTATACATCCTTCAACTCTAATTAGAGAATACCTATAACATTATTACCATTAAAAAGATCACAGTAACAAATTCAAAAGCATGGAGAATGGAAGGCACAAAAAAATTAATATTTCTTCAATTGGGAGATATGACATCTCCTCGTAGATTTATCTACAAGATGTTCGACTAAGAAGGTGACCCCACCATGCAAAATGTCAACTATTTTGTATGGACCAACATAGCGGGGAGCCAGCTTCTTAGCGAATTTAGAAACCGCTTTACTTTGCGGAAAATTCCTACACATCACTTGGTCATGAAGTTTAAAGGGATTGGGTACCCTACCCTTATTATATACCCTGGCGCGCCTTTCATGAGATCTTTGCAAATTGCGTTTCGCAGCTTTCCAGACACCAGCAAGGTCCTTAGGTGAAGGAGAATCGGGGAGCAGATCAGAGAGATGCCACAAGTTACTGAGAGGGTGGTTCGGAGAAAATGAACAGAGTAATGAAAATGGAGTGAAACCATGACTCTCGTGTATTGCGGTGTTGAATGCGAATTGCAACCACGACAAGTTCGCGTCCCAAAGCGAATGGTCATTGTGGTGGTATGCAATAAGCGCATCTTTAAATTCCGCATTAGTAGTTTATTTTTGTTCATGACGTAAGTGGGGGGTTGGGATGGGGGGGGGTTGGGATGGGGGCGGGGTCGGTGGGGGGTTGGGATGATGACGTCATGGAAGGCTTATGACCCTTTTTTTATTTTTTTTTTTTTTATTTATTTTTTTTTTTTGCATTGTGACCAGCCCATCACCTGGTCAAGATAAGACCACCTGGTCCATTACGCCCTTCCGGTCAAGATAAATATTTTATTATATTGATAAGGAGGTCATGCACTGTGACCAGCCCATCACCTGGTCAAGATAAGACCACCTGGTCCATTACGCCCTTCCGGTCAAGATAAGACCCAGCTGCGCACCCGGTTACATGCTAAACCTTTTAGCCGAGTCTCTTTATGGTGATAAGGAATGTTACGCATGAAGGGTCTTCGCGAAGGTAGCCATTGTTAAGATAAGGAGTGTTATGCGTTGTAATATTCCCACGCTATATTTTTTTTATCACGGTTTGATAAACACGCGTTGTATATAAAACACTATTTCATTCACTTTGTAAATATATGAATAGCCTCTACAAAAAAGCAAATTATACAAATGTTTTGGGGGTTCATTCCTCGGAATAAACGCGATTTCGATAACTGATACAACGATGGCTATTCCGGTCCGTGCAGACTGGATGACCTTGCTAAGCGATCTCTTTCACTCTCGCGAAACATACCAAAGCAGCGTGGATCAGCCTTCCACACCAAGCAGCATCTGGGCTGCTACTATGTGTAATACGCTTCGCATCTGGCTTTTCACTGAGACCACAACCACAAATGCCCGCGCATCCTCCGTGGTCAACCACAAGTTTCCAGTTGACTGTCTAATCACTGATCTTTTTATCATTACAATGTTATTTTATCAGATCTCAACATTGAAAATTTTTTATAAACTCGTATTCATACATTGTATAGTATGTAAAATTACCTATCACCCAGTTGTCATCGGTCAACCGTATCCAGCATGTTGAGACAAGTTATATTGCTACATCACTTATTTTTTTATGTCAGTAACTGACTGTCAACTGTCGAGCGACCGTCCTCCGATATGATGCATAATTATAGAACGTTAAATATGAAGTGTGTATCAGATCGCAGAAAAACGTTTGAAAGATGGCCTATTACGTTTATCGATATTAATAAAAGGAGAAACTTTCATTGATGTATATAGCGAATTCATGTGGCTACCACTATTATGTTTTCAGTTTTGACCCAGTGTGGCGTGTTTAACAGACTAGAGATACAATATTTTCATAAACACAGAAACCAGAACACATATGCAACCTCTCTGTCCACACAAGAACAAAAAACCGAACTGAGTTAATGTGTTAGCATTTGCAATTTTAAAATTAGCACCGGCGAAAACGTTAAGTGTATTGTGATATACTTAATAATACGAAACAGGATATATGCCCGAGAACATAACCATGTGATAAAGGGACTTACACATGTAGTGAACATTAGTATCGAATGCACTCAGCTGTGAAACATAAACACAACCCCCATATGAACGGAAGTGGGTTCATACGTGTGTGACATGAGCGGTGATCTACCATATATAAGGATATTAGATTTTGTGAATTTCATCAGTATAAACTTCATCATGTCTCAAGAGCTGACCTCTTCGCAACAACTTATTCAAGAGGCGTGGGGAGATATCCCTGATGTAGTGGTAGCCAAAGCTGTCGAGGAGCCAATCATTCCCGACGAGGAATCGTCGCAAGAAGATGTCTTCAACATTCCAGACGAGGAATCGTCGCAAGAAGATGTCTTCAGCATTCCATCTGAGGAATCGCGCACAATGTGCAACATTTTAACCTAAGACCCAATCCTGAACCCGGAAAAAGGATTTTAATACAGCTTAATCCTGACCAAGACTATAAGTTTCCCTATCTAACCGTAGACCATTATAAACAGCCAAGTTAATTTAAATAACACAAGATGACGATATAATGCAGGTAACATTTATTCAATAAAAACTAAGAGAAAATCGTATGTAATCTTTAGAAAAAACACATTTAAATTTTACCATTTATTCCTGTTTTCATATAGCATACGTCATGTATGAATTTATTTTATTTTAAACTAGCTGAAAAGGTTCATCATCACACGGGCTTTGTATTTTTTTTTTTTTTTTTTTTTTTTTTTTTTTTGTTTAATTTGACATTAACTTATGAAGGACTTTCGATTTTGGATCTCTAAGTCCTTATATAATATGTATGTAGAACTTGAAATGAAGAAAAATATTTAACACACTCAAACTATTCCATCAGAAAACGCTAGATATAGCTTTTTATGGTGAAATAAAAAGAAACATAAATTACATAAGATTGTACCAACTTGGCGGAAAATTTTATTTCTTATTCTCATGCTACCATACAACCGTTTCGGGGTTGAGAAATGCAATATCACTTTCATACTTTCCTCCCCTAAAACCCGGAACATAATATACTGCGAGCATAGGACTCAAAATGTTACATCCCATGCTTAAGAACTATGAAAAATCTCAACTAATACATAGTCTACAGCTATGGATAACATATAAGCGGAAAGGATTATTTACAGACTTCTCATATAGCATACTCACACACTTAAGGTGTTCCTACAATACAACATCTTATTCTACATCAAAATGTAAAGTGAGAAAATATTTCTTATGTGACTGTATCACATTGTGCATTATTTTGATGGATTTCATTTTTCATTATTTATTTACACAAATGTATTACATCGATAGCATCAAAATTCGTTAAAGTCCAATATTACGTAGTGTCCAAACCAGCATATGAACAGTGTAAACAATAACTGTTGTCCTGACAACTGAATGGGATTTCATTTTTTAGTATAATATTCTCACAAATTATATAATTTTCAAGGGAAGGAGTGATTTTCTTCAATTTTAATGTTACTTCCCGGGCTTAACCGGCCATGTATGTAAAATTTCATGTCAATTGGTAAAGAAATGCAGATTTGTCATACATTCGAGTTTATATATGCGAAATTAATATCGGACCATAGTATTCAATTAGCTAATTACCGCAAATAATTCTATTCTTAAGTTACTTTTATAACAGATGTCACACACGACGAATTCTTCATTAGCGAACACCTGGGTGTAACTGCTTCCTTCCCGCCCGCATGTATCGACAATCACATGTATAACATGAGTGTTTAAAGTGTTATGATTTTTCTTTCCACAACCTTGCTCCGGTTAGTCATTCTATAAATAAATAAAATGTTCCCTATTACAGACCATGGACGCCCACAGGGTTCCAGGAGGTTGAGGCTCCAAGATTTTAAACATACGACACGTGAAGGTGGAAAGGTTAAGCACCGGCCGCCTTTATCCCCACGATTGCTCCTGGTACTCATTTCTGTTCAAGGCTGAGTTGACCCCAGAGACATAATGCAACCAGAAGGATTAGGCTGGAGTCGAACCCATAATATTCAGGTTTAAAATGCAACTCATTCTATAAATATATTTTATTCTATCACAAATTATAACATTAAGTCCTTCATTATTATGCAAGTTGTCATTTGCAGACAAATTTAACCGTGAAATAACACAAATTTCGTAAATAACACCATTTTGAAAAATAATATCTAAGAACCTCGGTTCCAGTAAGGGTAACCAACAGTCTTTTTAACTAACTATACTTATTTTACCATAATTCATACTTCTTGCCGCATGTATTATAATAACGATGGTTGGCAACATTTTTTGTGATCAACCAGAAAACTGAAACGTAATCTCATAAATCGATAATATTTTGGGATTCGTCTTATAGGACAGATAGAACTCCGTGGCGCTACATCCCTGAAGGGACAAGGCCTACCACCCAACCGCTATATCATCTACCATAGACAGATAGGAGGATTGGTGCCATGTGGTAAGCATGCCAACACCCACGGCTGTTAATGGTGGTTTCCATGACCATAGGATATATAGACTATACAGTAAAACTATAAATCTTTAACGAAAATTTATATCTCGTCTTAGCTGAAAGTCGACTTATAGAAATATACAGCATTCATCAAACTTCAGTATTTTACAAAATAATTTTTATTGTTATAATGTTTAATCTATAACTGTAACCGTGACTTATATAGTTCAGATTAATGGATAATATTGCTTCTATATTATACTTAGTTTTTATTTATTTATTTTATTATTATTATTATTTCATGGTAAAAACATTGAACATAAAGATTGGATCTGATGTTTTTTGCGGTCTATACACTTGTTAGTTTTTATGAAAATGTAATAAATAAAATTTAATTGTCTCTTTTTTCAGTGCTACCTTTTATCAAGTATACGCTAGAGTGTTTATATAAAATATTTTTACACCATTAATTAAATTTCGTAGACAGAGCTTATAAGGTGGATGGTATATTGTTTGCATTATTTAAAAAAAAACCCGAGACTAAACAAACAATACGTTACTATATTATTATATCAGTTACCGTTGTCTAGTGATCCACATCCGGATTCATAGTACAAAAAAAAGTTCATATAGTACGATACTCACCCCACACACATAAACATACTGCATACTACCTATTCTTTCTTCATTATATACATTTTCCCTAAATAGCGATACATCGGGTATACTCGGAGATTCTCGTTTCCCATCGTTCTTGCAATGCAATGAACAAATATTTCAATTTGAACCACAAACTACCAATGTAAATTACTTAGAGTCAATTAAATTAGCGGGCGAAGCCGCGGGATGTATTACGAACAAACCACCTCTGAAGTTGACAAATAAAATTCATCTACCCACAAACAGTTGAGAATCGATACAGTATTACATATGAGTAATAGAATCAAGAAAGCAGTGGTATTTATCAATGTCCTACTACATAACCGAATCTGAGACCGTGGAATTTTAGCTTTTTCATTAATTATTATTGTTTTAAATATTATTATACTCTTAACTTTTCAATTAATGATCGAGGTGAAACCGCGGACACCTCCTACTTATTAACAATTTCATCATGTTCCACTTATACTTTCACAACACATACTTATTGTTGATGTGTTAGTAAATATTCATTTCATCACACATTTAACGCTAGAAAAGACTCCAATACGATACTTGTAAAAATCAAACGCATTTTATTAAAAATACACCTTTGTAAAATTACGACTATGTTATAATTTCACTTCAAAACGCATTTATCACGCTTATGACAATTTCGGTGTAAAATTCCTACATAAAAATAAAGTTACACATCGTATTTTTCAATCCTATGACTAAAACGGTGTAATACTAACAAAAACACCTATGTATTTCTTGTAGAATGCATACTTATAACAAGAAGCAATACCAAGACACAAACCTAAAATATCAATATCTGTAACAAGACTAATCCTTTAGGACCAAGACCACACCAAGACCAAACCTAAAATAACTGGATGAGGAGGATCAATCAACTGAAATATACAAAAAGTAATATCCATATGTAATTTATACTTATTTTATTTCATGTATATACGGCTTTTAATATAATATTGTGTTACAATAAAAAATTAATCAAATATTTTTAATGTTAACGCAAGAATTCTTAAGTGTTTGCAAACCCGAGACACGTCACATATTCCTGTCTCCCACATTATTTGATATATTCTCGGTTCTTCAATTTGGATATGATTTCTTGTATCTCGTTGTTATGCGAATGATTCCCTGCTTCAGACAAAAACAGCAGCAAACGTAATCTATCAATGTCTGCGTTGGGATCATAATCTAATTTGTGTTTCGTATATAAGTTCTCCCGCACGGCAATACTGTGCGATGAACCCTCATCGGATGAGTCTGAATATCGCTCTTCCGGAAATGAGTCTGAACATTGGTCCCCATCTTCTTCTTCTTCTTTACCCTCCTCTTCCGAAAATAATTTTTTAATGATGTGAGGATATTTTTGACCATTGACTCTACGTATGTTTTCGCTCTCTTCATAATTTTCTTTGTGAGCACTAGTCTTCTCCAAAATCTCCTTATACGTGGTTAAGTCATAACGGTTGTATAAATCTTTATTTGGTTTACTTTTCGTTAGTAGTTCAAGCAGTCCAGGACGGACGATATACCTCTCGTTACCAATATAAATGTTATCGTTTTTAATGGTGACGGGCGATTTACCAATGGTGAATACCTGCCTATCAGGATTCCATTTTATTCCGTAAACATCATCATTTCTCGGTTTAAGCTGAACGAGTTTCTGGATGTAAGGTGCAGATACTCGCCCGTAGAAATTTTCTAGCATATAGTTATAATGCTTCTGTGGAATTTGATCGGAGGGCTTATATGATCCATATTTCATTTCTGGATCCTGTGATTCATGCTGATTTTTGTCTTTATTCAAGTTCACGATTTCTTCCAAGGGGTAGGTTATCGGATTTACAATATCGATAATCTCTTGTTTCGACTGAAGCTCGGGTTTTCTTAATGTTAAATATTTTTCTCGTATAGAATTGTCATATATCACATTGTCTGACAATATATGTTTATCTTGTACTCGTGGGAAAAGTTTCTGTGATTCATCCTTATGAATCATTATCAGATGCCTCTTCAGACCGGAAGTATTAAGATTTTTCATTTTTAATTCGACTTTCTTATGCTTCGATCTTTCGCATAGTTTGCATAGACCGTAAGGTTCCCCACTACCATGAACTATCTCGAAAAATTCATTATATTTACTGTTTGTCTTCCCAACATCAGTTCCGATTGGAAGGATACTGCACTCTCACTACTTTGACCCATGTTCCCACCACTCATTTCGTAACTTTACCTCCACAGCTTCAATGTTGATCATCAACTAACTGTATTTACCACACATCAAGTCTTTATTAAGTAAAAATGTCGTAGTATCCAAAAAGGTCAAACCTCAGGTTTTAAACAAGATATCACATCATTTTGGAGTCTTACAGGTTATTTCTCATATGAATGGTCTTTATCTCGATCTGAATATCGTTATCTCGATCTCAATCGCGCTATCTAGGTGTAGATGTTGACGTTGGTCTTGGTCCTGGTATCGGTATTGGTCTTATGTATTTACCATACATCATCTCTTTATTGCTGAAACTCGTAACGTCTAACAATGTAGGTGTAGTCTTGTAATAGGAGTGATTTTCCATAGTCCAGACTAGTTCTACCTAGAAAAAGTCAGTCCAGATCCTACAAGGACATGAACAAGAACAAGAAATAGAACAAGATCAAGAAATAGAACAAGAACAAGATCAAGAACAAGAACAAGAAATAGGACAAGGACATGAACAAGAACAAGAAATAGAACAAGAACAAGAAATAGAACAAGATCAAGAACAAGAAATAGGACAAGGATAAGAACAAGAAATAGGACAAGGATATGAACAAGAACAAGAAATAGAACAAGATCAAGAAATAGAACAAGAACAAGATCAAGAACAAGAACAAGAAATAGGACAAGGACATGAACAAGAACAAGAAATAGAACAAGAACAAGATCAAGAACAAGAACAAGAACAAGATCAAGAACAAGAACAAGAACAAGAAATAGAACAAGATCAAGAAATAGAACAAGAACAAGATCAAGAACAAGAACAAGAAATAGGACAAGGACATGAACAAGAACAAGAAATAGAACAAGAACAAGATCAAGATCAAGAACAAGAAATAGGACAAGGATATGAACAAGAACAAGAAATAGAACAAGATCAAGAAATAGAACAAGAACAAGATCAAGAACAAGAACAAGAAATAGGACAAGGATATGAACAAGAACAAGAAATAGAACAAGAACAAGAAATAGAACAAGATCAAGAACAAGAACAAGAAATAGGACAAGGACATGAACAAGAACAAGAAATAGAACAAGGACTGACTTTTTCTAGGTAGAACTAGTCTGGACTATGGAAAATCACTCCTATTACAAGACTACACCTACATTGTTAAACGTTACGAGTTTCAGCAATAAAGAGATGATGTATGGTAAATACATAAGACCAATACCGATACCAGGACCAAGACCAACGTCAACATCTACACCTAGATAGCGCGATTGAGATCGAGATAACGATATTCAGATCGAGATAAAGACCATTCATATGAGAAATAACCTGTAAGACTCCAAAATGATGTGATATCTTGTTTAAAACCTGAGGTTTGACCTTTTTGGATACTACGACATTTTTACTTAATAAAGACTTGATGTGTGGTAAATACAGTTAGTTGATGATCAACATTGAAGCTGTGGAGGTAACGTTACGAAATGAGTGGTGGGAACATGGGTCAAAGTAGTGAGAGTGCAGTATCCTTCCAATCGGAACTGATGTTGGGGAAGACAAACAGTAAATATAATGAATTTTTCGAGATAGTTCATGGTAATGGGGAACCTTACGGTCTATGCAAACTATGCGAAAGATCGAAGCATAAGAAAGTCGAATTAAAAATGAAAAATCTTAATACTTCCGGTCTGAAGAGGCATCTGATAATGATTCATAAGGATGAATCACAGAAACTTTTCCCACGAGTACAAGATAAACATATATTGTCAGACAATGTGATATATGACAATTCTATACGAGAAAAATATTTAACATTAAGAAAACCCGAGCTTCAGTCGAAACAAGAGATTATCGATATTGTAAATCCGATAACCTACCCCTTGGAAGAAATCGTGAACTTGAATAAAGACAAAAATCAGCATGAATCACAGGATCCAGAAATGAAATATGGATCATATAAGCCCTCCGATCAAATTCCACAGAAGCATTATAACTATATGCTAGAAAATTTCTACGGGCGAGTATCTGCACCTTACATCCAGAAACTCGTTCAGCTTAAACCGAGAAATGATGATGTTTACGGAATAAAATGGAATCCTGATAGGCAGGTATTCACCATTGGTAAATCGCCCGTCACCATTAAAAACGATAACATTTATATTGGTAACGAGAGGTATATCGTCCGTCCTGGACTGCTTGAACTACTAACGAAAAGTAAACCAAATAAAGATTTATACAACCGTTATGACTTAACCACGTATAAGGAGATTTTGGAGAAGACTAGTGCTCACAAAGAAAATTATGAAGAGAGCGAAAACATACGTAGAGTCAATGGTCAAAAATATCCTCACATCATTAAAAAATTATTTTCGGAAGAGGAGGGTAAAGAAGAAGAAGAAGATGGGGACCAATGTTCAGACTCATTTCCGGAAGAGCGATATTCAGACTCATCCGATGAGGGTTCATCGCACAGTATTGCCGTGCGGGAGAACTTATATACGAAACACAAATTAGATTATGATCCCAACGCAGACATTGATAGATTACGTTTGCTGCTGTTTTTGTCTGAAGCAGGGAATCATTCGCATAACAACGAGATACAAGAAATCATATCCAAATTGAAGAACCGAGAATATATCAAATAATGTGGGAGACAGGAATATGTGACGTGTCTCGGGTTTGCAAACACTTAAGAATTCTTGCGTTAACATTAAAAATATTTGATTAATTTTTTATTGTAACACAATATTATATTAAAAGCCGTATATACATGAAATAAAATAAGTATAAATTACATATGGATATTACTTTTTGTATATTTCAGTTGATTGATCCTCCTCATCCAGTTATTTTAGGTTTGGTCTTGGTGTGGTCTTGGTCCTAAAGGATTAGTCTTGTTACAGATATTGATATTTTAGGTTTGTGTCTTGGTATTGCTTCTTGTTATAAGTATGCATTCTACAAGAAATACATAGGTGTTTTTGTTAGTATTACACCGTTTTAGTCATAGGATTGAAAAATACGATGTGTAACTTTATTTTTATGTAGGAATTTTACACCGAAATTGTCATAAGCGTGATAAATGCGTTTTGAAGTGAAATTATAACATAGTCGTAATTTTACAAAGGTGTATTTTTAATAAAATGCGTTTGATTTTTACAAGTATCGTATTGGAGTCTTTTCTAGCGTTAAATGTGTGATGAAATGAATATTTACTAACACATCAACAATAAGTATGTGTTGTGAAAGTATAAGTGGAACATGATGAAATTGTTAATAAGTAGGAGGTGTCCGCGGTTTCACCTCGATCATTAATTGAAAAGTTAAGAGTATAATAATATTTAAAACAATAATAATTAATGAAAAAGCTAAAATTCCACGGTCTCAGATTCGGTTATGTAGTAGGACATTGATAAATACCACTGCTTTCTTGATTCTATTACTCATATGTAATACTGTATCGATTCTCAACTGTTTGTGGGTAGATGAATTTTATTTGTCAACTTCAGAGGTGGTTTGTTCGTAATACATCCCGCGGCTTCGCCCGCTAATTTAATTGACTCTAAGTAATTTACATTGGTAGTTTGTGGTTCAAATTGAAATATTTGTTCATTGCATTGCAAGAACGATGGGAAACGAGAATCTCCGAGTATACCCGATGTATCGCTATTTAGGGAAAATGTATATAATGAAGAAAGAATAGGTAGTATGCAGTATGTTTATGTGTGTGGGGTGAGTATCGTACTATATGAACTTTTTTTTGTACTATGAATCCGGATGTGGATCACTAGACAACGGTAACTGATATAATAATATAGTAACGTATTGTTTGTTTAGTCTCGGGTTTTTTTTTAAATAATGCAAACAATATACCATCCACCTTATAAGCTCTGTCTACGAAATTTAATTAATGGTGTAAAAATATTTTATATAAACACTCTAGCGTATACTTGATAAAAGTTAGCACTGAAAAAAGAGACAATTAAATTTTATTTATTACATTTTCATAAAAACTAACAAGTGTATAGACCGCAAAAAACATCAGATCCGATCTTTATGTTCAATGTTTTTACCATGAAATAATAATAATAATAAAATAAATAAATAAAAACTAAGTATAATATAGAAGCAATATTATCCATTAATCTGAACTATATAAGTCACGGTTACAGTTATAGATTAAACATTATAACAATAAAAATTATTTTGTAAAATACTGAAGTTTGATGAATGCTGTATATTTCTATAAGTCGACTTTCAGCTAAGACGAGATATAAATTTTCGTTAAAGATTTATAGTTTTACTGTATAGTCTATATATCCTATGGTCATGGAAACCACCATTAACAGCCGTGGGTGTTGGCATGCTTACCACATGGCACCAATCCTCCTATCTGTCTATGGTAGATGATATAGCGGTTGGGTGGTAGGCCTTGTCCCTTCAGGGATGTAGCGCCACGGAGTTCTATCTGTCCTATAAGACGAATCCCAAAATATTATCGATTTATGAGATTACGTTTCAGTTTTCTGGTTGATCACAAAAAATGTTGCCAACCATCGTTATTATAATACATGCGGCAAGAAGTATGAATTATGGTAAAATAAGTATAGTTAGTTAAAAAGACTGTTGGTTACCCTTACTGGAACCGAGGTTCTTAGATATTATTTTTCAAAATGGTGTTATTTACGAAATTTGTGTTATTTCACGGTTAAATTTGTCTGCAAATGACAACTTGCATAATAATGAAGGACTTAATGTTATAATTTGTGATAGAATAAAATATATTTATAGAATGAGTTGCATTTTAAACCTGAATATTATGGGTTCGACTCCAGCCTAATCCTTCTGGTTGCATTATGTCTCTGGGGTCAACTCAGCCTTGAACAGAAATGAGTACCAGGAGCAATCGTGGGGATAAAGGCGGCCGGTGCTTAACCTTTCCACCTTCACGTGTCGTATGTTTAAAATCTTGGAGCCTCAACCTCCTGGAACCCTGTGGGCGTCCATGGTCTGTAATAGGGAACATTTTATTTATTTATAGAATGACTAACCGGAGCAAGGTTGTGGAAAGAAAAATCATAACACTTTAAACACTCATGTTATACATGTGATTGTCGATACATGCGGGCGGGAAGGAAGCAGTTACACCCAGGTGTTCGCTAATGAAGAATTCGTCGTGTGTGACATCTGTTATAAAAGTAACTTAAGAATAGAATTATTTGCGGTAATTAGCTAATTGAATACTATGGTCCGATATTAATTTCGCATATATAAACTCGAATGTATGACAAATCTGCATTTCTTTACCAATTGACATGAAATTTTACATACATGGCCGGTTAACCCTTTAATGCCCAGATAAGGTCTCACCGTAAAAAAAAATTAAACCCATTCAAAATAATGTTTATTTAAAGAGAAGGAACACATTTTTACATGAATATGAAATATCTTAGCATTTAGGCCCTTTTTATGTGATGTTACATATATGTAACAGTGGGCATTATAGTAAATATAAAATCGAATATTTTTGGCAGAAGAATTATTGAATTGTACTGAACTAATATGATAAATAGTGATCATTTTAAGTCTCATTTACAAATATTCATGTGTGGAACCTTCTGAAGCAATTTCTGTCCTTATTAAAACGTACATATACCTCACACTTTTCACACCATACGTAAGAGTTCATTCTTATGCATATTTTACACCGTCCACGTGATTCCTTCCAAACTGGCCAGTGCTCTGTTTTATCCTTTTGACAGTCCAGGACAGGAGTAATTGTTGTCGCAGCCCTTCTCTTTCGTTTTGACATGGCATTTGCACTTGGTCGACCTCTTTTAGATTTGCCTGAACCTGCCATGAACAGGCCTGCAGCAAGATCAGCTTGAAATCTTCGAAGTGGCATATGGTTTTCATTCAACATTCTGCACTCTCTTCGATATTTCAGCCAGCTGTTAATAACAGCAATTGTTATGAGATGCCAAAAAATGTAGTTATACCAGCATCGAGATTTGAAATGATACTTGTGCAGAGAGGAAAGCATGTCGTGAAGATCTATAGCTCCCATAACTTTGTTGTAGGTCTGAATTATGGAAGGTCTTGGTATTTGAACGTGTTCCTTCTTCTTCTTATCCCATCGACGAACTTCATCTTCTGGTTGATCTCCCACAAAGGAGGATAACAGAGTGACTGCTTTGTTGTCAAACCACCTCACTACAACAAATTGTCCTGTAGTATCTACTAGTGATGACATTGACCCTCGACCAAGTTTTTTTCATTTCTTTCTCTTCTGGCAAGTTACAATCCTTCAGTTTGTTAGCTCGGATTGTCCCTATGAAATAAATATTCCTCTGTAGTATCGACTGCACAAGAATATCAGTGGTGAAAAAGTTGTCGGCAAACACTTTGAAGTGGTGACCTTCTGGCAAGGTATTTGTAAGGTTCACAACTACCTCATATCCCAGTTCAGATAAGTCATTGTCTACATTGAAAAGAATGTCCAAAATGTCTTCATCAGAAAGCTGAAATTATAAAAGAAAGCAGAAAATAACGTCAACTCCTCAATATGTGCAGGATGCATGAACGTAACCTATTTTGCCTAATGTTACACATTTGTAACATAGAATAAATATTTCATCTAGAGGCAGTTGTAAGCCATATATAAAACATAAATACATATAAACATGTTTACTAACATTTCTTATTTCAATTAGTTACCCATGTAATAGTTTAACAATAGCATAATGCTTATTAAATTTTAATTGTTACTTACCTTTCGTGGCATGGCTTCTCTCTAGGAAAACAGCTGCTTTGAAACACATGTAACTAATAGTAGGAAGCAGTAGTTACATCAAAGGCCAACAGAATGTGCTCCAGACATTGTTACAAATATGTCACGTCAAGCATTAGTGGAAAAACAAATTCACAGGAGAAATACAGTCATCAATACCCAATGTTACAGATCTGTAACACAGGGCATTATAGGGTTAAGCCCGGGAAGTAACATTAAAATTGAAGAAAATCACTCCTTCCCTTGAAAATTATATAATTTGTGAGAATATTATACTAAAAAATGAAATCCCATTCAGTTGTCAGGACAACAGTTATTGTTTACACTGTTCATATGCTGGTTTGGACACTACGTAATATTGGACTTTAACGAATTTTGATGCTATCGATGTAATACATTTGTGTAAATAAATAATGAAAAATGAAATCCATCAAAATAATGCACAATGTGATACAGTCACATAAGAAATATTTTCTCACTTTACATTTTGATGTAGAATAAGATGTTGTATTGTAGGAACACCTTAAGTGTGAGAGTATGCTATATGAGAAGTCTGTAAATAATCCTTTCCGCTTATATGTTATCCATAGCTGTAGACTATGTATTAGTTGAGATTTTTCATAGTTCTTAAGCATGGGATGTAACATTTTGAGTCCTATGCTCGCAGTATATTATGTTCCGGGTTTTAGGGGAGGAAAGTATGAAAGTGATATTGCATTTCTCAACCCCGAAACGGTTGTATGGTAGCATGAGAATAAGAAATAAAATTTTCCGCCAAGTTGGTACAATCTTATGTAATTTATGTTTCTTTTTATTTCACCATAAAAAGCTATATCTAGCGTTTTCTGATGGAATAGTTTGAGTGTGTTAAATATTTTTCTTCATTTCAAGTTCTACATACATATTATATAAGGACTTAGAGATCCAAAATCGAAAGTCCTTCATAAGTTAATGTCAAATTAAACAAAAAAAAAAAAAAAAAAAAAATACAAAGCCCGTGTGATGATGAACCTTTTCAGCTAGTTTAAAATAAAATAAATTCATACATGACGTATGCTATATGAAAACAGGAATAAATGGTAAAATTTAAATGTGTTTTTTCTAAAGATTACATACGATTTTCTCTTAGTTTTTATTGAATAAATGTTACCTGCATTATATCGTCATCTTGTGTTATTTAAATTAACTTGGCTGTTTATAATGGTCTACGGTTAGATAGGGAAACTTATAGTCTTGGTCAGGATTAAGCTGTATTAAAATCCTTTTTCCGGGTTCAGGATTGGGTCTTAGGTTAAAATGTTGCACATTGTGCGCGATTCCTCAGATGGAATGCTGAAGACATCTTCTTGCGACGATTCCTCGTCTGGAATGTTGAAGACATCTTCTTGCGACGATTCCTCGTCGGGAATGATTGGCTCCTCGACAGCTTTGGCTACCACTACATCAGGGATATCTCCCCACGCCTCTTGAATAAGTTGTTGCGAAGAGGTCAGCTCTTGAGACATGATGAAGTTTATACTGATGAAATTCACAAAATCTAATATCCTTATATATGGTAGATCACCGCTCATGTCACACACGTATGAACCCACTTCCGTTCATATGGGGGTTGTGTTTATGTTTCACAGCTGAGTGCATTCGATACTAATGTTCACTACATGTGTAAGTCCCTTTATCACATGGTTATGTTCTCGGGCATATATCCTGTTTCGTATTATTAAGTATATCACAATACACTTAACGTTTTCGCCGGTGCTAATTTTAAAATTGCAAATGCTAACACATTAACTCAGTTCGGTTTTTTGTTCTTGTGTGGACAGAGAGGTTGCATATGTGTTCTGGTTTCTGTGTTTATGAAAATATTGTATCTCTAGTCTGTTAAACACGCCACACTGGGTCAAAACTGAAAACATAATAGTGGTAGCCACATGAATTCGCTATATACATCAATGAAAGTTTCTCCTTTTATTAATATCGATAAACGTAATAGGCCATCTTTCAAACGTTTTTCTGCGATCTGATACACACTTCATATTTAACGTTCTATAATTATGCATCATATCGAAGGACGGTCGCTCGACAGATGACAGTCAGTTACTGACATAAAAAAATAAGTGATGTAGCAATATAACTTGTCTCAACATGCTGGATACGGTTGACCGATGACAACTGGGTGATAGGTAATTTTACATACTATACAATGTATGAATACGAGTTTATAAAAAATTTTCAATGTTGAGATCTGATAAAATAACATTGTAATGATAAAAAGATCAGTGATTAGACAGTCAACTGGAAACTTGTGGTTGACCACGGAGGATGCGCGGGCATTTGTGGTTGTGGTCTCAGTGAAAAGCCAGATGCGAAGCGTATTACACATAGTAGCAGCCCAGATGCTGCTTGGTGTGGAAGGCTGATCCACGCTGCTTTGGTATGTTTCGCGAGAGTGAAAGAGATCGCTTAGCAAGGTCATCCAGTCTGCACGGACCGGAATAGCCATCGTTGTATCAGTTATCGAAATCGCGTTTATTCCGAGGAATGAACCCCCAAAACATTTGTATAATTTGCTTTTTTGTAGAGGCTATTCATATATTTACAAAGTGAATGAAATAGTGTTTTATATACAACGCGTGTTTATCAAACCGTGATAAAAAAAATATAGCGTGGGAATATTACAACGCATAACACTCCTTATCTTAACAATGGCTACCTTCGCGAAGACCCTTCATGCGTAACATTCCTTATCACCATAAAGAGACTCGGCTAAAAGGTTTAGCATGTAACCGGGTGCGCAGCTGGGTCTTATCTTGACCGGAAGGGCGTAATGGACCAGGTGGTCTTATCTTGACCAGGTGATGGGCTGGTCACAGTGCATGACCTCCTTATCAATATAATAAAATATTTATCTTGACCGGAAGGGCGTAATGGACCAGGTGGTCTTATCTTGACCAGGTGATGGGCTGGTCACAATGCAAAAAAAAAAATAAAAAATAAAAAATAAAAAAAAAAAAGGGTCATAAGCCTTCCATGACGTCATCATCCCAACCCCCCACCGACCCCGCCCCCATCCCAACCCCCCCCCATCCCAACCCCCCACTTACGTCATGAACAAATATAAACTACTCGCATTACCCGCTCGGCATGCGAAGGGATTGGATAATATGGAGTCGTGGTAACATGAGATATTCCAGAATGAAAACAGAAGTCTTTAAATTGACGAAAAATAAATTGCGGGCCATTATCAGAGACAAGAACTTCGGGGAAGCCAAAAACTTGGAAGATGGAAGAGAGATTGGCAACAACTCTATGAGTACAGGAATCTCGCAATGGGAACAACCATGAAAATTTAGTAAAGGCATCCACGACCACAAATATAAATGTGTTGCCTTTCTTAGACCGTGGAAGCTTACCCAGGAAGTCGACGAAAAGTTTTTCAAAAGGTCGATGGGCGATAGTAGATGACAAAAATCCCATGCGAGAATTGAGTGTGGGCTTGGAGATGGAACAGGTGACGCAGGATCGAACCCGATCTCGTACGTCGAGAACATACCCTTCCACTAAAAGGAGACTTGGATCTTCGCAAGAGTCTTCTTCAGGCCCAGATGGCCTCTAATAGGAGAGACATGGAAGTAATTAAAGACCATATCCTTCAGAGAAGACGGAAGCACAATCTTATGCCGGCGAAGCCTACCCATTAAAATCTGCAAGGTGTCCTTTACCATGCAAAAGTTATTCACAGTAGACCCTTGCTTCAATTTGTCAATAATAACAGCAAGATCAGGATCTAACAGTTGCTGCTGAGCGAGATCAGAAAAAGCAAGAGGAAAGTCAGTTAACAAAGGGGAAATAACTTCCTGAGTAACAACAGATGACAAGACAGGTACCTCAGTAGACACGACTCCCTCCACAGAACTTCTAGGAGAACCTTCAAACATCCTAGATAGAGAATCCGCCAGAATATTTTCTGACGAACGGATGTGCACCGTAGAGAACTTGAATGCCGAAAGGCGAACCGCCCATCAAGCAAGTCGGCCAGTTTTTCGAGGGCGAGCCAAACACCAAGACAACGACTGGTTGTCGCACTCTAAGATGAAGTTCACGTGCTCGACGTACATTCTAAATTTCTCTAGGGCAAAAATGACCGCCAGAGCCTCCATCTCATATATGGAAAATCGCTGCTCTTGGTTGGTCAGTGAGCGCGAAGCATAGGCGATAGGCTTACGTCCTTCAGGAAACTCCTGAAGTAATACGGCGCCTAGCCCGGCAGTACAGGCATCAGTTTGAACGACGAAGGTGCGTGAAAAATAAGCCATGGCTAAGATAGGCGGGTTGCAGATGGCACTCTGAATATCCTCAAAAGCGAGGCGGTGCTCATCGTTCCACTTGAATTGGACACCCTTGCGCCTAAGACGATGCAAGGGAGCAGCCCGCGCCGAAAAATTTGGAATGAACTTGGCAAAGAAGTTAGCCATGCCAATAAATCGCGCTACTGCCTTGACATTGCAAGGAGGAGGAAAATTCCTAATTGCCACCGTTCTCTCAGGGTCGATAGCGACGCCATCAGGAGAGATTAAATGGCCGATGAAACTAAGCTGCGGCCTTGCGAACTGCACCTTAGTCGGCTTAACGGTTAGACTAGCCTCCTGCAAACGACGAAATACTTCCCGTAAGTGACACACATGGGACGAAAAGTCCTTACTATAAACAACCAGTTCATCAAGGTAATGATAAACATATACAAACCTGATGTCAGAAAAGATCTTATCCAAAAGTCTGGTTAACTCTTGCGCCCCAGTGGCCAGACCGAAAGGGAGGCGGCGGAACTCAAAATGGTTCCAATCGGTGGAGAAAGCTGTAAGATGTCGAGGTGATTCATGGAGAGGGATCTGGTTGTAAGCACTATTTAAGTCCAAAGAGGAAAAGACAGTAGCCCCAGAAAACCAGCGAGCCGCGGAATGAATATCCGGCAACGGCATCGACTCAATAATGATTTTCTGGTTTAAAGCTCTATAATCAATAACTGGGCGAAAGTCAGTTTCCCCCTTGGGAACCAGAAAGATAGGGCTGCAATACGCTGAAATCGAGGGTCGAATGATCCCTTTGTCCAACATTTCAGAAATTTTATCTCTCATGATCAAAAGTTTGGGAGGTGACAACCTATAAGGTGGGAGACGAACTGGAACCTCATCAGTAACTTGTATCTTATACTCAAGTACATTCGTGACTCCCAACTTCTCACTTAACACACGGGGAAATTCAGAAATAATATCTAGAATTTGGGTGCGCTGATCAGGTAATAAATGCTGTAAACTAATTTCTGTTTCAGATAAAGTCTGTTCGGGAAAGAAGTTTTGATCTACAAAAGCAGTGGACGCTTCAACAATAGCTTGGTGAAATGAAATATCAAAACTAATCTGGTACGAAGGCTCAAAACTAAAGTGCAAAAGACTATTGAAAGTCCATAATAAGCCCTGAAAACTGAGCAAAATCCACCCCCAACACTACTGGAAATACTAAGGACTCAACAACCAGAAAAACAAATGACCAAGAAAATTTTGCTATTTTAATTTTAAGAGCAATTTTCCCCAACACCGGAATTAAAGAAGAATCTGCACTAACTGTAGAATCAGAATACGAGAGAAGAGAAGATCGGGAAGTACCAAGCTTGTCCAGCATCATACCACTAATACAAGACTTGGCTGCGCCCGAATCTAGCAAAGCCATAGCAGGAATCTTATTGACAGAAAGTTGTACTAAAGGAAGATGGGCAGGGACTCTACCTGAACAACCCATGGACTGAATTAAAGTACGATCAAGATTCTCAGGAATATCTGAAAATTTAGAACCATTTGGTATTGGTTCTAGTCATGGATTAGGAGGCGTCCTAGAAGATGGTTGCTGGACACGACGAGAATTGTCAGACATCTTTGTCCTACATTCTGACACCACATGGCCAAACCTCAAACAATAAGTGCATTTAGGAGTATTTCATGGTAACTCCCCAGGCCTAGGAGGTTGTTGCCGAAAATCATACTGTCTCTTCTGACAATTCCTAACTAAATACCCTGGTTTTAAACAATATTGACAAGTACGGACTTCAGAAGAAGGCTTGGACTGAAAATTCCTATTAGCTGTAAGAGGATTCTGATGAATGTTTACATTATGTTTAGATCGGCAAACGTCCGCACTTTGCACCTCAGAAACTATTGAAATAAGGGCAAACAAATCTGCAAAAGTACGGGGTCTAGAAGCAAAAGTCAAGTATGATCTAGTTACGGGATTGAGACCAGAGATAATTACATCAACTATTTGAGATTCAGAATCTTGAATGAGAAAAACTCCCGCATGAAGTTTAATGTCCAAAATGAAATCAGAAAAACCTTCGTCCAAACGTGTTGGTCTATAATAATAAGCACTCAACAGCTCCTGCCGAGGCCTTGAAGGTACAAATTGCCTGAGAATTTCAGAATGAAAACGGTACACAGATTTAGAAGAGACCAAAATCGACTGAAGAATTTCCAAAATTCGGCCGGAAACCAATCCTAACAATAGTTGTAAAACTAACAACTCCTGAACAGCAAAGGATTTGGCTAAGTCTGAAAATTTAACTAAGAACCTCAAAAAACTAATGGCGTCCTCCATTTTAGAAATAGTAAAGGCTTTTTGTTGATCGAGCATTTTTTGCAGAGGATGGGGCATTCTCAGTTGAGCAAAAACAGGCTGTCCAAACACAGGCTCAGTATTAACATTTTGATCCAAAATTACGTTAACTTGAGTATTATTTGTAGTCAAACAGCCAGGAACCGACTGAATTTTCTGTAAAACCCGAAGGCAACACTCTACCCTGAAGGGGAGAAGTAGACTGGGGAATTACAGAAGGCATCAAGGGTGGTAAGCCAATCTGAGCAACAGGAGTATCTAAATTCACCAGCATATTCGAGGTACCAGGTATTTCTTTAGGCATACCAACAGATAGATTAACTTGGTCAATATCAACAGAATCCCACGAAGGGAAGGGAGTCAACAAAATGTCTCTAAGTGTCTCCAATTCCCCAAGGTCAAGACCGGTGTCTGGAATCTGAGTCAATAAAACTACCCGATTTTCCACATGCTTGGCCCTATGTATAAGGCGCCTTTTCTGGCGAGCCGAAGTTTCTGGATCAGCAAATAACTCAGTTGCTGACTCCACAATCTCAAGTACCTTGTGTTTCACAAGGTTAAACTCACCTAGAGGGTCATCAATACATAAAAACTGCGCCGAAGGTAACTGTTTACTAGAAATTTGTCTCAAGTGAAATAATAGCGAGGGGACATCAGCAGAATCCTCCACTGAAACTCCTCTGGCTTTAAGCTCAAAAATTAACTCCTCCTTACGCAGAAAATCCCATTAAAGTTGCGTATGTAACGGCATGTTGATCAAAAAAATAACTAAAAATATAGAAATAATTGTATATGAAGAGCATATACCCTCCCCCTTGGGCACTGAAGGCTTGCCACCATGCAACGGCGTGCTGGGCCCATAACCCAGAGGTCCGTAGATCTAAACCACGCTCTGCTACCATGCAACGGTAGTTTAGTAGTTATTTATGATTAAGTATATATTGTGTGTAATAAAGTTCTGTTATAAAGATCTAAGTCAAATAAGGTTATGTTTTCATTTGACAAATACTCAAAATCCCAAGTCACTATGAAAATATAAATCCAGGGCCAAGATATAACCTAACAAGGAAGCATGAGGAAATATGCCCTAGAGGAGTGGATCTAACCCTATTCAGTGGACACCAGTATAAGGGGGGTAAGAAACAATCGAAAATAATCCCCACCACAAAATATTTCATTTGAACAATAATTTTTAATGAACAAGAACTATAACCAAAAATTTTTTGTTTTAAACAATGTAACTTATTACAACTTTTATAAATTCCCCAAATGGAATTATAAACAACCTAAAATCAACCAACTTGGCTCAGAATGAAAAACTCCTAAATAACTTGTGTATCATATTACATACCCTAGCATTGAATAAAGCTATCCTCCAAAACATATCTTGCTTGGTAAATTGATAGAGAATTACTCCAGTGTGTTTCCCTTTACCACTTCCTATCCTACCATATATGGATTAACATCAATCACAATCCGCTATACGGTTGAGTGAGAATGTCAATGATAATAGGGGCGAGACAGTTCACAATCCAAAATTAATATAAAATCCATAGAGCTAATATTGTTAACCTGAATCGCCTAAGCAGAGCCTGGTAATAATCTTGAGATAAGAAAATCTTATTTAATCAAGCCTACCAAAAAAAATCAACAATGAGTAGTAAATACTAAAGGTGTCTAATCTGGTCAAAGTAGAAAACACCACAAGAATATCAAATATATCTAATGGTGGAAAATATTTAAATTCAAAGGCAAAATCTATCTGGAGTTTACTAGGTAAAACCCCAAAATTTAAATTTATCAAAATGTAAATACTACAGTATGTTCAGTTAATTATCATATTCAAAATGTAACCAAAGTACCATGGGTAAATATCTAAGTTGCCAAGACAACACCCCAAAAAGAATTTATGGTAAATCAGAAAAATCAATTCCAAAATTTGAGTTTAGAAACTATCACACTAAATTATGATGATAAACAACATCAGAATTACTAATAATTAAATTGACCTATAAAAATGCCAGAATATAAAATAAGGAAAATCCAAAAGCTTAATTTAAAAAAAATTGAAAACTGAACATGAAAATCCAAAAAGGATTCACAAAATAGAAAAAGGGGCCAACTAAACACAATAGTCTGGAAAGTACAACGTTACTCAAGGGCTATCCAAAAGTTAAAAAAGATTAAGGTTAAATTTAGAAAATATCAATCTGGAAACCCGAAACTCAATTAAAAATTTCACAAGTATGCTATATCCAAAATTCTCAAAAAGAAATGAAGTTCTATCGAAATTTGAGAAAATTCCAGAATTCAAATTTTGAGAAAAATCTATATCAATATCAAAAGAAGTACCATAAAATTTTTTTGATTTACAAGTTGTAACATCTTGCATACCTGGACGCTTACATACAATAATTGCCCTTAACAGGATCAAATGGTTTCACAATTCAAATTTGAAAAGCCGCATGAGAGTTTCAAAAATAATAATATAATAATTAATTAATTCAGAAATTTACAACTCTGATACCCTCGTTTATTGTTTTTTTAAGGCTCTGAATAATACAAACAGTTAAGCAGAATAACAATCAATATCCAAAAATTAATTTTGAAAAGCAACTACGTGAACTTCAAAAATTTGACAAGTTAAATAGAAAATTTTATAAATTTTATAAATAACAAGAAAGAGGCTAGAAAAATGCACAAATAATTTTGATACAGCAAGCTACCAACCCGGAAGGAATATTCCGAACAATTATTTCTTTAGAAAATGCCACGTTTCGACATCATGCCATGAATCAAAAGAAAAAAGTCTACCATGGAAAGAAGCATTCCCACTTTGCATAACTGTAGAATTTACTTCAATAGGAACGCTAGAATCCCCCTTTGGGACGACAAGACATAGACATTCCATGTGAGGCCTTTGCAACACGCGTATTATATTTAAGCAAAAAAGGGCAATAATAATGTGAATTGAAAAATAGACCATTTTTCTTTCAAGAGTTACATATTAGAAAAACACATAAGCTACTGGCGAATTGAACAAATCTAAATTCTGGCACAAAACCGGATTATAAGCTCACCAAGATGTGACGTCACAGGTCACCTCATACACGCCCCTAGCAGTTTGCTGACGTCATGGCTACAGATAGATGGCATAGGAGAAACTTCTTGAAAATTAACAAGCCTTCCATTACTCCGTAACTGTACTAAGGGTAAAATCATCCCCTTCCATAACTATTAGCGTAAGAATCCTCTGAAATTCATATGTGTACGCCTTACCAAAAAATCAAGCTGTGTTTTATGTCTGACAGTTAAACTACATATTGGTACTGCCCTAAATGTAGTATATATATATTCTTGGCGCAGAAGGCACCTTATAACTTTGGTATTATAAAGACATAATGGTATGCCACTCACAGTGTGTAGATGCGGGTCCCTCTCCACAGCTGGCAACACGAACACTACTACACTAGGCAACGGCCATGCACGATCTGTTGTTCGTGTCTCCCGATGCGGATAGCGAACCCCGTCCAAACACGTAGATGGCAGCACCAAGAGTAATGGCGACCAAGTTAAAGGAGGTAGAGGGGCCGAGATCGCGGGACATTCAACCACGTTACAGCTCTCCCCTCTCGCTCCACCAACAAAAAAGAATAGGAAAGGATTCTTTTTTGTTGTAAATAAGCAGAGTACTTACATAATAAATGTATATCAAAACAATGAGAAATATGAAATAGCATTGCATACCCGACACAATCTTATAATACCACCGCGCAAATGGAAGCACATGACATACACCAATATCTCTTTTATATGACCCTGAAAAAATCCAACAGCATAACATACCAATGGCATTAATTACCGACACAACCTCGGAAAGTGTTCTTTTTCTTTCTTCAATGTTCTTTTCTTAAAGTTTCTAGACTGTTCTTTTAAATATGCACGGCGAATATTTTTAACAATAACACTAGAACATTACATTATTAGAATAATAGACGTTCTACCAATTGCATATGAAAACCTTGGATAAGTGAGAAGTTCATTGTCTTATTAGAAAATTTGTTAAGGAAAATGATTACTCAATAGTGAAAATAAAGTTTTCAAGAGCCAAAATTGAAAATGTACATTCAAAATCGAAGCAACTATGTGTTACCACACACCATTACTATTACATAGCATAGAAACTTTCCTCTTTGTAGAAAACCTCACAACCATCTATGGCCAAATGTCCTAATCTAGCCCTCAGGCCGAGAGAATATAACAAGGTCCAATTCTTGCTGAACAGTGAGACGATTGCTACTTAGCAATTAAATTACTCAGCCTAAATCATAATAATGAACGAAATAAGTTTATTATATAAAATTATTAATCAGAATAATGAGATAAATATTAATCAATTAAGACATCGCATTACCAATAACATTATAGAAATAAGTAAAATTCAACTAAAATTATTTGAACAGGTTACAGCAAAAATGAAATACGAATATAATATTTGCAATATTATATTCAGGCTGGACTTGTGTAGATATTGAAACGAGACGGATTTCCCGGAACGTAAGAATGGACTTCTGAACTGAACTAAAGAATCTCAGTGGGGTGTAGCAGACAGCTATTCATAACGAAACTCACTGCTATTGAACTAAAAACGCAAAGAAAGGAGAGCTTACTGACTCTATTGAAATTTAAAGGCTTAGTAAGTGGGAAGTTTCATACTCAATAGCGTTTCGGGGGATCCAGAATCATTTCTCCTTACTGAACGCGTGGCCAGGCTTCTCCAGCCACGTGTACTAGCATCTATGCTTGGTGAGAACAGTAGCCAATGAAATAAGGGTTTGTGTCCGAAGACTCGGAAAAACAATGTAACTCAATGTAAACATAGCTATAAGCGGCTAAAACCAATACGAGGCGTATCGGACTTTGAACGATGATAGGTGAGGACACGCAATGACAGGTATCAGCACTCTCTCGTCTAAGCTCTTGGTGAGCGGGGACGTCTTCAAGGCATACAGCTTCCGACTTGTTAGAAGTCGGGGAGCTATTACTATATTCTTCTATCAGCGAATGATTTAAATATCATTCTCTGCAGTATTACTTTAAATCTACACGACGAATATATTCAGGTTTGAGGTACGGCTCAATTATAGCTGAGTACCAATTTAAATTCAGTGTGTATCAAACTGTAAGTACCAGTGAATCAACGACTTTACGAGGTATTCTAGTGAATACACGAGATTAAGGAAAAAGATACCTTAATAACGAGATCCACCCATCTGAAGTCAAAGTTCACGAACGACGAGTATTTTGAGAAAGCCTATTAACTGTTTTGCAAACAAAGTAAAATAAACACCACTCTTACCAGTTAATCAGTGAGTTTTTAATTACATCAAAGCATAAAGTAGACTGTTATAAGAACCATAATTACCCAGATTTGCCCCCTTGATACTGAAGATAATCTCTGCTTCGACTGTAGCGAAACCGTGGCTGTAATTTGTTTCGTACCCTAAATTAGGAGGGGCGAACCGTTACATACGTGGCTTACCCAATCTGTGGGGCTCGAAGTTAAATTGTGGCGACCCAGAACATTAAAATAAATAATAACTGTTACACACACCATTAAGTAGAGACTACATAAATTGCGACGATTAATGGGAAGAATAAGTCAAGATAGGGATAAATAAATTCAAGACCCAAGTAAGAAGAATCAGGAGTGGGCAGACCGAAGATAGAATACCGGAGCAGCAGTAAAAAGCCTTGTAAAAACATTAGTTTATAAGAGGGTATTATTGCTAGCTATAAGAGGGCATTATACGTATTTATGTTCTGTGAAGGGTCTGATTTATATGTATTCAAAGGTGAGTGAGCATGCTTTTTATATATTGAGTGATCCCAGTGCAGTAAATAAAGCTAGGGTTGTGTAGAAATGATGACGTTAAGGAACGGAAAAGCTGTAAATTCAAATATGGAAACCGAAGAAATGTATAACGGTCAAGACGTGCTAACTAATAGCGAAATAGATCAAATCCAAGAGAATGAAATTGTATTAGGTAGCCAGGAAATTAATAATAGTAATGAATCTGAAATTCTATTAGTTAA
Source organism: Ectobius pallidus (assembly GCA_964059195.1). Lineage (NCBI taxonomy): Eukaryota > Metazoa > Arthropoda > Insecta > Blattodea > Ectobiidae > Ectobius > Ectobius pallidus. The sequence continues at coordinate 36,473,634 of CAXKWD010000006.1, forward strand.
TGAAAGCCTAGTAGTTAATCAGGAGACTAGTGAGGAGAGGGAACCAGAGATTTCAGTAGTTCAGGAAGATAGGCCTTGTGAAAATACAATGTCAAACCAAGTAAAGGGGATAGAAGGAGTGTTTGCGTTAATAGAGGCGATGATGGTCAAAATGGAGGAAAATCATAGTAAATTAGTTGAAAAGATTGATAGGGATTCAAAAGACAGTAAAGAGGAAAGTAGAAAGTTAGGGGAAAAATTGGATAGGATAAATAAACTCTCAGACGAAAGTAAAGTAACAACTGTAAAATTAACTAAAAGGATCGACCACGTGCAAAACGAAGTCGAGGAAAATAAAAGACAGTTGGAACAGAAAATAGAGCAGGATATAAGAACTCAGAATAAAAGTTTAGAGGAAAAATTAATTCACACTTTGTCGGTGGATATGGGGGTAATAAGTACCAATATTCAAGGACCAGTTAATGACATTGAAACTAAACTAAACAAAATAGTTGCAGTACAGAGTAATGTGACTAAAGAGGTTAATGATCATGCTGATAAAATAAGTAGGATGAGTAATGACATTTCTTGTACCGGAATTCAGGCGAATGGTAGAGGGGTTTGTTCACAATTAATTCATTGTACGAATGCGGAAAATACCCACCCGCACGGGAGTCAAGATGGTGAACCGAGGACTCCGAGCATAAGCCTAGAATCAGAGAATTCGCGAGGTGACCTAGGCCTACACGACAATGTTGTTATCCCAGTAACCAGCTATAATAATACTCATGTAAATAAAATCGCGGACTTAGACTGGCCTCTGCCTTATTATAATGATGAGAAGAATGCTAATCCTCATGAATTTATAAGGGAGCTAGAGGCATACTTTAAAGTTAAAGGCATTCGAGAAGAATTTAAGGTACTAGTGGTACACAGATTGCTTGGGGGTAGTTGCAAAGACTGGATGCCGGTCGTAATGACAGAAGGAACGGGGTACCAAGAATTCAAAAAGTTATTTATGGATAAATATTGGAGCGATTCACGTCAGAGTGAAGCTAGGACTGAACTCTATTCAGGGCACTATAATGAGCAAGGGAAAATGACTAGTACCGAACATTTCGTAAGACTTATGGCAGATGACGAACCGAAAACACTCATATCAGGCCTACCAATAGCTATTCCTTATGATGGCGTAAACAGAAAGTTAACAGATTACTGTAGCATTGCGATTGAAAACATTAGAAAGAGTGTCGCGAAGCGCAAAAACAAAGCAAAGAGACACAAAGCAAAATGGAGTCCCGTTGTGGGAGACAAACTATTGATACGCAGAAAGAATCTGTCTAATGCAGGAAATAAAAGAATGTCTCGCCTCGAGTTAATTTATAGAGGACCGTTTGTAGTGACTAACGTTTTTAATGGAATCTGCTATGAAGTTACTGATCCTAAAACTAATAAAATAGTGGGACGGTACAATCTTTCATTTGTAAGGCCGTAAAAAGAATAACCATTTAAATAGGTAAAACATCATTGGAATAGGCTTGGGTCATTTCAATAGAATATAGGTACTAAAGCTGATGGTGTTATTATTGTAAGTATACATGTCCGCGGAGCAGATATGAAGCGAAATGTAGGCTTGCAGTATAACCTCAAAAATGTGAAATTCATGGGACGTGCAGAAAATATATCCTCTGCCGATTTTATTGTTGTTATCTCTTTTTAGTCTGGACGTTGTACCAAATAGATCCGGTCGCGCTTTTATCTAGGTTAGAATAGATTTAGTAAGTGTTTTCAAGTGTTTGTATTCCTAGGTTAAATTAGGTTTTGTGTTAGTGTTTCATTATTACCTGATGAGGTGAGGTATCTGCAGTCATGATCTAAGATAGCCTACCGTGTGCGAAGGGTGTGGTGTATGAGATAGTAAGAAAATGTTGTAGTATGTGAAGTATGAATGAATCAGTTGTGCCATGTAGAGGAAATGTCATTCACTCATCACAACAAATAACAGTACTGTGAGAAGGTTGTAAGCTACACCATGTACTAGTTAGCACGAATGTCACTGTGCTGGGATTAATAACAAACTCTGCTCACTTACGTCACAACTAAGCACTTGATGTCAGGAGTAAAAGAGAATTACTCCGTAAATTTGAAATTTTGAATACAAAACGTAAATTTTCGTAGAATTCTCTTGGGCATGTGAGACGATTGCTACTTAGCAATTAAATTACTCAGCCTAAATCATAATAATGAACGAAATAAGTTTATTATATAAAATTATTAATCAGAATAATGAGATAAATATTAATCAATTAAGACTTCGCATTACCAATAACATTATAGAAATAAGTAAAATTCAACTAAAATTATTTGAACAGGTTACAGCAAAAATGAAATACGAATATAATATTTGCAATATTATATTCAGGCTGGACTTGTGTAGATATTGAAACGAGACGGATTTCCCGGAACGTAAGAATGGACTTCTGAACTGAACTAAAGAATCTCAGTGGGGTGTAGCAGACAGCTATTCATAACGAAACTCACTGCTATTGAACTAAAAACGCAAAGAAAGGAGAGCTTACTGACTCTATTGAAATTTAAAGGCTTAGTAAGTGGGAAGTTTCATACTCAATAGCGTTTCGGGGGATCCAGAATCATTTCTCCTTACTGAACGCGTGGCCAGGCTTCTCCAGCCACGTGTACTAGCATCTATGCTTGGTGAGAACAGTAGCCAATGAAATAAGGGTTTGTGTCCGAAGACTCGGAAAAACAATGTAACTCAATGTAAACATAGCTATAAGCGGCTAAAAGCAATACGAGGCGTATTGGACTTTGAACGATGTTAGGTGGGGACACGCAATGACTGGTATCAGCACTCTCTCGTCTAAGCTCTTGGTGAGCGGGGACGTCTTCAAGGCATACAGCTTCCGACTTGTTAGAAGTCGGGGAGCTGTTACTATATTCTTCTATCAGCGAATGATTTAAATATCATTCTCTGCAGTATTACTTTAAATCTACACGACGAATATATTCAGGTTTGAGGTACGGCTCAATTATAGCTGAGTACCAATTTAAATTCAGTGTGTATCAAACTGTAAGTACCAGTGAATCAACGACTTTACGAGGTATTCTAGTGAATACACGAGATTAAGGAAAAAGATACCTTAATAACGAGATCCACCCATCTGAAGTCAAAGTTCACGAACGACGAGTATTTTGAGAAAGCCTATTAACTGTTTTGCAAACAAAGTAAAATAAACACCACTCTTACCAGTTAATCAGTGAGTTTTTAATTACATCAAAGCATAAAGTAGACTGTTATAAGAACCATAATTACCCAGATTTGCCCCCTTGATACTGAAGATAATCTCTGCTTCGACTGTAGCGAAACCGTGGCTGTAATTAGTTTCGTACCCTAAATTAGGAGGGGCGAACCGTTACAACAGTAATCTTGATCAATATAGGTGAGTGAAGATGCCAGAGGTGAGCAGGACCATGGCTCACAGTATATATATAACTGCTGGAGACAGGAAATACGTAGCTCCGGCCACCCACATGGAGTGACAAAAAAACAAGTTGGAGAGGCCTTCCCCATGAGCCAGGCATGAATGAGTTCAGGGGTACGAGCTCAATACACCCAAACCACCAGCAGAAGCATATTAGGTCCACACTCACATCCAGAAGCGTAGCACAGGCTCTTCGATGTTGGCTCAGACACATGAAAGAAAACGAAGCACTATATGAGTAATCTGGTCGAATCACACGGGAGGGTGCCTAGGACCACCCAAGGATAGGACTGGATAGTATAAGATTAAGTGATGGGATAGGTTTGATATACTGAAGTCAAGAATGTATAGTTCAGACTTCTATAATTTTTCAATCTTTCACTGTAGCACTTGAATATTTGTTGCCTTTTTTTTACATTGTTCATGTTGAGTAAACCTTTGTAGGAGTTTAAAATAATGTTTCTTAGTGTACTTTTTTCTTTTTACCAAAGAGTTCATATTCTTGTTATTGTAGAAGTTAACAATCATGGTTTTTCTTCTCCTCTTTTTTTTTGCAGTAGATCTTCAGAATCGTTCATATTCTTGTTAAATAAAACCATGATATTTACATGGCTAACAGGTTGTGTCACAATCGAAATTTTTCTATTTTTTTATAATAAGGGGAACCAACATTCTTCGATATGAGATCGTGCAGGAAAAGGGACCGTTGTCTAGACACGTAAGTTGCATACCAAAAAAAATAGAAAGTAGTTTTCTTTTACAGCTTGGAGAAGTTTCAAAATTTAATACTTAAATCAGAAGTCATCAAATGAGCAGACATAAAACACTCATTACTATACATCCTTCAACTCTAATTAGAGAATACCTATAACATTATTACCATTAAAAAGATCACAGTAACAAATTCAAAAGCATGGAGAATGGAAGGCACAAAAAAATTAATATTTCTTCAATTGGGAGATATGACATCTCCTCGTAGATTTATCTACAAGATGTTCGACTAAGAAGGTGACCCCACCATGCAAAACGTCAACTATTTTGTATGGACCAACATAGCGGGGAGCCAGCTTCTTAGCGAATTTAGAAACCGCTTTACTTTGCGGAAAATTCCTACACATCACTTGGTCATGAAGTTTAAAGGGATTGGGTACCCTACCCTTATTATATACCCTGGCGCGTCTTTCATGAGATCTTTGCAAATTGCGTTTCGCAGCTTTCCAGACACCAGCAAGGTCCTTATGTGAAGGAGAATCGGGGAGCAGATCAGAGAGATGCCACAAGTTACTGAGAGGGTGGTTCGGAGAAAATGAACAGAGTAATGAAAATGGAGTGAAACCATGACTCTCGTGTATTGCAGTGTTGAATGCGAATTGCAACCACGACAAGTTCGCGTCCCAAAGCGAATGGTCATTGTGGTGGTATGCAATAAGCGCATCTTTAAATTCCGCATTACCCGCTCGGCATGCGAAGGGATAGGATAATATGGAGTCGTGGCAATATGAGATATTCCAGAATGAAAACAGAAGTCTTTAAATTGACGAGAAATAAATTGCGGGTCATTATCAGAGACAAGAACTTCGGGGAAGCCAAAAACTTGGAAGATGGAAGAGAGACTGGCAACAACTCTATGAGTACACGAATCTCGCAATGGGAACAACCATGAAAATTTAGTAAAGGCATCCACCACCACAAATATAAATGTGTTGCCTTTCTTAGAGCGTGGAAGCTTACCCAGGAAGTCGACGAAAAGTTTTTCAAAAGGTCGATGGGCGATAGTAAATGACAAAAATCCCATGCGAGAATTGAGTGTGGGCTTGGAGATGGAACAGGTGACGCAGGATCGAACCCGACCTCGTACGTCGAGAACATACCCTTCCAGCTCTATAATCAATAACTGGGCGAAAGTAAGTTTCCCCCTTGGGAACCAGAAAGATAGGGCTGCAATACGCTGAAATCGAGGGCCGAATGATCCCTTTGTCCAACATTTCAGAAATTTTATCTCTCATGATAAAAAGTTTGGGAGGTGACAACCTATAAGGTGGGAAACGAACTGGAACCTCATCAGTAACTTGTATCTTATACTCAAGTACATTCGTGACTCCCAACTTCTCACTTAACACACGGGGAAGTTCAGAAATAATATCTAGAATTTGGGTGCGCTGATCAGGTAATAAATGCTGTAAACTAATTTCTGTTTCAGATAAAGTCTGTTCGGGAAAGACGTTTTGATCTACAAAAGCAGTGGACGCTTCAACAATAGCTTGGGGAGATGAAATATCAAAACTAATCTGGTACGAAGGCTCAAAACTAAAGTGCAAAAGACTATTGAAAGTCCATAATAAGACCTGAAAACTGAGCAAAATCCACCCCCAACACTACTGGAAATACTAAGGACTCAACAACCAGAAAAACAAATGACCAAGAAAATTTTGCTGTTTTAATTTTAAGAGCAATTTTCCCCAACACCGGAATCAAAGAAGAATCTGTACTAACTGTAGAATCAGAATACGAGAGAATAGAAGATCGGGAAGTACCAAGCTTGTCCAGCATCATACCACTAATACAAGAATTGGCTTCACCCGAATCTAGCAAAGCCATAGCAGGAATCTTATTGACAGAAAAATGTACTAAAGGAAGATGGGCAGGGACTCTACCTGAACAACCCATGGACTGAATTAAAGTACGATCAAGATTCTGAGGAATATCTGAAAATTTAGAAGCATTTGGTATTGGTTCTAATCATGGATTAGGAGGCGTCCTAGAAGATGGTTGCTGGACACGACGAGAATTGTCAGACATCTTTGTCCTACATTCTGACACCACATGGCCAAACCTCAAACAATAAGTGCATTTAGGAGTATTTCGTGGTAACTCCCCAGGCCTAGGAGGTTGTTGTCGAAAATCATACTGTCTCTTCAGACAATTCCTAACTAAATACCCTGGTTTTAAACAATAATGACAAGTACGGACTTCAGAAGAAGGCTTGGACTGAACATTCCTATTAGCTATAAGAGGATTCTTATGAATGTTTACATTATGTTTAGATCGGCAAACGTCCGCACTTTGCACCTCAGAAACTATTGAAATAAGGGCAAACAAATCTGCAAAACTACGGGGTCTAGAAGCAAAAGTCAAGTATGATCTAGTTACGGGATTGAGACCAGAGATAATTACATCAACTATTTGAGATTCAGAATCTTGAATGAGAAAAACTCCCGCATGAAGTTTAATGTCCAAAATGAAATCAGAAAAACCTTCGTCCAAACGTTGTGGTCTATAATAATAAGCACTCAACAGCTCCTGCCGAGGCCTTGAAGGTACAAATTGCCTGAGAATTTCAGAATGAAAATGGTACACAGATTTAGAAGAGACCAAAATCGACTGTAGAATTTCCAAAATTCGGCCGGAAACCAATCCTAACAATAGTTGTAGAACTAACAACTCCTGAACAGCAAAGGATTTGGCTAAGTCTGAAAATTTAACTAAGAACCTCAAAAAACTAATGGCGTCCTCCATTTTAGAAATAGTAAAGGCTTTTTGTTGATCGAACATTTTTTGCAGAGGATGGGGCATTCTCAGTTGAGCAAAAACAGGCTGTCCAAACACAGGCTCAGTATTAACATTTTGATCCAAAGTTACATTAACTTGAGTATTATTTGTAGTCAAACAGCCAGGAACCGACTGACAATTTTCTGTAAAACCCGAAGGCAACACTCTACCCTGAAGGGGAGAAATAGACTGGGGAATTACAGAAGGCATCATGGGTGGTAAGCCAATCTGAGCAACAGGAGTATCTAAATTCACCAGCATATTCGAGGTACCAGGTATTTCTTTAGGCATACCAACAGATAGATTAACTTGGTCAATATCAACAGAATCCCACGAAGGGAAGGGAGTCAACAAAATGTCTCTAAGTGTCTCCAATTCCCCAAGGTCAAGACCGGTGTCTGGAATCTGAGTCAATAAAACTACCCGATTTTCCACATGCTTGGCCCTATGTATAAGGCGCCTTTTCTGGCGAGCCGAAGTTTCAGGATCAGCAAATAACTCACTTGCTGACTCCACAATCTCAAGTACCTTGTGTTTCACAAGGTTAAACTCACCTAGAGGGTCATCAATACATAAAAACTGCGCCGAAGGTAACTGTTTACTAGAAATTTGTCTCAAGTGAAATAATAGCGAGGGGACATCAGCAGAATCCTCCACTGAAACTCCTCTGGCTTTAAGCTAAAAAATTAACTCCTCCTTACGCAGAAAATCCCATTAAAGTTGCGTATGTAACGGCATGTTGATCAAAAAAATAAAATAATAACAAAGAAATAATTGTATATGAAGAGCATATACCCTCCCCCTTGGGCACTGAAGGCTTGCCACCATGCAACGGCGTGCTAGGCCCATAACCCAGAGGTCCGTAGATCGAAACCACGCTCTGCTACCATGCAACGGTAGTTTAGTAGTTATTTATGATTAAGTATATATTGTGTGTAATAAAGTTCTGTTATAAAGATCAAAGTCTAATAAGGTTATGTTTTCATTTGACAAATACTCAAAATCCCAAGTCACTATGAAAATATAAATCCAGGGCCAAGATATAACCTAACAAGGAAGCATGAGGAAATATGCCCTAGAGGAGTGGATCTAACCCTATTCAGTGGACACCAGTATAAGGGGGGTAAGAAACAATCGAAAATAATCCCCACCACAAAATATTTCAATTGAACAATAATTTTTAATGAACAAGAACTATAACCAAAAAAATTTTTGTTTTAAACAATGTAACTTTTCACAACTTTTATAAATTCCCCAAATGGAATTATAAACAACCTAAAATCAACCAACTTGGCTCAGAATGAAAAACTCCTAAATAACATGTGTATCATATTACATACCCTAGCATTGAATAAAGCTATCCTCCAAAACATATCTTCCTTGGTAAATTGATAGAGAATTACTCCAGTGTGCTTCCCTTTACCACTTCCTATCCTACCATATATGGATTAACATCACAATCCGCTATACGGTTGAGTGAGAATGTCAATGATAATAGGGGCGAGACAGTTCACAATCCAAAATTAATATAAAATCCATAGAGCTAATATTGTTAACCTGAATCGCCTAAGCAGAGCCTGGTAATAATCTTGAGATAAGAAAATCTTATTTAATCAAGCCTACCAAAAGATAATCAACAATGAGTAGTAAATACTAAAGGTGCTTAATCTGGTGAAATTAGAAAACACCACAAGAATATCAAATATATCTAATGGTGGAAAACATTTAAATTCAAAGGCAAAATCTATCTGGAGTTTACTAGGTAAAACCCCAAAATTTAAATTTATCAAAATGTAAATACTACAGTATGTTCAGTTAATTATCATATTCAAAATGTAACCAAAGTACCATGGGTAAATATCTAAGTTACCAAGACAACACCCCAAAAAGAATTTATGGTAAATCAGAAAAATCAATTCCAAAATTTGAGTTTAGAAACTATCACACTAAATTATGATGATAAACAACATCAGAATTACTAATAATTAAATTGACCTATAAAAATGCCAGAATATAAAATAAGGAAAATCCAAAAGCTTAATTAAAAAAAATTTGAAAACTGAACATGAAAATCCAAAAAGGATTCACAAAATAGAAAAAGGGGCCAACTAAACACAATAGTCTGGAAAGTACAACGTTACTCAAGGGCTATCCAAAAGTTAAAAAAATTAAGGTTAAATTTAGAAAATATCAATCTGGAAACCCGAAACTCAATTAAAAATTTCACAAGTATGCTATATCCAAAATTCTCAAAAAGAAATGAAGTTCTATCGAAATTTGAGAATATTCCAGAATTAAAATTTTGAGAAAAATCTATATCAATATCAAAAGAAGTACCATAAAATTTTTTTGATTTACAAGTTGTAACATCTTGCATACCTGGACGCTTACATACAATAATTGCCCTTAACAGGATCAAATGGTTTCACAATTCAAATTTGAAAAGCCGCATGAGAGTTTCAAAAATAATAATATAATAATTAAGTAATTCAGAAATTTACAACTCTGATACCCTCGTTTATTGTTTTTTTTAAGGCTAAAAGGAGACTTGGATCTTCGCAAGAGTCTTCTTCAGGCCCAGATGGCCTCCAATAGGAGAGACATGGAAGTAATTAAAGACCATATCCTTCAGAGAAGACGGAAGCACAATCTTATGCCGGCGAAGCCGACCCATCAAAATCTGCAAGGTGTCCTTTACCATGCAAAAGTTATTCACAGTAGACCCTTGCTTCAATTTGTCAATAATAACAGCAAGATCAGGATCTAACAGTTGCTGCTGAGCGAGATCAGAAAAAGCAAGCGGAAAGTCAGTTAACAAAGGGGAAATAACTTCCTGAGTAACAACAGATGACAAGACAGGTACCTCAGTAGACACGACTCCCTCCACAGAACTTCTAGGAGAACCATCAAACATCCTAGATAGAGAATCCGCCAGAATATTTTCTGACGAACGGATGTGCACCGTAGAGAACTTGAATGCCGAAAGGCGAACCACCCATCGAGCAAGTCGGCCAGTTTTTCGAGGGGGAGCCAAACACCAAGACAACGACTGGTTGTCGCACTCTAAGATGAAGTTCACGTGCTCGACGTACATTCTAAATTTCTCTAGGGCAAAAATGACCGCCAGAGCCTCCATCTCATATATGGAAAATCGCTGCTCTTGGTTGGTCAGTGAGCGCGAAGCATAGGCGATAGGCTTACGTCCTTCAGGAAACTCCTGAAGTAATACGGCGCCTAGCCCGGCAGTACAGGCATCAGTTTGAACGACGAAGGTGCGTGAAAAATCAGCCATGGCTAAGATAGGCGGGTTGCAGATGGCACTCTTAATATCCTCAAAAGCGAGGCGGTGCTCATCGTTCCACTTGAATTGGACACCCTTGCGCCTAAGACGATGCAAGGTAGCAGCCCGCGCCGAAAAATTTGGAATGAACTTGGCAAAGAAGTTAGCCATGCCAATAAATCGCGCTACTGCCTTGACATTGCAAGGAGGAGGAAAATTCCTAATTGCCACCGTTCTCTCAGGGTCGATAGCGACGCCATCAGGAGAGATTAAATGGCCGATGAAACTAAGCTGCGGCCTTGCGAACTGCACCTTAGTCGGCTTAACGGTTAGGCCAGCCTCCTGCAAACGACGAAATACTTCCCGTAAGTGACACACATGGGACGAAAAGTCCTTACTATAAACAACCATTTCATCAAGGTAATGATAAACATATACAAACCTGATGTCAGAAAAGATCTTATCCAAAAGTCTGGTTAACACTTGCGCCCCAGTGGCCAGACCGAAAGGGAGGCCGCAGAACTCAAAATGGTTCCAATCGGTGGAGAAAGCTGTAAGATGTCGAGATGATTCATGGAGAAGGATCTGGTTGTAAGCACTATTTAAGTCCAAAAAGGAAAAGACAGTAGCCCCAGAAAACCAGTGAGCCGCGGAATGAATATCCGGCAACGGCATCGACTCAATAATGATTTTCTGGTTTAAAGCTCTATAATCAATAACTGGGCGAAAGTCAGTTTCCCCCTTGGGAACCAGAAAGATAGGGCTGCAATACGCTGAAATCGTGGGTCGAATGGTCCCTTTGTCCAACATTTCAGAAATTTTATCTCTCATGATCAAAAGTTTGGGAGGTGACAACCTATAAGGTGGGAGACGAACTGGAACCTCATCAGTAACTTGTATCTTATACTCAAGTACATTCGTGACTCCCAACTTCTCACTTAACACACGGGGAAATTCAGAATTAATATCTAGAATTTGGGTGCGCTGATCAGGTAATAAATGCTGTAAACTAATTTCTGTTTCAGATAAAGTCTGTTCGGGAAAGAAGTTTTGATCTACAAAAGCAGTGGACGCTTCAACAATAGCTTGGGGAGATGAAATATCAAAACTAATCTGGTACGAAGGCTCAAAACTAAAGTGCAAAAGACTATTGAAAGTCCATAATAAGCCCTGAAAACTGAGCAAACTCCACCCCCAACACTACTGGAAATACTAAGGACTCAACAACCAGAAAAACAAAAGACCAAGAAAATTTTGCTATTTTAATTTTAAGAGCAATTTTCCCCAACACCGGAATCAAAGAAGAATCTGCACTAACTGTAGAATCAGAATACGAGAGAAGAGAAGATCGGGAAGTACCAAGCTTGTCCAGCATCATACCACTAATACAAGACTTGGCTGCGCCCGAATCTAGCAAAGCCATAGCTGGAATCTTATTGACAGAAAGTTGTACTAAAGGAAGATGAGCAGGGACTCTACCTGAACAACCCATGGACTGAATTAAAGTACGATCAAAATTCTGAGGAATATCTGAAAATTTAGAACCATTTGGTATTGGTTCTAGTCATGGATTAGGAGGCGTCCTAGAAGATGGTTGCTGGACACGACGAGAATTGTCAGACATCTTTGTCCTACATTCTGACACCACATGGCCAAACCTCAAACAATAAGTGCATTTAGGAGTATTTCGTGGTAACTCCCCAGGCCTAGGAGGTTGTTGTCGAAAATCATACTGTCTCTTCTGACAATTCCTAACTAAATACCCTGGTTTTAAACAATAATGACAAGTACGGACTTCAGAAGAAGGCTTGGACTGAACATTCCTATTAGCTGTAAGAGGATTCTGATGAATGTTTACATTATGTTTAGATCGGCAAACGTCCGCACTTTGCACCTCAGAAACTATTGAAATAAGGGCAAACAAATCTGCAAAACTACGGGGTCTAGAAGCAAAAGTCAAGTATGATCTAGTTACGGGATTGAGACCAGAGATAATTACATCAACTATTTGAGATTCAGAATCTTGAATGAGAAAAACTCCCGCATGAAGTTTAATGTCCAAAATGAAATCAGAAAAACCTTCGTCCAAACGTTGTGGTCTATAATAATAAGCACTCAAGAGCTCCTGCCGAGGCCTTGAAGGTACAAATTGCCTGAGAATTTCAGAATGAAAACGGTACACAGATTTAGAAGAGACCAAAATCGACTGTAGAATTTCCAAAATTCGGCCGGAAACCAATCCTAACAATAGTTGTAAAACTAACAACTCCTGAACAGCAAAGGATTTGGCTAAGTCTGAAAATTTAACTAAGAACCTCAAAAAACTAATGGCGTCCTCCATTTTAGAAATAGTAAAGGCTTTTTGTTGATCGAGCATTTTTTGCAGAGGATGGGGCATTCTCAGTTGAGCAAAAACAGGCTGTCCAAACACAGGCTCAGTATTAACATTTTGATCCAAAGTTACATTAACTTGAGTATTATTTGTAGTCAAACAGCCAGGAACCGACTGAGAATTTTCTGTAAGACCCGAAGGCAACACTCTACCCTGAAGGGGAGAAATAGACTGGGGAATTACAGAAGGCATCAAGGGTGGTAAGCCAATCTGAGCAACAGGAGTATCTAAATTCACCAGCATATTCGAGGTACCAGGTATTTCTTTAGGCATACCAACAGATAGATTAACTTGGTCAATATCAACAGAATCCCACGAAGGGAAGGGAGTCAACAAAATGTCTCTAAGTGTCTCCAATTCCCCAAGGTCAAGACCGGTGTCTGGAATCTGAGTCAATAAAACTACCCGATTTTCCACATGCTTGGCCCTATGTATAAGGCGCCTTTTCTGGCGAGCCGAAGTTTCTGGATCAGCAAATAACTCAGTTGCTGACTCCACAATCTCAAGTACCTTGTGTTTCACAAGGTTAAACTCACCTAGAGGGTCATCAATACATAAAAACTGCGCCGAAGGTAACTGTTTACTAGAAATTTGTCTCAAGTGAAATAATAGCGACGGGACATCAGCAGAATCCTCCACTGAAACTCCTCTGGCTTTAAGCTAAAAAATTAACTCCTCCTTACGCAGAAAATCCCATTAAAGTTGCGTATGTAACGGCATGTTGATCAAAAAAATAAACTAATAATATAGAAATAATTGTATATGAAGAGCATATACCCTCCCCCTTGGGCACTGAAGGCTTGCCACCATGCAACGGCGTGCTGGGCCCATAACCCAGAGGTCCGTAGATCGAAACCACGCTCTGCTACCATGCAACGGTACTTTAGTAGTTATTTATGATTAAGTATATATTGTGTGTAATAAAGTTCTGTTATAAAGATCTAAGTCAAATAAGGTTATGTTTTCATTTGACAAATACTCAAAATCCCAAGTCACTATGAAAATATAAATCCAGGGCCAAGATATAACCTAACAAGGAAGCATGAGGAAATATGCCCTAGAGGAGTGGATCTAACCCTATTCAGTGGACACCAGTATAAGGGGGGTAAGAAACAATCGAAAATAATCCCCACCACAAAATATTTCAATTGAATAATAATTTTTAATGAACAAGAACTATAATAAAAAAAATTTTGTTTTAAACAATGTAACTTTTCACAACTTTTATAAATTCCCCAAATGGAATTATAAACAACCTAAAATCAACCAACTTGGCTCAGAATGAAAAACTCCTAAATAACATGTGTATCATATTACATACCCTAGCATTGAATAAAGCTATCCTCCAAAACATATCTTGCTTGGTAAATTGATAGAGAATTACTCCAGTGTGTTTCCCTTTACCACTTCCTATCCTACCATATATGGATTAACATCAATCACAATCCGCTATACGGTTGAGTGAGAATGTCAATGATAAAAGGGGCGAGACAGTTCACAATCCAAAATTAATATAAAATCCATAGAGCTAATATTGTTAACCTGAATCGCCTAAGCAGAGCCTGGTAATAATCTTGAGATAAGAAAATCTTATTTAATGAAGCCTACCAAAAAAAATCAACAATGAGTAGAAAATACTAAAGGTGCTTAATCTGGTCAAAGTAGAAAACACCACAAGAATATCAAATATATCTAATGGTGGAAAATATTTAAATTCAAATGCAAAATCTATCTGGAGTTTACTAGGTAAAACCCCAAAATTTAAATTTATCAAAATGTAAATACTACAGTATGTTCAGTTAATTATCATATTCAAAATGTAACCAAAGTACCATGGGTAAATATCTAAGTTACCAAGACAACACCCCAAAAAGAATTTATGGTAAATCAGAAAAATCAATTCCAAAATTTGAGTTTAGAAACTATCACACTAAATTATGATGATAAACAACATCAGAATTACTAATAATTAAATTGACCTATAAAAATGCCAGAATATAAAATAAGGAAAATCCAAAAGCTTAATTAAAAGAAAATTTGAAAACTGAATATGAAAATCCAAAAAGGATTCACAAAATAGAATAAGGGGCCAACTAAACACAATAGTCTGGAAAGTACAACGTTACTCAAGGGCTATCCAAAAGTTAAAAAAATTAAGGTTAAATTTAGAAAATATCAATCTGGAAACCCGAAACTCAATTAAAAATTTCACAAGTATGCTATATCCAAAATTCTCAAAAAGAAATGAAGTTCTTTCGAAATTTGAGAAAATTCCAGAATTCAAATTTTGAGATTAATCTATATCAATATCAAAAGAAGTACCATAAATTTTTGTTGATTTACAAGTTGTAACATCTTGCATACCTGAACGCTTACATACAATAATTGCCCTTAACAGGATCAAATGGTTTCACAATTCAAATTTGAAAAGCCGCATGAGAGTTTCAAAAATAATATTATAATAATTAATTAATTCAGAAATTTACAACTCTGATACCCTCGTTTATTGTTTTTTTTGAGGCTCTGAATAATACAAACAGTTAAGCAGAATAACAATCAATATCCAAACAATATTTTTGAAAAGCAACTAAGTGAACTTCAAAAATTTGACAAGTTTAATAGAAAATTTTATAAATTTTATAAATAACAAGAAAGAGGCTAGAAAAATGCACAAATAATTTTGATACAGCAAGCTACCAACTCGCAAGGAATATTCCGAACAATTATTTCTTTAGAAAATGCCACGTTTCGACATTATGCCATGAATCAAAAGAAAAAAAGTCTACCATGGAAAGAAGCATTCCCACTTTGCATAACTGTAGAATGTACTTCAATAGGAACGCTAGAATCCCCCTTTGGGACGACAAGACATAGACATTCCATGTGAGGCCTTTGCAACACGCGTATTATATTTAAGCAAAAAACGGGCAATAATAATGTGAATGGAAAAATAGACCATTTTTCTTTCAAGAGTTACATATTAGAAAAACACATAAGCTACTGGCGAATTGAACAAATCTAAATTCAGGCACAAAACCGGATTTTAAGCTCACAAAGAAGTGACGTCATAGGTCACCTCATACACGCCCCTAGCAGTTTGCTGACGTCATGGCTACAGATAGATGGCATAGGAGAAACTTCTTGAAAATTAACAAGCCTTCCATTACTCCGTAACTGTACTAAGGGTAAAATCATCCCCTTCCATAATTATTAGTGCAAGAATCCTCTGAAATTCATATATGTACGCCTTACCAAAAAATCAAGCTGTGTTTTATGTCTGACAGTTAAACTACATATTGGTACTGCCCTAACCGTAGTATGTATATATTCTTGGCGCAGAAGGCACCTTATAACTTTGGTATTATAAAGACATAATGGTATGCCACTCACAGTGTGTAGACGCGGGTCCCTCTCCACAGCTGGCAACACGAACACAACTACACTAGGCAACGGCCATGCACGATCTGTTGTTCGTGTCTCCCGATGCGGATCGCGAACCCCGTCAAAACACGTAGATGGCAGCACCAAGAGTAATGGCGACCAAGTTAAAGGAGGTAGAGGGGCCGAGATCGCGGGACATTAAACCACGTTACACTCCCCCATGCGAGCAACATGTCCAGCTCATTTAATTATCCGTGTTTTAATTACCCTTACTATATCCGGGGCAGAGTACAGGTTATGATGCACGTCGTTAGGCACTTTAGTCCTGTCCCCATTTTCATCTCTCTTAGGTCCAACTATTTTCTTAAGCAACGTTTTTTGGTACACTCTCCCGAGCGTTATGGAAAAATCTCGAGATAATGGGTCTAGGAAAACAGAAAGGACAGAATATATTTAATATCTCATTTGGCGATCTAAGTACGCATTTCACTACCGTGCAAGCCAATCTAAAAGACTTAGGCAATAAACAAAGAATTATTAACGACCATCTGACAGTTCCAATCCCTAGAAGAGATGAATTTCACCTAAGTGTGTAACTTGAATGGACGTGCTAACTGCATTCAAGCGAATCACAGACGGTATCACTATAACAATTTTTTTTTAAATATTGACGTTATTCTACCGACAGTGATTCATATATTTAACGATTCACTCATAACCACCACTTATCCCAGTTTATGGAAAAACTCCTTGTTTGAACCTACCCCCAAAACGGACACTCCTACTAGCCACAATGACTACAGAACGATAAGCATTCTTCCCGCTCTATCTAAGGCCTTGAAACGCATCGTACATAAGCAACTGACTGACTATCTAAATGTACGTAATATCGTTCACCCATATCAGTCAGAAAGTCAGAATTCAGAACTGGACATAGCACCACCACAGCATTACTGAAAGTTATAGAAGCCACTCGGGAAGACGTTAAATTACTGTTTTAACTATAGTAACGCATTTGACTTTCGATATTGACCTACTCAGTGGACAACTCAGAATCTTACACCTTTCAGATATTGCTGTCACATGAATGAAATCTTATCTTTACGGTCGCCAACAGTGTGTCAATTTTCTTAATCAGTCTTAAATGTGGCAAATCATGGAGAAGGGTGTTCCACAGGGATCGGTATTAGGACCATTATTCTTCGCTATTTACATAACATCTCATCATCACTCAAATATTGCATACGTCATCTTTATGCAGATGATCTACAAATATAACTTACATTAATTCCCGACCAGACAATTTGAGCGACAGCTTAGTAAAGGTCAATGATGATCGTAAGACATTGTCTACAGCTGTGTTTTATTAAAAGTCCAGAAGGTGCAATTTCGACTGATAAAATGTCTTATCGAGGGATGGATGGATGGGGAGGCGAGGTGGGAACGACCCTTAAGCACTAAAGCCGCAAGGGCTTATTGTACCTGTGGGATGAGTTGCGTACCCACAGGCCGCCCCGGATCCGCAGAGCTCCCCCCCGCAGGCCCCCACGGAGCTCCCCTACATCCAACAAACCTTATTACCATGCAACGTGTGCGCCACCCACTTCGGTCCTTCCAACCGGAATTCCGACAGATAAGCGACACACACCGCCAACAACCTTTTGACCACAAGCTGCGGGGAAAACGGGAGAAGACCCAAGGGGCTCTGTCTGCCGAAGCAGACCCGATACCAGAAGTGGAAACGGGATAAGGATGAAAAGGGGAGTTGAAGTGGAGGGTGTTGGTGGAATGAAAGGGGAAACGGGAATACCACGAGAAAAACACCCAACGCATGGCTTCGTCCATCACGAATGACACACCCGCCGGCTCCGAGATTTGAACTCAGGATCGCTGGCATGCCAGGCTCATGCGCTACAGGAAGAGCCACCACGTCGGGCTTATCGAGGGAACTAGTGGCGGAAGACCATAAGAATCAAAATACAACCCTATGATTTTATTTTTGTCAAAACTGATAGCAACCCAGTAAGAGCCAGGAAGAAAACTAGGATCGAAATTGATAAGAAAGAAACTTTGATTTTTGCATATAAAGTGAGGCAGACAATCAGGTAAACTCCTCCAAATCCATCTACATGTCGTAAGGCGTGTTAAATTAGAAGGGAATTTATTAAAAGGCTATAATTATTTCTTTCTAATTATTAATCTCTATACAAGTTTCGTATTCAGAGTAAAGGATTCAGGTGATTGTCGAGAGCAGAGCATTATAAAACTTTGCCTCGATTCTGAAATTTCTGTTATTGGCTAGACTTTTGTGTCCTTCCGAGGCGCCAATATGAGGGGTAAGATCAAAGAGTAACATGAAACATCCTGTTAAATAAATGTTATACATGATTTGCTTTAGCTAATTGAATGATATATACCGATTGGCGTCAAGGAGATCCCCTATACCGTAATGAATTCGGACGGGAAAATATAGGACGTAATCTTCGTTAGTCACAGCACCACTAGCGTCGCGAAAAGTTAAAATCATTTGTATGCCGTTTGAATCCGAAGACTTGGCGTTTGGTGTGGGTATCCAGGCATGTTCTCTCCCCATCTTTTTAATCATTGCAATTTCTGCCTTATGACTAAACAAGTTTGAATGAAGTTCGCTCACCAACAGTTCCTTTAGGAAATTGTCCTTTATCCTATCCCGAATGTCTAGGTAGAGATCATGGAAGTTGCTTTAATTATTTTTCTCAAACACTATTCTACCAAATCTATTGACTAGGACGTTTATCGTTACACATCCCTGACTCCCACTAAAGTCCTCCTCATTGAGCGTTAAATTTTCATAACCTTTAGGATACGATAATTCACACAGCCCGCATAGCCATTCCCCCCTCTGCAAACAGACTTTATTGCTAATTGCACCTGAAAGCTAGAAAGCGTATTTCATGTAAAAAAATATCGGAGGAGATATCGCTCAACAGCGTTATGTAAAATTCATCGCTCATTGTTTTTTATATCCTTGGCGTCGATCCAAGAATCAAAATCCGAAGAGTAACCTCTCCACCTGAGGAGAATTTGCTAAATGCCCTCCACGACACGAGTTTTTAAAATTTTATAGATGGTAGTAGTATCAAGGCCCTTTGAGGTAGACTCGCCTTAACCTTGAGTTGCTCCAATCCAAGTGCCTCCTCACTCCATTTAAATCTGTTTGACCTTCTTCGTTATCATATGATACCACCCCCACCACTCTATCATCGACCTATCCAAAGTTATACTGTAAATAACATTACGTCGGTAAAACAGAGACCTGCAATACCAACCTTGAAACAATCAATCTTAAAACAATAAATAAAATTAACAAACAATACATAAATGTTATACAAAAGAGTTAGGCCCATATGAATTAATTTTCAACTCGACTAGAGGGGTATTTTAATGAATAAAAATAAAGATAATTTTTAAAATCCGCAAAAGCAACCTTAAAACAATCAATCAAAAACAATAAATAAAATTAACAAAACATAAATAAATTTTATACAAAAAGAGTTAGGCAATTATGAATTAATTTTCAACTCCACTAGAGGGGTAGTTTAAAGAAATAAAAATAAATATAATTTTTAAAATGTAGTGGTATAATGGGAGGAGATAGAATTAAGACCATATGATCACCCATAACAAGAGGGTAGTTTTCACCCCCACAACCAATCTAACCCATTAAAAATTATATTTTCGACATATAAAAACGTACTGAGTGATATTAACTATCTGACATTATTTGCACTCCCAAAGGGGATAATTTTATGAAGGGGTGGTTTTCCCAGGTCAAGCAAACTCTTACGCAAATGGACAAATGAAGCCATTATAAATCGTATAGAGGGTAGTTTTCACCCCCCCACAACCAACCTAACCCATTAAAACTTTATTTTTCAACAATAAAAAATCATACTGAGTGATATCAACTAACGGACATAATTTACACCCCCAAAGGGGTTAATTTTATGAAGGGGTAGATTTCAAGGTAACACAAGTTTTTCCACAGATGGACAAGATAAGCGATTATAAATCATCTAAAGGGTGTTTTTCACCCCCAGGACCAATCTAACCAAGTTAAAATTTATTTTTTCGATATTAAAAAATCGTAGTATGCTATATCAAGTGTCTAAGAACAATATAAAACCGAGGGTCACAAAACTTTTGCAATAATGGAAAATTTAAGCAATTATAAATGGTTTTCACCCCTAACAAACTTAAAATTGATTGCTTTGTTACATCAAATGTATGACATGACTGAATAAGTACCACTTAAGTCAAGTTAAAGCCGGGCAAATCCTAAAAATAAATAAATTTATGACAACGGAGTATTTAGTCCAGTCGATATAACTTTTTACCTGTAAAATATTCTGAAATTAATGAAATTGTTATAGGTTATCTGGGGGTACTCTAGGATGTCTATCCTAAGTTTTCGACCTCGAGGACCCTGTGCTAACTTGGGGGTGGGGCAAAAACCTCAAAATGTTTGCACTATTTTACGTTTTTCGCTTCTATCTCGTAAATTAAGCATATTTTGTGCACCATAGTACAATACAAAGTTGTAGAGCATTAAATGTTCTAATATTTGGTTGATAAAATTAATTTGTAGACCCAATATTAACCGAGATACGGCCGATCAAAGTTAGACAAATTTTCTCGAAATGTAAAAGAATATCCGAAAATTGGAGGTTTTGGCCCTATAACTATTTATTAACATCATTTACATGTTAATTATATTAATCACTCATTAATATCATCATCTTGGAATACCTATGACCCCTTCCTCCACCCCTCCCCCTCCCCCAAACGTGAAGATGCCTCATTTTAATGTAAGAAATGCATTTTAAGAAACCGTTTCACACCAAAAACCCTTTCGTTGTACACACAATGTGATGTCACCGGAGGGGGGGGGGTCCGCTGACCAAGAACCTATTGTTGTGATTTGCAGTTATTTACATACGTTCGTGCCTGGTCATCACCCTACTGTGAATTCCGGTTAACCCATAATCTTGAACCTCAATAAATGTAGATCAGGTAGTGTAAAATCAGTAATTAGTAATAAGGAATTAAAGTAATAGAAGTATAGAATTTATTTACAAAAAATCATAATTTAGAGCAAAATTATAATAATCAAGATAATTGCAGGTGTTATGACGCACGTAGAAATAATTTTTTATAATTAATACATAGTATATCAGGCTACGAAAACCTGGAGCGCTTGGGGGCTGCCGGACCTTCCTCCTCCTCGTCGTCGTCGCCTTCATCGTTGTCGGGGTCCATGGACACGTCTTCCTCATGCACCTTCTTCTTTCCAATTCCAAAGGGTGCTGAGGTGATGTCACACGCACTTATCGCATGCAGGAAAAGAATATCCTGTGGTTCGTACTTGAACGAGTGGGATGAATACAGTACAGTTGGGCTGTTACCCTTTCCACTCTTCTGGAAATAGACGTTCTTTTTGGAAGAACCCAAAGCAGTGAGTAGCACCAGAAGATCTATGTCTTCCCCTGTTATGATGATACTATCATATTTGTCAGCAGCTAAGACAGCAGTATCCACAATCATTACATCGGTGTCTTCTACTGCCTGCTTCACTTGGATCCCCTTGGCTTCCATTTCACTCTTCAACGTGGTCATGAAGTTCATCTTGTTGGTATCATTGGAAAGTAATTTCGCCCGCGAAATCGTGCTAATCAAAGTTATCTTGGAAAAGGCAAACTTTGTTGAGGAGTGCAGCAAAGAACGCCGATAACGTTCAGCTGCTTTGGTGCTTTGGTAGTTTATCCCAGAAGGATAACCATCAAAACCACTATGACATTGCTACCGAAGTCCCTTTGGACGTAATCCACGTAGTTTTGGCAGACTGAAATGTGGCTTCACTTGACTTGGTCCAAACAACCCTATGTAACAGAAACCCACCATCAATGACATTGTATTTTTTGGCGCCAAAGTCTACGTCTTCACCCACGATAGGAAGGACTGAATCATACAGCTTCGATTTTCGGCCTTTATGCATTCCTTGGGGAAGACATGGGGAAGGGGCGAGTTCATACTTGAACAAGTTCCTGAGGTCAGCCTCTGATTTTTTGGTTATGCACACTCGTTGGAATAGAGTGAGTGGGTCTACTGTGAACTTTTTGTCCTTGATTTTCAGAGAACAGGAAACAGATGCCAGAGTAACCACCTTATCCTTACTCTTCAACTTCAAGTCTTCCAAATTTCCTTTCTCCACATAGGGCTTACCCTATATTAAATTGTGTAATATTAAAGACCTCGAATAAGGGCACAAATGTTTTTGTTATAATGAAATGTAGACAGTGATTTTCCTCGTGTATTGAAGGCTGATGCGCCAATATTTTATTTTTAAAATAGTTTTATATTACTTGGCGCACGAATTTATTAATATAAATTTTGGGGAGAAGAAGTCATTATGTAGGAGGCTTTGTCTTCTACTTGTTGCTTTGATAAACACATTATAGTCGGCCCTGTAATAACACATTGTTAAGACGCTGTGTTGCGTCTGATGTTTTGATTTTATACAGGATGTCACGTACTGACATATTGTCGTGGCTTCTGTTGCGTTTTGTATCTATTGTTACTGTAGTATGGGGAGACTTTGGTTCTCCCGCGATTGTGGAGTGTTTTACTTATTGTTTAGAGTTCTGACGTAACAAATAGGCTTGTTTGGTATAAATCAGCGAGGCCAATGGTGCCTCGTTCTCATTCTCACGTCATCTTTCTTCGGCTCTACTTGAATCCTCCCTCTGAGGTTTCGTCTTCGTTTTCGGGCAATGGACATCGACCTGGGTCTTCTTGGTTCTCTAGGATGTGGCTTCATTCTCAATTAGGATTATTTTTAGAGGTATGTACTTATCTTTGATTTACTATCTCGGGAATTATGAAATGCATTAATATTGAATTTAGCCCTTCAGGCCGTCATGTATATGCGCTAGGCGGTGATCTTTAAAGTGGATGCCTGTTCGACTCTGTGCTTATAGTGGCCTTAATTTATGTTCTTTTCACTATCCTTGAACCGTGTGTCCATGTCCGTTGTCCGAGGAGAGTGAGCCTTCTTCAACCACAACTCCGTGGATGGAGAAGCTGTTTTTGCTTCTTTCAAAAAATGTAAGTCACTAAAATTTATTATGTAAATTTTCATGTATAGAGAATCGCCATATTGAGTTTGTCTGTGTAACCTCTTTTTCAGGAACTGATTGTTCTTTAATTTATGTTCTTTTCAAAGGGTTATTATTTATTTTGAATTAAATTATATGTATGTATTCTAGGCCATCAGCCGTTCTGTAAAATAAACCCTTTTTCTTTTCTATATCGCTTCCTTTATGTTTTCTATCTTTTAGAAAACATATTATATGCGAAAGGCATCGAAACTTGTTTCGAGGCCTTTCGTTAAATATGTTGCCTCTTTCTCCGGTCTTTCTTTCAGTCACTTAACTTAGATCCTCTGGGACTGGACCTGGCGTCAGGTAGCGGAGAAATTATGTCCAGGTAATTATTAATGTTTGACTTTGTGACTAGCCGGAGGGGTGGCGCATATTTTTGGTAAGCAGAGCTGTGGTTTATTTAAACCTAGGCTCTGGCTAATTTAGCGACTCCTTTTGTAGCAGTGTGCGTGCTCGATTGAGTTTCACGCAGTTCCTGCTTGCTTAGTGTTTTTACTAATTTAGGGAAGTGCAAACTTTAATTTTATTTCTATGTATTGTTGTTTTGAATTTGTTTGTACTTCTACTAATTCATGGTAATTATTTGTTTCATGTTTCCCTGTATCAAAGTCATGGCTCGTGCGCACGTGAATCCTGATTACTTGCTTAAGGACGACCTGCTTTACGAGCTGAGGTTAAGGAATGTTCCGGGAGAGCAGAAAGAGTTAGTCGCAGTCCTCAAGGGCCGTTTGAAACAGTACCTGGACGAACCAGTGGACGTCAGGACTTTTGGTGAGTCTGAAATCTCACAATTAGTCAATGTTGCTACTAGTAGAATAAAGCAGGCAAGCGACGGCTTGCAAGATTTAAATGCTTCTCCTCCGGAAAGATTCATTCATAGAATTCTCCAAGCTTGTAATAGAGTAAGAGATCTCAAGCTCCTAGTTGTTGGTACTAATTTTCACCAAGAATGGGAGAATTTAAGTAGTCAGGTGCCCATTATTTTGGAAAGAGTTAACAGACTGGACACGGAAGTTAACGATAAAGTGACCGAGCGGGTCACTTATGAAGGAATGTTGCCTAGTACCGAGCATAGGAACTCCTTCGCTAATTCTGAAATATATTCCCGGATTGACGATAGTGCGACAAGTCAGGCTTGCTTTCCGCATAGTAATGTGAACATTCCTTGTCATAATGCTAAGCCTAGTTTCATTTTGCCCAGTAATACTCTGACATTTGCTAACCTGCCACATCCATTAGCTTCAATTTTAGAAAAATGTGGTAATTTTTCTGATGAAACTGTCGAGAAAGTGCTGCATTTTATCAGTTTTCTCTGTGATTTGAAAACTCAGGCCGCAGTTTTCCACATAGATGAACAGAACCTTCTAGCTTATTTATATTCAAGACTGTCCGGTTCTTTTCGTGAAGTAGCTTTGGAGGCTATCAATGGTGGCCTAGGGTTAGATCAGTTTCACAGTAAGTTGCTGGATTTATATGTACCAGTGAGAGCGAGAGCGGCTTTAGTGAATAAGTACTTTTACCGCCCGCAAAGCATTAATGAAACACTTTCGTCGTATTCTAGGTGCATTAAAATGTACGCTAAGGTTTTTCGCTTAGCTATGTCAGAATGTGAAGTTGTTGATACCATTACTGAAGGCATGTCTCCTGACACGCGCGTTAAAGTCGTTTTTGAGAGCAGGCCACGTACCTTTTCGCAGCTAGAAAACTTATGTGCAAGGGTTAATGCAGTAAGTTACTCTGATTCCTTAAGGGTAGAGCAAGAATCCCCATTAAGTAGTAGTCAAGTAACGCAAAGTTTGCGTAGTGATAGAGCTAGGCCAGTTGCGGCTGGTAATGAAAGAAAGCCTATCACGTGTTATGGCTGTGGAAAACCTGGGCACTTAGTAAGGAATTGTAAAGCCGCAAAATGTAATAATGCTAAAGGCAATTCTAGGCAGAATAGTACTGCCAGCTGACATAAACTTAACCGACGGGCCTTGGGTGGATGTAATATTGTCTGTAGCCTTGTGGGAGAGAAAATTAAGACCGATGCTGTACTGACTACTGACGTTACTGACATTAATGACGTAGACTTGCCTACTAGGGAACTGATCAGCTCTAGGGAGGTGACACCGACAGTTGTTATTAACAAAGCTGACGTTACGGACAATAGAAGCCAGACTGACCGTTGTTTCCGCACTAGGACCTTTATAAATAGTCGTTATCATAAGCAGCATATGTTACAATTGAATTTAAATAGGAGTACTCCGGCTACTACAAATTCAGACAGTGACGATAGTTCTACCCATGCCAAACGTCAGCCAAGGAATATGGCGTTCTGCGAAAATAATGGCCCGCACCGAAAAAGCAGAAAACGCCGAAAAAAGAGAAAGTACCCGATTTTGACTCCCGATAGTGACTTAAAAATTGCTGAGAAAGAAAATTTTGTGCTTCGGCAAGTAATGGCTATTTCCGATACTAAGTTGCCCATGTTATCAGTAGAATTATGTAATTTAAAGATGTCCGCCCTCTTAGATAGTGGCGCGGCTGTGTCCTTGCTCTCAAGCGACGAGAATACTAGGATGCCTCTGCTTAGCGGACGCATACCGATAATTAAATGTTTGGCTGATCAGCGAATTGTTGCCCGAGGGTCAAGATGTGGTTAAAGTCAAAGTTAATTGAGTCTGGGTGGCCGTCCTACTCATCTTACCGCATCAGAAATGGGAACTAATAGATTATGCTGATCCAAAGCCGGCAGGTTAAACGGGGAGATAGGGTCATTGGCATAGTTTTCTGCAGTTAAAGTCCGTGGTCTCCGTTCCGTGGAGAGAGTTTTTTTTTCACCCCTTTTACTGTGTTGTTGCAAACCACAAAAAGGAATAGGAACCTTTGGGCCCACGTGTCGCACTGCAAGAAAGCCTGACTTCCCCTAATATTAGATGACTAGGTTGCAGACTTTAGGTCTAAGAAGAAGATGATTTCCTCCTTGATTTGGGCATCCGACATCGAGATTCGGCGAGTATCCGGTGAATACTACGGTCGCAGACGGAAGATACTCGAAGGATGGAATGCCGAGCAGTCTCCCGGGAGTTGATGGGATGCCAAGCCGTGTTGGACTTCTATCTTCTGTCCACTTGAAAGAAATGGTGGATGCGCTACTCTCATCTTATTTAAAGTATCCATTTTAATTATTTAAAAGACCATAAGTCAAAATTGAACTAACCATGCCATGTTTTCGCTTTGGAGTGAACATGATGAACAATTGTCTTTATTTGTTTTAATTTGATATAACCTTTGCCTCTCTGTAATGTTGAGAGCATTATCCTTCATTTGTTTTAATTAATGTAATGTTGCCTCTCTGTAATGTGAGAAAAGACAGAGTTTTAAATTTTGTGATTAACTACAAGATAGTTGTAGAATGTTTCTTGTTTTTCTCCCTTCAGGAGATTACTTTAATTAACTATGTTTATAGAATGTCATTTTATTTTATTCAATTTGAAAGTTTTTTAGGGTCTGACTATATTTTGTGTTTGTTTTTTGTCTCTCTTGCATTTCTTCTCCGTGTACTGCCGCTGATCTTGAACTTACAGGTAGAGAATAGATGACATTCCTGTACTGAGTCTCTGGTGCCATGTTCGAGGGCGTTCTGCAGGCCGAGGCTCCTGACCAGCTGTTCAGCATCACTGTAAGAGATAGCTTGACAAGTACTCGCCTACGTCGCATCTCTGCAAAGGCTACAGTGGCTGTCAGCAAGCAATACTGGTGTGTGAAAAGGACGGACTGTGGTATGTGTGAGTGATCGCATAAAAGAAGGTAGGATCCTTCTGATTAATTCCAGTGCTTGTAATTTGGTCAGGAGACCCTCGTTGGTCTAGCCCATATTCGAATTTTTGGACACTGTTAAAGAGTACTCTTACCCAGTATAATCCTGTGTTGGAACGTATTTGAGAAATAAGTTCCAAGTCAGCATGGGGGAGTGTGCGCCAATATTTTATTTTTAAAATAGTTTTATATTACTTGGCGCACGAATTTATTAATATAAATTTTGGGGAGAAGAAGTCATTATGTAGGAGGCTTTGTCTTCTACTTGTTGCTTTGATAAACACATTATAGTCGGCCCTGTAATAACACATTGTTAAGACGCTGTGTTGCGTCTGATGTTTTGATTTTATACAGGATGTCACGTACTGACATATTGTCGTGGCTTCTGTTGCGTTTTGTATCTATTGTTACTGTAGTATGGGGAGACTTTGGTTCTCCCGCGATTGTGGAGTGTTTTACTTATTGTTTAGAGTTCTGACGTAACAAATACGCTTGTTTGGTATAAATCAGCGAGGCCAATGGTGCCTCGTTCTCATTCTCACGTCATCTTTCTTCGGCTCTACTTGAATCCTCCCTCTGAGGTTTCGTCTTCGTTTTCGGGCAATGGACATCGACCTGGGTCTTCTTGGTTCTCTAGGATGTGGATTCATTCTCAATTAGGATTATTTTTAGAGGTATGTACTTATCTTTGATTTATTATCTCGGGAATTATGAAATGCATTAATATTGAATTTAGCCCTTCAGGCCGTCATGTATATGCGCTAGGCGGTGATCTTTAAAGTGGATGCCTGTTCGACTCTGTGCTTATAGTGGCCTTAATTTATGTTCTTTTCACTATCCTTGAACCGTGTGTCCATGTCCGTTGTCCGAGGAGAGTGAGCCTTCTTCAACCACAACTCCGTGGATGGAGAAGCTGTTTTTGCTTCTTTCAAAAAATGTAAGTCACTAAAATTTATTATGTAAATTTTCATGTATAGAGAATCGCCATATTGAGTTTGTCTGTGTAACCTCTTTTTCAGGAACTGATTGTTCTTTAATTTATGTTCTTTTCAAAGGGTTATTATTTATTTTGAATTAAATTATATGTATGTATTCTAGGCCATCAGCCGTTCTGTAAAATAAACCCTTTTTCTTTTCTATATCGCTTCCTTTATGTTTTCTATCTTTTAGAAAACATATTATATGCGAAAGGCATCGAAACTTGTTTCGAGGCCTTTCGTTAAATATGTTGCCTCTTTCTCCGGTCTTTCTTTCAGTCACTTAACTTAGATCCTCTGGGACTGGACCTGGCGTCAGGTAGCGGAGAAATTATGTCCAGGTAATTATTAATGTTTGACTTTGTGACTAGCCGGAGGGGTGGCGCACTGAGAATTCAAAATTTCATCGAGATTCGAATAAAACTGCAGAAGACACTATATATATATATAAATATAAAATAAATATGTATGTATGTATATATATGTAGCCTATATGCCTATATATATTATGTATGTATATATGTAGCCTATATATATGTATATTTGTATATATATATATATATAGAATTTGTAATCCTGATTCCTATAATACTGTGGGAGGGGAGGGGTGGGGGAAGGGGTCATAGATATTCCAAGATGTTGATATTAATGAGTGATTAACATACTTAACATGTAAATGATGTTAATAAATAGTTATAGGGCCAAAACCTTCGTTTTTCGGATATTTTTTACATTTCGAGGAAATTTGTCTAACTTTGATCGGCCGTATCACGGTTAATATTGGGTCAAAAATTCATTTTGTCAACCAAATTTTAGCAAATTTAATGTTCTACGACGTTATATTGTACTATTGTGGCCAAAATATGCTTAGTTTACGAGATATAAGCGAAAAACTGAAAAAAGTCCAAACATTTTGAGGTTTTTGCTCCACCCCCAAGTTAGCAGAGGGTCCTCGAGGTCGAAAACTTAGGATAGACATCCTAGAGTAGTCCCAAATAACCTGTAGAAATTTCATTAACTTCGGAATATTTTCCAGCTACCCCCCTATTTTTCATTATATCGACTGGACTAATTCGTCACAGTCCCAAAGACGAACTCTGATTGGTTGCACTTTTGGTAGTACCCATATCATTGGAGAGTTATATTTTATTTTGTGAATATATATTCCCTCATTATAAGATAGGATGAGAGGACAACTTATTAATTCAAACAAAATGTCTGCAAACTAATAAAGAAACAGAAAAAACCATCTTTAAGAAAGAGTATGTTGGAACCATTAAAAAATATTAGGACAAACACAACTCTAAAAGCCTTATCAATACAAACAAACTGCTTGTAAAATAACAAAGATGTGGGAAAACACAACTGAAAACCAAGGGAATATATAAGACATGTATAGCAGGAGATGAAAATATTGTCAACTGTGTAATGAAATTTTAAAAAATTACATAATAAATACACAAATTACGATTGAACATATACATCGAGAGAGGAAATGAAGTCATTTATACATTAAAATTACGAAACGCACACTATCACTAATCAATACTCCAAAAGCTTTATGAATTCAAACAAACTGTTTATCGATTATCAAAGAAATAGGAGAAAAGTCTATAAATATGTACAAAAATATGACAAGTACATCTTAACAAGCCATACAAAATGTCAAAATTGATAAAATAGATGATTTAATACAAGTATTGTGGAATGTGAGATCCTCAGAATAGCTTTTATCATAGGTAATCCCACGAGAGTTGGGTTTATTAAGACTATTCCATGAAAAAAACGTAACAGATTATATAAATAATAATTACTTTCGTGCTTCGTATTATAAAAACAAAACTAAAAGTTGTGAGATCACGGCATACTGTGACCCAACCATCCATGAATCGATTCGAGCTACCTTGGTGTAATCAGTGCTACCAAATGAGCATATAAGACAGTTAATTTCATTCAGGTAAGCTAACAGCAGAACAGAATAAAAGTATACGAACTGGCTTGCACCGAATCGAAAATGTGTTCTTAACCAATGTACATTTCTATTATTTCAATTTCTAAACAAGTTATGTTATATAAAATAATCTGTTTTCGTGCCGCTTAGTGGCAGCATCTGACTGTTAATCACTGCACACTGACACTCGCGTCTCCAGTAACGAGCAGACGGTTTTATCACGGTAAAACATCATCATTGTGATTCCACAAGAATATTGCAAGATTAACGGCCGTGATTGGTCTATACTGAGGAATTGCTGAACGTTATTGGTCAATATCAAACACGCGGCGTATGAGTTGAATAGTCAATTAAACATGATTGAACATATCCTGTTAACAGAGAAAAATAAATCTTTTTTACATTAAAATATGAAACACTACATCTATTGCTAAACAATATTACAAAGGCAACCTAAACATATACAGTATAAACAGGAAATTAAATAATTAATTAATCTGAATATCTGAAAAGTAGCTATAAGATGGATAGATAGATGATGAAAAGGTATAGAAATTTGAACTAATAGGTTAACAAGGGTTAGTCTTTTAGGCCTTGTAGATACGTATCATAAACAAAATATGATTCAACACGAACAATCATGTGACAAGTACACCAAAACTGGTAAAAACGGCGATTTAATAAAGTGCTGTGGAACTTGAGAGCATCAGAATAAGTTATATCAATAAATCATGATTAAATAATTAAGGAATCGCGCACAATTTGCATTATCTTAACCTAAGACTTAACCTACTCAGTCCTGAACCCGGGGAGGGGATCTTTCACTACTGAAAAATCCCCACCCGGCTGGGAATCGAACCCGGGCCGCCGGAGTGGAAGGCAGGCGTGCTACCGACTCACCCACGGCGGCGGACTGAACATGATTGAACATATCCTGTTAACAGAGGAAAGTGTCATTTATACATTAAAATGTGAAACGTTAAGTTATATCAATAAATCATGATTGAACATAATCCTGTTAACAGAGAAAAGTGTCATTTATACATTAAAATGTGAAACATTATATCAATTGCTAAAAAATATAAAAAGGCACCCTAAATACTTCAAATAAACTGATAATAAATAGTAAAAGAATTGCAACATTTATGATTGAACATATCCAGTCGCCAGAGAAAATGAAATCATTAATAAATTCATTTAAAATCTGAAATGTATAACTTTCAGAAAACTTCATAAATTCAAACAAAATGACCGCAAACTATCAAAAAAACAGAAAAAACATCTGTAACTTAGGTATGTTGTAACCATTACTTGATATTAGGATAGACGCAACTCTAAAAGATTTGTCATTTTCAACAATATGACTGTAAACTAACAAAGAAATAGGAAAACAAAACTCAAACAAAGTAAATATATAGAACATGTCTAGCAGGTGATGAAAATATTGTCAATTGTGCATTAAAATTTTGAAATAATTACATAATAAATACACAAATCATGATTGTACATGTACATAGACAGAGGAAATGATGTCATTTATACATTTAACATGTGAAATGTTTACCTAATTCTAGTCTAGCAAGAGAGGAAAATAAGGTCAAGTTATGCATAAATACTTGAAAAATTATGAAATAAATCTCCAACTTGTTCAATTGATAGAGGAAATAAAGTAATTTATTAAAATGTGAAATCTTTACTTAATTTTAAACAATAGTACGAATACAACTCTAAAAGCATAAAGATTTCAAACAAATTGACCGTAAACTATTAAAGAAACAGGAAAAATCATCTGCAAACGAAGAAAATATATGGAACATGAGTAATAGAAGAGGAAAATAATGTCAGTTCTGCATAAAAAGAAGAAAATTACGTAAAAATCTACAAATCATTATTGAACACATCCAATTAACAGAGAAATGAAGTCATTTATACATAAAATGTGAAATTTTAACATAATTCCAGTCTAGTACAGAGGAAAGTAAGGTAAAGTTATCAATAAAAAAAATGAAATAAATCCCCAACTTAAGATTGAACTTGTCCAATTGATAGAAGAAATAAAGTAATTTATACAATTAAAATGTGAAACGTTTACTTCTAAATGATAGTACAAAGACAACTCTAAAAGCATAAAGATTTCAAACAAATAGACCGTAAACTGTTAAAGAAATAGGAAAAATCATCTGTAAACAAAGATAATATATAGAACATGATTCATAGAAGAGGAAAATAATGTCAGTTGTGCATAAAAAATGAAAATTACGTAAAAAAATCCACAAATCATGATTTAACGTATCCAATTCACAGAGGAAATGAAGTCATTTATACATTTAAAATGTGAAATGTTTATCTAATTCTAAACAATAGTACAAAGTCAACTCCAATAGTCTTAAACATTCAAACAATGTGGATGTAAATTAACAAAGAAATGGGGGAAAAGACATTAAACATAGAGAATGCGAGTATTTAGAACATGTCTGGCTGGAGAGAAAATAATATCAATTTTGAGTAAAAAATTGAAATATTATGAAATAAACCACAAATCATAATTGAACATGTCCATTGACACAGGAAATGAAGTCATTTATAGATTTATAATTACGAAAAGTACACCTCTCACTAAACAAAACGACATAGGTTATTCCAAATGCTTATCAATTCATACAATTTTGTTGTCATTTATGAATGAAATTGGGGAAACACATGTTAAACAAAGGGAATACTTAAAATTTCAGTAATTATGAAAAATTATTTAATTAATCCACAAATCATGATTGACATGGACACAGGAAATTAAGTCATTTATACATTTAAAATTACGAAAAGTACACTTCTCACTAAACAAAATGACATAAGCTATTCCAAAAGCCTTATCAATTCAAAAAAATCTTGTTGTCAAATATCAAAATAAGATTTTGATAGGTAAAACAGACAAATAAAATGAATATTGATAACAAAGAGCTCTACATTAATTCTCACCCTCATTTTCCATAGTTCATTGCTATTTTAAGGATGCAGTGCTATGTTTTAGGAGAGAAGGTGGTAATGGTATTTGGCGCTGCAAAGTAGCAAAGAACTATGCAAAATGAGGATGATAATTAATGCAGAGCTCTTTGTTTTCAATATTCAGTTTATTTGTCCGTTTACCTATTTAAATCTTATTTTGATAGTTGACAACAAGATTTTTCGAATTGATAAGGCTTTTGGAATAGCCTATGTCATTTCAAAGTATAAATCACATTGTTTAAATTGTTAAGATTCTTGGAGTTGTGTTTATCCTATTGTTTAGTAAGACGCAAACATTTAACATTTGAAATGTATAAATGACTTAATTTGGTTTGTCAATTAGATATGTTCATTTGTGGATTTTTTTACGTGTTCTTCATTTATTCATGCACAACTGACTTTATTCTTTTCTCTAGCTAAA
Organism: Ectobius pallidus; assembly: GCA_964059195.1. Lineage (NCBI taxonomy): Eukaryota > Metazoa > Arthropoda > Insecta > Blattodea > Ectobiidae > Ectobius > Ectobius pallidus. The sequence goes on from CAXKWD010000006.1 coordinate 36,507,070, forward strand.
CAAATTCTATATATTCCTTTTGTCTACAGATAATTTTCCCTAATTCTTTATTATTTTACATCCACATTGTTTGAATTGTTAAGGCTATTAGAGTTGCCTCTGGTGTATTGTTTAGTAATAGGAAATATTTCACAATTTAAGAGTATCAACTACTTCATTTCCTGTCATGCGTTCAAGTTCAATCATAAGTTGTGAATTTATTTCATAATTTTTCAATTTTTACGCACAATTGAAATTATTTTCCTCTCCATCTAGACATGTTCTAAATATTCTCTTTGTTTAATATGATTTTTCCCTATTTCTTTATTGTTGACAACAAGATTATGTGAATTGATAAGGCTTTTGGAATAACCTATGTCATTTAGTTTAGTGCGAGGTGTATTTTTCGTAATTTTAAATGTATAAATGACTTCATTTCCTGTATCGATGTCATTCATGATTTGTGGATTAATTTAGAAAGTTTTCATAATTTCTGAAATTCTAAATATTCTCTTTGTTTAACATGTTCTTTTTCCCTACTTCTTTGATAATTGACAACAAGATTGGATGAATAGATAAGGTTTTTGGAATAACCTATTGGATTAATGACATAGGTTGGTACCAACAAGCTCCTACTGCTATACAGATAGCCTGGAATGAACTATACTCACAGCTTCATTACATAGAGCTATTGAGGATTTATTGATAAATCCTATTATGAGTCTCTAATGTTCCAACACACCATTTCCTTATAGACGTTTTCTCATGTTTCTTTGATAAACAGTTTGTTTGAATTGATAAGGCTTTTGGAATATTGATTAGTGATATGTGTTCGTTTCCTAATTTTAATGTATAAATGGCTTCATTTCCTCTGTCGATGTATATGTTCAATCATAATTTGTGTATTTATTATGAAATTTTTTAAAAATGTAATACACATTTGACAATATTTTCATCCCCTGTTATACATGTCTTATTCCCTTTGTTTCCAGTTGTGTTTTCCCACATCTTTGTTATTTTACAAGCAGTTTGTTTGTATTGATGAGGCTTTTAGAGTTGTGTTTGTCCTAATACTTTGTAATGGTTCCATCATACTCTTCATAACAGATGGATTTTTCTGTTTCTTTGATAGTTTACAGACATTTTGTTTGAAATATTAAGCTATCCTCTCAGCCTATCCTATAATGAGGGGATAGATATTCACAAAATAAAACATAACTCTCCAATGATATGGGTACTACCAAAAGTTAAACCAATCAGAGTTCGTCTTTGGGACTGTGACGAGTACTCCGTTGTCATAAATTAATTTATTTTTAGAATTTTCCTGGGTTTAACTTTGACTAAAGTGGTACTTAGTCAGTCATGTCATACATTTGATGTAACAAAGCCATAAATTTTAAGTTTGTTTGGGGGGAAAACCATTTATAATTGCTGAAACTGTCCATTTTTGCAAAACTTTTGTGACCCTGGGTTTTATATTGGTATTAGACACTTGATATAGCATACTACGACTTTTAATATCGAAAAAATAAATTTTAACTTGGTTAGATTGGTTGTGGGGGTGACAAACATCCTCTAGATGATTTATAATGGCTTATCTTGTCCGTCTGGGGAAAAATTTGTGTTACCTTGAAAATCTACCGCTACATAAAATTAATCCCTTTGGAGGTGAAACTGATTTCAGATAGTTGATATCACTCAGTATGATTTTTTATTGTTGAAAAATAAATTTTGAATGGGTTTGATTGGTTGTGGGTGTGAAAATTACCCGGCGGTGGTTTCGTACTTAAGGAGGCATGAAACGTAAAGATATGAAAGAATTTTTCGAAAGTCATGACATGGTATCGATTGTAATAGGTAGATTTTTCTTCAAAATCTACCTAAAAAGCTAGCGGCGCGCCCGCGAGTCTGTATGCCTAGGGAAGTCGAAAGAAGAGAACCAGTCTGTTGTGAAATAAAGTAGTGCGTATCCCCGTTTAAAAGACATCTACAATCCGACCAACACCCATACGTAACAGTATTTTGATTGAACTTGTTGTTTTTGTGTGTGATTCACTGGTATGGAAAAGAAGCGAAAAATAGACAGCGAATGCAGAATATTCAAAGATAAATGAAACTTTAAATAGCTAATGATTATGTCCAGAAATAAGGCGCTATGTGTGATTTGCAATGAAACCTTAGCCGTTCTCAAAGAATATAACATCAAACGTCATTATCAAACGAAACATTTTCAAAATTACTCAAAATAAGTTATATAGGAAGTTTGCGGACTGAAATATTTGAAGGTTTGAAGCGCGAATTGACATCGCAGAAATCGTTGTTTACGAAAGTCAATACTGAACAAGAGTTTGCAGCTCGTGCCAGTTTTCGTGTGGCTCTTGCAATCGCAAAACGTGAAAACCCATTCACCGATGGAGAAATGATCAAAGAGTGCTTAATTGCAATAGCCGAAGAAATGTGCCCCGGAAAGGTTAGGCCTAATTTATTTAAAACAGTCAGTTTGTCAGCAAACACCATGGCTCGGATGGTACAAGACATCGCAGAAAATATAGAATCTCAACTATCTGACAAAAATGGACATCTTGAGTGGTTTTCTATCTCAGCAAGTTTCTTAAAAAATCTTAATGTCAAATAACATTTTCGCCACAAGTTAGCAATTATTATTTAATTTCATTCCCCTGACTAATATAAGAGTATGTTGTACCAATTCTTGTTTTCTTAATTATATTACAAACTTTGGATTCATTATTGTTAATAATAAAAAAATTATATCCACTTCATCATGGTTCATGACAGTTTTTGTAGATTTCTGTAAACCTTTATTTTTGTATTTAGTATTGCTTGATACGTAATGAGCAGTGAATTCGGCTCAAGTGAGTATATGTAGCTCCCCTAGTGTTCTTCTGAAACACTAAAAGCATTAATGTTAATATATTTTATGCGTCCGAGTTTACCATTGGTTAGTCTTGGTAATTTCTGAACGTGGCACGCTGAAGCGAGGGCCTGGAGAGCAGATGTTTCGTGCATTAGTTGGGAGTTGACTCGGCCAGCGCGAGCATGTAGTTCAATGAATTGTGACTTTGGTGGGCGTTTCGCAGCAGTTCTACGATGGATCGTGCCTGCTGTTTGGTGAGATTGTTCTTATTTCTCTATTAATTTAATTATAAATTCTTTTGCCATCAGACATCTCACCTGTTTGGAATATCTAAATTGTCGTAAAGTATATAGTTTGGTTTTTTCTAAAATTCATATTATTTTTCATGCCCATATTTATTAAATAAATCTGTTACTAAAACTTGAACATTTGCATCTTTATGGTATTTGTAGTCACCTAGTTGTTTTCCAGAATTTATCCAATATATTTCAGAATTACATTTAGGGTTAATGGGTCACAGTATAAAGATTTAGCAGGGCGTTTACTTGGTTTAGCTAAAAATGGTCGAAACCAAATCTACCTTCATAATCGTATGTTCTGCTTCCAGCATACGTAAATAGTGTCACCCGAGAGGGGGCACAAATAAGTGGTATCAGAGCGTAGTTAGGTTTTTGACTCCCATTTTTCTAAATTTTCGCTCTGCTGCTCTTTATTAAAAATTTGGAAGATTTTGTATGCTTTTTCAAAATTCCTTTTGTAGAAACTTATGCTTTATCACTTTTCGATTTTTGGTCTAGTTCCTAAGTGTAGGATGGGTCTGCATTTTGTACTGGCATTGATTGTAGTTCTGCGCTTCAATTTTGAAGAATTCCGTAAGACTTTACCAGTATTTTTCACTATTCTGTACTTCATCAAGACCCGTTTGGACATAATTAGCTTCACTTATTTTTCATTATTATCTTTGGCACTGATCTCTGCAAATATTCCGCTTATTCATTATTCTAACTTAACACTGATATATTTTGTTTCATCTTTATTCTAACCTAACACAAAAAAATAGTTTCTGACCGTTTGTAATTTAAATAATCTTTCATCATGAGTAACCGAATTCATGTTCCAATTGAATTTCTTTTGAAAGCCGATATTATTTATGAGTTACATATCCGTGGGATTAAAGGTAATTCGAATGATTCAATTTCGAATTTATCTAGGATGTTAAGAGATAATTTGTCGATTCCAGTCGATCCGAGACATTTAAAAGATGTCAATACAGATAATGAAATACTGGCTCTTGTCTCTAAAGTGGAAGAAATTTTTGAACAGTGTCGCGAACTTACTGATGAAGGGGGATTTTCACAAAAGTAGGCAAAACGTCTTATAGCTAAATTGGATCATATCTTAAATAGAATTTTTGATTTATTACAAACAGGTCTTTCTCTTGATTATAGCCAGACATTAAGTTCACTCAGTATGGAGATGTCATCGGAAAAGGATAAAATCAAATCACAGTTGGCCGAAAATCTTAATAGAAATTTTGAAGCTAAACACTCTGCAGTAATTACAGCTATTGATGGAGGTTCTCCAAACCCTCTTCTTAACAATGATCCTGTAGTAACTAATGAACTTCAACATACCCCAACGCCGGTTGTTAGAAATTTACAATTTGACCTCAGTAAAGATTTCTGTAAACTTCCATATCCTTTAGGTAAACTGTTAGACAGGTTAGAACACTTCAGTGACGGTTCTTTGGAAGAAATAATTTAATTTGTGCTTTTTCTATACGAACATAAGACTCAAGTTGAAATGTTTGGATTTTCTCAGAAACAAGTTTTGGGCTCCCTCTTACTTCTTGCTGGGAGGAAGAATGGATCCACGAATACGTTTTGATATCTTTCTGCTAATTCCTGTAAGAAGGTTTCGTTTTCAGATATTTCGACGCGGGCGGCTCACTGGTAATTCCGAAAGCCATTGAGCTGGACGTTTCGATTTTGTTTCGTTGTCAGGTAGTAGTTCAAATGAATCCCCTAGACGTCACCTTTTAGTTTCTTTATTTTGGGACCCCTATAATAAAAACCTTCGATAATCACTCACCTGCAATTTGTAAGCTGCTGGTATTCATTTTTTATTAATGTATTTGTGAAAGTACCTGAAATTTTATAAAGTTGGTAAGGATTCAGGAGAAACTGAATGTTTCATTTTGCGAATCGGTTTCAGGGAAGCATATATTCTGCTCCCAACTCATTTTTTTTTATGTAATTTATTTTAAAGGTAAAGCATGTTTACAATATATATTTGCTTGGACGCATACTGTGTGTTTTTATTTGTGTTTCAGTTTGTTGTCATCTGCCCAAGGGACATTGTTGTGGTCGTGCACTCCGACCCAGGCTTGGTGTGGACTTGGCTGCCTGTCTGAGTCCTGTCTTGTGCCGTGCCCGTTACCTTGGTTCCTGCTCTGGAGACGTCTGGAGTTTTGGTTCCAGTAACAAAAGAGGAAGCATCTATTAGAGAGGACGCATTGCTGAGCTACAAGCTGTGTTGCAGAAACATGCAGCTGCATCCAGATAAGCGGAAATGTCTGCTGGGATTAGGAGTAAGCAAAATTCCAGAATAAGAGGGGCTTTCGATGGAGTATGGGAGCGTGCTGGTCCAGGTCTAGGTCATGCTGTGAGAATCTCAGAGGCGTGCAGTTCGAGGCAAATACTTTAATTGGAGCCATTACCATGCTATTGGGCAAAGCAAGCTTACAAAAGTCATGCATGACGTGAGACAGTGAGATCCTGTTCGGATGGGATGGCTATTATCTACATATGGCTGATTGGATCTGTAGCAAGCAGTATTTATGACACAGCAGGTAAGAGCTGCTCAAAGACCAACTTACTGTGCAGCCGGCAGAAGTCCTTACGATCATTCCATCATCATGATCGTTTTTCCATCACCTATATTCCTGTCTTGTCCTCTGATGCCTTGCGTCAAGATACCAGTTTGTCATTCTGTGCTCTTCCTTGGCGAGAATTGTCATCCTGTTTGCCCTATCTTTATCTGAACCAAGATGCAGCAGTAATAGGTTCTCAAAGAAGATACACCGCATTCATGAATAAGCTTGACCTGGCTGCACGATTTTTAGCTGGAAGCATGAAGTCCACGAACTGTCTCTCACTCTGGACTCATCAAATGTACAGTCCATCATATCCAGTCATTCTCTTCAGTCTCCTGATCGAGCAGCTGGCTGGAGGAAACATTTCCTGCTCGCTGTTCCAAAAGATCTTCGCTGAGCACTCCTGTGGTGCAGAGTTGCAGAAAATGGGAAGTCCTGCTCACGTGGTGAAAAGCTCGGTGCGTCTGGACTAAGAATCGGATGTGTTTCTCTCTTCAGTTTGGTGCTGGTGTTTATCCCCGGGGGGAAACAAATGGAGTTGTTCGTGTATATGGAACTCATGAAGAGTACAAGAGTCTCTGAAGTTTCGGCGGCACTGGTCAAGGCGTGGAACTTTCGACGGCAGTTCTCAAGAAAAAGATTGTGTTTAGTGTTCTATTTATTTAAAAGTTGTTTTTGTTCTAATTTCAAAGGTTCAGGTCCATAATAATTATTTAGAAATAAAGTCTTCGACTTTATTTAGGGCAGTTGGGGCAGAAGGAGCCGTGAATTCGGCTCAAGTGAGTATATGTCGCTCCCCTAGTGTTCTTCTGAAACACTAAAAGCTTTAATGTCAATATATTTTATGCGTCCGAGTTTACCAGTGGTTACTCTTGGTAATTTCTGAACGTGGTACGCTGAAGCGAGGGCCTGGAGAGCAGATGTTTCGTGCGTTAGTTGGGAGTTGACTCGGCCAGCGCGAGCATGTAGCTGAATGAATTGTGACTTTGGTGGGTGTTTCCCAGCAGTTCTACGATGGACCGTGCCTGCTGTTTGGTGAGATTGTTCTTATTTCTCTATTAATATAATTATAAATTCTTTTGCCATCAGACATCTCACCTGTTAGGAAGATCTAAATTGCCGTAAAGTATATAGTTTGGTTTTTTCTAAAATTCATATATTTCATTTTCTCGGCCGTATTTTTGGCTACTAGAAATTTCGCTCCCATAATGTAAATCAGTAATCCATCATGCTTTTCATTTTTCTTTTATCCGTCCGTCCGCTTAGTAATCTCTCCAGTTCTCCTGAAGCTTAAACCACGTTCGCTAGTTTTTCAAAATTAATCGGTCAAATTCAAATTAGTAATGAATGCCAGGAACTTGGTACTTAAACATAATTTATGCAGTTTCGAATTGTAAGGGCATGTTGAAAGATTTGAATTTTATAGTAGAAGCAATGGAATATGTTATGCATAAAATACACCATGATCGGAATAACAGTTTCAGTAAAAAGAAAGAGTTAGGAATTAGATTTCGACGCTACGAGGTGCTTTTCATAATTATTCAATTAATAACCATTAACTCTCACTCTCAGACATTATGTACAGGGTGATTACAATTTGAAGAAAATAACTTTTAACAAATAATTTGGGCAATCCATTTTTGTATACCATAAATGTACATAGACTAGATAATTTTAACTAAGTAATTTATTGGCAACAGGCTAAACATGATAACTAGCAATTTTGTACATATTAACTATTAAACTTATTTATTAATATTTATTTAATTACATGTACATTTACTAGATGTTAACCGTCATACAGATATGAATAATTAAAACTACATATGCCCATATTTATTAAATAAATCTGTTACTAAAACTTGAACATTTGCATCTTTATGGTATTTGTAGTCACCTAGTTGATTTCCAGAATTTATCCAATATATTTCAGAATTACATTTAGGGTTAATGGGTCACAATATAAAGATTTATCAGGGCGTTTACTTGGTTTAGCTAAAAATGGTCGAAACCAAATCTACCTTCATAATCGTATGTTCTGCTTCCAGCATTCGTTAATAGTGTCACCCGAGAGGGGCACAGTACAATAGTAAAGCAATGAGGATTCCTTTCATTATTCAATATTCCTTTATGGAGCTTCACAACCTATTTTGACAACCACTCACCACTACACTTAAATAGTCAATATTCGAAGCCGAGTACAGTATAATCTGAAACCCGCGAAAATTCTGTAATAGAGTCTCTGGCCTTGAGACTGTAGAGGCCTAGCCAGCGAGCTTTTCGTTATAGCTTGCGCCAACTCGCATGCGCATTGATCAGTGAGCCACTGTTGAGCACAGAGTGAAGATTACCCTTGCAGTCATAGAAAGTACTACACTGTAATAGGTGAGTGGAAGGATAATGCCGCAGCGAGACAGAGACAGACAACACGTTCAGTGGGATAGAAGAGCTGGACCAATCATGGTGCAGCTACATCCCCTATGCAGGGACTCTATGGACTGTGACCCTCGCTCCTAAGGTATGTGCGTAAAAATCCAGAGACTTTGTGGAAAAAATCTTACTCTACCAACAATACCATCACACCGTGCACATTTACGATAGAGGTAGGCAGCGCGGTGGTTCGGAACATCCGATATAACTTATTAGTAAACCCATTAACTGATTTTTCAGTTCTTACATTTTAATACCGATATTATTTATTCACATGCCCACATCTATCACTATTTCCAATATAAAAACATGCACCTCCGTCACAAGTAGTGATGAGCAAATGCAAGACCAAGACCAAGGCGGTCTTGGTCTTGACCGCCTTGGTCTTGGTCTTGGTATTGCACTCTCAGTCTTGGTCTTGGTCTTGCATAGGTAACCCTGGTCTTGGTCTTGGTCTCGGTCTTGCATCAGTGGTCTTGGTCTTGGTCTCGGTCTTGCATACTCAGTCTTGGTCTTGCTGCAAGAGTCTTGAAGTTTTCTTTTATGCATCTTACTGTGATCGATGGCGTTTACATGATTTAAGTTACACCGATTACATATGAATTATTGCTTGCGAAAGTAACGAAAGCTAATCGCATTTTGTTGTTTGACCATGTAAACAGTAATGTGATGTCACGATGTTTGGCGAAACGTCCATGGTGATATAAGCTAGAACGGTAAACTTTGAGTGTAAATTTAAATATTCTCTACTATCCTATTGCAGAACTTTAAGCCCAAAATCCACGAGATGCTATACATTATTTGGGAGTGTAAAATTATGAATATTATATTGTAGAGTTTCAAATTGAACGGCTGTGGAGACAAGAAGTAATATTAAATTTAAAACTATATAATATAATAACAAAACATAACTGCATTGAAGCAGATGCTTTAGAAATTGTGCAATCTATAGAAAATCACACAATGTCCATTCGAAACCCAAACCCATAGGCTGCATTAAATAATATTTATCTTTCCATATTTCCGCTACCCATAAATTACTTTCTACTTGCTTTCAAGTTTTGGGTTGAATGAGTCATAAAAAATCATAACTATTCTTCATGCAAGAAAATATTTCTAGACCAGGCATTTTCTACTTTTAGTATCTTTTCCCATTCGATATACATCCTTAATATGAATCAGCAGCAAGAACTTAAACACCGCCACTGTTATGTGTCATTAACAAAATTGTAGTAGTAAAAAAAGGTTTTCAGTGGATGTCCTACCTATCATCAACAAAATGTAGGCCTGTATAGCTAGAGTACAATCCGATACGTAACTGTAAAGTAATAACTAGAAAATACCCGTCAAATAAGTTCCTGTTTTAATTAATCTATGGTTTAATTGTGTTTTATTGAATAATTATGAAGAATACCGGGTGTATAACCTGATTTTTTCAGACTTCACTTTATTTTGAAATTTTCTGCAAGGAGAATGGAATGAGTTGAATAGTTATGTTATATTTTGTTCAAGTAGACAGGAAAGATTCTATATGTGAGAGTAGGCTATGAATATTAATGATAGGTGTAAAAAAGGATATCATCGTTAATGAAATAAGCTACTGAGCATGTTAATAGGAGTTTTAAGTTACGGGGGCTACTGTTTAAAGTTTCAAACCCTCAGTCATAGGCCGCCCCATGGCTGAGTGGTTAGACCGCTGGCCCTCCACCGCTGGGACCCGGGATCGGATCTCGAAGTATACATGTGGAATTTGTGATGGACAAAGTGGGGTCGGGGCAGGCTTTCTCGGGGTGCTCCTGTTTCCCCTGCCATATATAATTCCATCGTTGCTCCATTCATCATAGTGTGGCCATTTGGTTGTAAAAAGAATTATTATAAATCCTCAAGTCATAGCTTTCTTTTAACCCAGTGAGAGGTTAGAGAAACTAGTTATTAAATAACTGTATGGCAGATAAATTATGTGGTCAGTATTTATATTTTATGCAAAATGCAATTTCATATATGGCTTTGGGCCTTTGTTACATCCGTTTGTCTTTCGTACCATAATACTAGAATTAAACATTTTAAAAGTGAATATGGAGTGTTTACCGTGAATTTGACTCCCACCAACTGAAGGAACTAGCTGTATGGAATGTCATTCAGGGAAATCCGTCAGTTTAATTGTAAGTTTTCATTGCAGTAATTTGTTTTAACGTAGTGGTGAGAGAGGTTGTATACGGATTTCACATGTATTAATTGAATGGTGCGCTCGTTTTTGGATGCGGACAGCGTCACGCACCGGGTCTGCTCTCATTGTTTACCGCACGATGAGGCAACCTCTACATTATAGGCCTACCAGCCGTGGGATTGCCCCGGCTAGCGACTCTGCGGCGCTTTTAAGTAGTGGTCGCTGGCTCACTGCATACACAACGGGGATTTATAAAACTTTTTTCAAATAGCAAGACTGCAAGAGTCTTGCAGTTAAGTCTTGTTCTTGCCAGAGTCTTGCAGTGTTGGTCTTGGTCTTGGTATCGGTCTTGCATGGTCGGTCTTGGTCTTGGTCTTGCTAACGCTCATGCGGTCTTCGTCTTGGTCTCGGTCTTGCATTTTTTGCAAGACCAAGACCAAGACTGCAAGACCAAGACTGGTCTCGCTCATCACTAGTCACAAGCAATGCAATATAATAAATTAAAGACATAGATTTTAATAAACGTATTTTAGTTATAGCTTCTGATTAACTACCTTTGATTCAGATTGTATTTTGTTCTCATTATTGTTTCATATTATGTGTGTTTTTATATAATTATATTTATACACTGCCTAATATAGGCCTTAGTTACTGTAAATGCTTTTATCTGAATATGCGACAGAATCACACTTCGTGAGTTAAAATAGCTTCCTTTCTGCATTTAAAGTGTAAAAAGTTTAGCAACGTCGTAAGTTGTGAATTATTATTCTTATAGTAATACATTCTCAAGCAGCTGAGAATTTCGTTTTGTTGGGAAAGTGTTATGTTTCTTCTTGAAAGCACAGAAGAAGCTATTTGAAAATTCAAATGTGGGAGCGGAATGGAGGTGTATAATATACACTGCTTGTACAGTTATCTGTTTATTACGCGCATTTCGTCATTCGAAATTGCTTCTTTCCATCCCTGGAATAGACTACTTCCCCTAAGCTCCTATATTGCTTCTATTTTGAATTTTCCTAGGGAGAAAAAGGTTTTTTATTTACGAATGTCGTGAACTCTTGAGTAAGACCGAAACCGTTAAAAGTGCAGCTTGCAATTTTCTCCATTTTTATACCGCTTTGCATAGCACACAATATATTATATTTTATTATCATATCTGAGTTTAAGACGCGTTAAAAAGTTCTATAACTTAAACTACCTCTAAAAAAGTAGGATTTATTTTGACTCTGTAGATGAAAACTTGAGATGATAGAGTAATATCGCAGCAAACAATGTAATTCTGTATATAAAAAAAGTGACATCTAAGAGTAGAGCATGCATAACATTTATTTTGCATTAGCCTAAAATGAACTTATACGTTTCCAATAGAAAAACGCTTTACCTAAATTTTGTTATAATCCTGATGTTATTCATAAAATCAGTGTTGTTGTTGTTTATTATTACTATTACATTGTATATGAGTATTGATGCAATGGGTTGGAATAATATACGATTCTGATTTCTTGTAAAGTATATTTATTGAGGATAGTTTCCTACAGAAGCCTGTGAACATATTGCAATTAAATTACAGGTTAAATATTCCATTAGCAATGTTCCAAAACAAGTAATATATTTTGAAAATATACCCCAAAGAAAGCAACACCAATTGTTGGCTTATCCTGCCCATTCTATTTGATTTCCTGTGGAAAACTACAAGCCTAAAGTTCAAATGATGGTGCAGCATTAAAAAGTAGGGTAGGCTGTATCGGGGACAAAGCCGCAGAGTACGTGAAACGCCTTCGATTGTTACGATTTGTTTACATATTTTCAATAAATAAAAAGGCAGAATATATAGGCTGCTAGCTTCTCATAAGTTAGAGTGTACTTTTTAGTTAATATTTTGAAATTTAACATAAACCCCTATTAAATTTGGGCATCTAAAGGGAGGCGTAAATTTACGCCAAAGGCCTTCTCTTCTCAGTTTTAAAAAGGGAATAAGCCTATTGAGGATTCTGTTTCTAACATTCATTTGTCTAGACTTGACTATTTCCGTTAGAGGTGGTGTCAGGTGAACCTCCATAAAACCAAAATTCACAAATTATTTCTTGTATCAGCTGCAACTGTGTAGTTATCAAGTAAAAGTAATAACGATAAACCAATGATAGTTTCTAAAACAAAAGTAAGACAATTTAAATCAACCTGATCTACATATTGTCAAATGTTTCAGAAAAGGGCTGGAATTCCTAGCCATCAATTCAATCCCCTTTGAATTCCTGAAATCGTGAAATATTAAGATATTCTGTTAACAGTTTAGTAAAATGGCCTACTTTGTAGTAGTTTTACGTGTACAAATTCATTATGAATTATGATAAACTGTCCATCGTCTTTATTATCATTTGAGTTCTGGCAATGGTCTTGTGTGGACCAGTGGTCAAACCACTTCCAAGTATTCTTTCTTAGGTTCCCATTTAGATTTATGAAATTAATTCATTTTGATGCCCTTTTGTTCATTCATAAAAGTATTTTTTCTTAAGTTTTATATCATTAAGAACGTAAAATGATGTGTTTCCTTGGAACTATGTAAGGTACCGTATAGTCGGCTCGACTGTAGTGCTTTTTACTTTTTCTTTCTTTCTAACCACCTGAAAAAATAGGATGTAGTGTGTTCAGATATTTCAATGAGCTGCAACAAATTTTGATAATAATAATAATAATAATAATAATAATAATAATAATAATAATAATAATAATGTTTATTGAGCCGTTAAGTACAGTACAATTGGCCAGGTCAAAATATAAAATAAATAATTATTTACAATACATAAAACCCAAAGAGTGCTAAAATCTAAAGTAAAAAACTCTTCAAGATTATACTGAGGATTGCAGATGAGCATATTTTTCAATTTGTCCCTAAAATAATTAAAAGATGTATTTATAATTCTTTTAGGAAGTGCATTGATGAGTCTAATACCCACATAATTGAAACTTGTAGCAGTCTTGGACAGTCTGTGTATGGGGAGATCCAGCAGATAAGCATTTCTAGTTGGGTATGGGTGAATAGATGATCTGATGACCTCAGAATTATAATTTAGTTTCATGTGCAGAAGTAATTCAAAAATGTAAAGATTAATTACTGTCATAATCCGTAGTTCCTTAAATTTTGGTTTACAGTGGGCAGTACATTCAGCACCAGTTAAGATGCGCACAGCTCTTTTTTGAATCTTCAAAATGTTATCAATTTTTGAACAATTTCCCCAAAGGATAATGCCATATTTAATTATGGTCTGAAAATATGCATAGTAAGACATTTTAATACTATGTGCAGGTAGATGAGTTCTTAAGCTTCTGAGCAGATATAGTACTCTACTCAGTCGAATACTTAAATAATCTATATGATTTTCCCAATTTAACCTGGAGTCCAGATATATACCAAGTAATTTTACATTATTTTCATTGTTGCCTTTTAGATTAAAAGTGATAGTCTGAGTTTTCCCAGCATTTAAAAACAAACAACATTTCTTTGATTGAGTCAATGTGGCTTCAACTAAACTGTCTAATTCATTAGGACATTTACTACTGTTTAGAAAACATGTGTCGTCAGCATATAACAAAGATTTACATGACATATTAACTGACAAGTCATTGATATAAATGGAAAATAACATAGGTCCAAGAACGGATCCTTGGGGCACCCCATAATCCACAACCTTAATATCAGATCTTTTAGTGCCAACCTGAACCACCTGTTTTCGGCTTGACAAGTATGATATAAGAGTTTTTAACTCCATTCCATTAACACCGTAACATTCCAACTTATCAGCCAGGGTATTGCGATGAACCGTGTCAAACGCCTTACTCAGGTCACAAAGGACGGCATTGGTATGAAGGCTATGTTCGAAACCATCTAAAACATATTTGACAAAGTCACTTATTGCATTAATAGTGGTTCGACCTGCACGAAATCCAAATTGAGAATTTGACAAAAGATTATTTATTTCAAAATAACTTTTCAATTGTTCATTGATTAGCGTTTCAAAAATTTTTCCAAATGTTGGTACTATTGAAATAGGACGATAATTATCAGGGTCACACTGGTTACCTTTCTTAAAAACTGGAGTCACTTTAGAAATTTTCAAACTATCTAGGAATATACCTATTTGCATACATTCATTAATGCAGTAACGAACAGGTTCTGCAATAGCAATGATTATGTTTTTAATAAAGTAATTAGATAAATCATAGTAATCTCGACTGTAAGAATTTTTCATGTTGCTTCCTTGCAAGTTATAACTCTCCACTTGAAGGTGGTAAAAACTTTTGGAACCTTTTTCATAAGTTCACTAAATTGAACATTGGCAGTTGGTATGCTTTTAACTATGTTATCAGGAGCAGTAATAAAATGGTCATTAAAAGTATCTGGATCGATATTTGGGTCTTGTTTACTACTACTTACACCACTAATTGATTTGATTAAAGTCCATGCTGCCTTGGATTTATTTGTTGAGTTATTTATGTAGTTCATATTGGCGTCCTTCTTAGCTTCAATTAGGGCTTTTTTATACAAGTGCCTACTGTTCTTATACAGGCATTTATAAGCTTCCAAACGAGTACTCTTAAACATTGTTAAATAACACATCATCCTATTCTTCAATATTTTCAGGTTATCATTGTACCACACTATTCGTTTTGCAGAGTTCACAATATTCATTTCTTTTACAGTTTTTAAAGGAAAGTATGCGTTAAACACAACATAAAACCAGTTAAGGAAATAATCAAACGGATTGTTGTAAGGACAGTCAGATGACTTTAACACGTCATAATAATAAAAGAATGAAATCCAATTGATATTAAGTAAAAATGAAATAAATAATTGAATAGTAGTGGAGTTAATGTATCTTCTCTGGATAGGTATTTCAGTGGGTTCACACGTCCTAAACAGAGTCAAATCTGTATTGATATAGACTGCTGCATGGTCCGATAGACCTGGTTCAATGACACCAGTAGTATATGTGTCTTTTGGAAGATTTGTCATAATGTTGTCAATGCAGTTCAAATTCCTTGTGGGGTTAAAAATTGTGCAATAAAAATTAAAGCTCCTCAGCAAATTTTCTATTTCCAAAACTGTCTTGTCTCTTTTAAGAACATTAATATTGATATCACCACACAAAATAACTTTATAGTTAGGATATAGATTAGCCAATAACAAAATCAATTTTTCAAGATTATTAAAGAAAACATGAAGATCACTTGTTGGTGTTCTGTACAACACTACGACACATACGCGTGGGTCAGTTAGTAAAATAGCAGATACTTCAAATTCCCTTTCTATACACAAATCACCCAGTGGTATATTCACCCACACAGTACCAGAGGATACAAAAATACAGACACCGCCGTGTTTAAAGTTAGTCCTACAAAATTGGTTAGCTAATGTGAAACCACTTAAATTGATTAAATGTAGTTCTTCTTTGGAACACCAGTGTTCACTGAAGCAAATTACTTTGAATTCATTTTCCAGAAGAAAAGCTTCGATCTCATTAACATTGGTTGATAAACTTTGAATATTGATATGAAGAGCTGTAAGGTTAGATAACTTATCTTTGTCACAAAAGTCTGTCACATTAATTTCACTGTGAATGCTATTGTGTTCATCAACTGTTATAGTGTTTATGTTACTTCTTTCACTCGATGATTCAGATTTAAAAAATACCTAACACAAGCATTCTTTGGCCAAATATCTGGATTCATGGCTTCCTGTGCATGCTCTTTGTGGATAGTAACTTTAAAAGAGCTGTAAAGATCTGGATACTTTGATTGCAACTTTTCACAAGTAACCTCTGGATACTTTGAGGTTAGGAAATTGATTAATTGTTCTGTTGTGGTGGTTGGATCTAACCGATAAACATGTAATGCGACTGTTCTTGGAACACCTTTTAGGGATTCTGCATTTACTTCTAAATTATCGCTGCTGCCAACAATCATGGGTCGTCTTGGTCTTCGGCGCACTACTTCCGACCATTTAGGCCACATTTGATTAGTTTCATCTTTGATATCACTGCCAGAATTACTTGTCGACTCTTCAACTGTGGTTTTTGAAACGTTTTCAGCTACACCATTGCTGATATTACCATAATTGAACTCGGCTGGTATCATTTGTTTCTTTGCAATAATAGGCCTATTCCCTCGATCTTTTAGAACTGAGTTTGATGGTACCGACGCATTATTCTTTGTGTCCTTATTGGAATTCACTAATTTATCACTTTCTTGTACATTACTGCTTGCAGCTACAGAATGCTTGGATAAGTTATCAATGTACTGTGTCAACACGTTTACCCTCTCACAAAGTTCATTGATTACTGTATCCTTTTCATTGATTATTATATCTTTTTGTCTGACTACGTATTTAAAAATACGAATGTCAAATTTTATAATATTGTGAGTCCTTTTATTCTGAGTATTAGAGAGAAATGCTTTATTAATGTTATCTGCCTGGCAATCCAGGTGACCATACAGAGCCAAATCAAAGACAAAAACATACATTACATAATTACTTGAACAGAATTGTAACCGCACATAAAAACTGTAAGTAGTACATAAATGATTGTGTAGTAAAAATAATGAATTTTCTAAAATCCTAGTACATATTCTAGCAACAGAGTCATTAGAAATACTAAGAAACTGTAGTTGACACAGTTGAAACTTCCACCGTGTGTGCCAAAAAGCAGACTCTTCACCTCACATGCATTAACAGGTAAGTTATAACTCTCACTAATGTGAGGGATGCATGGTTGGTATATGGCCTCCTTTTCAGCACAAACACGCTTAGCTTGTTCACTATCCTCTTCCATGAGAATTGTGTGCAGGTAAAGATCTCGCACGAAATCTGTGCCGATGAGACCGTTACTCTCTAGAGAGAGACATGCTATTGTGCGTGAGAGAGAGGTAGTTTCGCCTTTCCAAATAGAAAGGGAGGTACTGTTGTACGAGAGAGATAGGTAGCTGCCAATCGACGCTACAGTCCCCATGAAAACGTAATGCAATGACTTAGGCAATCGGCACAGATTTCGTGCGGGATCTTTAGATAGGTAGAAAGGGTTTGTATGTGATTAGCTTAAGACGAGTAGGCAAACATTTAGACACACAGGCGGACATATAGAATGGTGGCAGACTGATTTAAAAAGTACATTACGCATATTTGCATAACAAATACATATAATTCGTATGAGGAATAAACACTGGAGCTAAATATAAGTGCACTTTAGCTAAGTTTACGATTTTAATGGAAACCAAATTTTTTATGGATCTGAAAAACCACTCAAATTGTTCAGGAATTTTCACTGAATTTTTTCACATGCAACACGGTTTTTTAAATGCTTCGTACATGAAAATTAAGAGAAATAACTGCATGAATTTGGCCGTAAAAAACATTTTGTCAGCCATGATGCATTCTGTAACGGCCACGTTGATACGAGCATTGCCAACATTCCAAATAAGTCTCTGAAACTACTTGTGTTGAGTTCATTTAGTGGATGTACTAGTACATGTCATGTTTGCTATAGGATTCTCTTCGTTACATATAGGATACTAAAGTGATCACTCTTCAGTATGAGGGAAACTTGTATTTCCAACATTTTTATAACTACGTATTTTATTTTTGTACACATATATTAATGTCGTATTACATTTACCTTACTTATGTGTATATTAACAATATTAACTTGTATTTCCAACATTTTTATAATTACGTATTTTATTTTTGTACACATATATTAATGTCGTATTACATTTACCTTACTTATGTGTATATTAACAGTCACTAGACCCAGTGGCGGACGCAGTGGGGGGATAGGAGGTTACATCCCCCCGAAATTTGAAAAAAGGCTTTATATGTACTCTAAGTGGCCAGTTTTATAAACTAATTGTATATGTAAGTTGATTAATTTTTTTTAGTATTCCGTCTACCTATTCAAATCCCCCCCCCCCCGGAAAAATTTTCTGCGTCCGCCACTGACCAGACCTGAATGCCGTGAAACTCATACGAGCGTAATGACAAATCAAAACAAAAGCAATAAATCCGGTAAAGGACCTCTTACACACACCACACGTGAATGCCTTTTCTCCATCTCCCGCATTAATATCAACGCTATGAATAATATCTCCGGAAAAATAAGTATGCAGGCTGCAATTTAATATCGTATACACTAAGGCCTAATTATTTTGAAACCTTTAAGGAGAAAATTGCGATTTTACATCAATGTCACACAGTTTACGCAGAAAAAGTATGAACAATTCAAATAACAAATAATTCTATGGAGGAAAAGTTTTGTCCATACTTGAGATACTTGTGTACCCTATAAATTGACCTTTCTGAACACGAATATTACAATAATAGTAACTAGTTCCTTCCACCCTTCCAGAAAATTCCTATTTTCCATCAATGTCACACAGCTTACGTACAAAAAATATGAACGATTGAAAGAAAAAAATATTATATGGAGGAGATATTTTATTACGACTTCAGATACATGTGTTACCAATAATTCGACCCAAATATAACAATAATAATAATAACCAGTTCCTTCCGGACTTCGAGGAAATTCCGATTTTCCATTAGTGTCACACAGTTAACGCAGAAAGAGTATGGACGATTTAAATTAAAATTCATTACATGGAAGAAAATTTTTTTCCCGACATGAGTTACACGTGTTATCAATAATTCGACCATTCTGAACACGGATATAACAATAATAATAATAACCAGTTCTTTCCGCACTTCGAGATAATTCCGATTTTCCATTAGTGTCACACAGTTAACGCAGAAAGAGTATGGACGATTTAAATAAAAATTCATTACATGGAGGAAATTTTTTTCCCGACATGAGTTACATGTATTATCTATAATTCGACCCTTCTGAACACGAATATAACCATAATCGTAACCAGT
The DNA here is from genome assembly GCA_964059195.1 of Ectobius pallidus. Taxonomy (NCBI): domain Eukaryota; kingdom Metazoa; phylum Arthropoda; class Insecta; order Blattodea; family Ectobiidae; genus Ectobius; species Ectobius pallidus. The sequence goes on from CAXKWD010000006.1 coordinate 36,526,319, forward strand.
CTCTTTCGGACTTCGAGAAAATTCCGATTTTCCATTAGTGTCACACAGTTAACGCAGAAAGAGTATGGACGATTTAAATAAAAATTCATTACATGGAGGAAAATTTTTTCCCGACATGAGTTACATGAGTTATCTATAATTCGACCCTTCTGAACACGAATATAACAATAATAATAACCAGTTCTTTCCGCACTTCGAGAAAATTCCGATTTTCCATTAGTGTCACACAGTTAACGCAGAAAGAGTATGGGCGATTTAAATTAAAATTCATTAGATGGAAGAAAAATTTTTTCCCGACATGAGTTACACGTGTTATCAATAATTCGACCATTCTGAACACGGATATAACAATAATAATAATAACCAGTTCTTTCCGCACTTCGAGAAAATTCCGATTTTCCATTAGTGTCACACAGTTAACGCAGAAAGACTATGGACGATTTAAATAAAAATTTATTAAATGGAGGAAAATGTTTTTCCCGACATGAGTTACATGTGTTGTCAATAATTCGACCCTTCTGAACACGAATAAAACAATAATATTAACCAGTTCTTTCCGCACTTCGAGAAAATTCCGATTTTCCATTAGTGACACAGAGATTACGCGTAAACTAATGGAAAATCGGTACACATGTAACTCATGTCGGGAAAAAAAAATTTCTCCATGTAATGAATTTTTATTTAAATCGTCCATACCCTTTCTGCATTAACTGTGTGACACTAATGGAAAATCGGAATTTTCTCGAAGTGCGGAAGGAACTGGTTAATATTATTGTTATATTCGTGTTCAGAAGGCTCGAATTACTGATAACACATGTAACTCATGTCGGGAAAAAATTTATCCTCCATGTAATGGCAATAAACAACTAACCATATAGCATAATATCATAAACCATAACAGCATTATTAAAAACGCACATTGGTTGTAGAAAACTTCCGTAAAACGGTCACTTAATCTATTAATATTTTTTTATCCCCTAATCACTCTCAACCATCCGATTTGTCCAGATTTCCATCGTTCTAAATTTTCCTTCATCCCTCCCCTCTTTATACCAGTCTTCACTGAATTCATGTACCTAACAATCGCTCTCTGTGAGACCCTGTTTATAATACATAATATCAAATATAATATAAAAAAATTATATTATATAAATATAGTATAAAGTGCAAAGTGTTCCCTATACATGCCATGGAGGCTCAGAGGGTTCCAGGAGATTGAGGCTCTCAGATTTTAGACATTTGGCACATGAAAGTGGTTATGTTGTTGGCCTTATACACTGGCCGCCTTTATCGCCAGGATTGCTCCTGGTACTCATTTCTGTTAGAGGCTGAGTAGACCCTAGGGCCATAGTGCCACCAAAAGGATTAGGCCAATTGAAGAATCCTACCGACCTCATCGAGAATCGAACCCCCGACCTTCTGGTTTGTAGTGCAGTACCTCAACCACTACGCCCCGGCGTACCCCTAAAATATTTGTATAACTTCATATACTATCATATATATATTTTATTTATATTATACAGCTTGTTTCTAAACAGGTTTCCAGGTAGAACAAATAGATCAGTTAACTGTAACGGCGGAAGAGGAAGCATTCAACCATACACTGAAAATTGGATTAAAATATAAATATATATATATATATATATATATATATATATATATATATATATATACATGTGGTGTGTGTATGTGCAACCACCCATCCACCCATCCGTGATTTATACATCCACTCATTCATTCATCCATCCATCCACCCTATCGTGGGAACGATTACATCCATTCATCCACCCCATACATCCATAAATCATTAGTTCATCCATCCACCCATCTATCCATCCATCGATCTAGAAATAAATTAAGTAATAGATAGATTGTTATATATATGGATGGATGAATGAATTAATGGATAGAAGGTTGGATAAATAAATTAATTAATAGACGGATTAATTAATGAATTGAATAATTAAATAAAATCAGGTAAACTGATGTAACAAAGTGCCAGAAAGTTTTTGTTGAATAAATTATAATTGCAATTATGATATGAAGAAAATAAGTTTTTTTTAAATCGCATTAAAATCGACCAGCGTCAGCAGAACTACAGATTTGTGATATCTTGACAATCGCGCACTCACATAAAAATAAAAAATAAAATTTAAAAAAATCCATATCAAATCGGCCGGCTCTGGGATTTGATCCAGGGACCTCCGGAATACGATTTTAAGACGTTACCATTTGGCCAAATCAGTCAGTTTGACGGTCTAGTTTGATAAGCATATGTGAAAGAATAGTGTTATTTGTCAATGTAAAATGTATTGCAACTTGAAATTCTTAAAATAGGCCTATGTCAACACTTCCAAAAATTCAGTGGAAAATAACTCCGCTAATTATTTTACAGTCAAGTACCTTCTGTATATAACAGAATTCATGTAGTAATAAATTTTAACTAGGTCAACAAAGTAAACAAACATCTGACTGCATTGCATCAAAGCCCTCAATGATAAAAAAAAAAATGCTATTGTAGTATAGACATGATTTTTAATTAGTTGTTACTCTGGTACCGATCAACCGATTAGGTCCAAAATTAATAGGCTTCTTGCCATGGCCGTTATAAATGAGTATATAAAATTTCATGAAAATCCGATGAAGTGTATTTGAGTTACCGCGCCTTTTGTTATATAATACCATAAAAAGGCACTAAATTGGGCATTATTCCGGTACCGGCCAACCGATTTTGCGCAATATCAACAGACGTCTTCCCATGGACATTATAAATGCGTACACCAAGTTTCATGAAAATCCGATAAAGCGTATTTGAGTTAACGCGCGTAAAGGCACACGGACAGACTTTTCCAATCCCGCACACAATCTCATAAAGTACCATACTGGCACTTAATAATGGATGGATGAGTTAATTAATTCATGAATGTATTCATAAATTAATTAGTTGATTGATGCATTAATTTATTAATTAATAATTGGGTCGAATAATCAATTAATTAATGGATGAATGGATTAATTTAGCAAATATTATGTATAAGTCCTTATACGACTTCGTAGTTTAATAATTAATAGGGGCTTAATAGTTTTTAAGCCGAGGATGGCAATGTGATGATTTTTATTAAGATCCTGTAATATGGCGGCACGAATTTAATAGGTAAAATTGATTTATTAAATAGATTAGTTTTGAATGAATGAATGAATTAATTATTGGATGGAAGGTTGTATGGATGGATGATTAGTTGGATGATTTGTGTAATTAATGAATTAATGGATGAATGATTGGTTGGATGGATTGATGAATTAATTAATGAATGCATGGATGAATGAATAATTAGATTGATCGATAAATTAATTGATTAATGAATGAGTACACGAATTAATGGATGGATGGTTGATTGAAGGAAATAATTAATGGATGGATAAGTTAATTAATTAAAGGATGTATGAATTAATTAATTACCATATGGATGGTTCGATGAATGAATGAAATAATTAATTAACTAGTAACTGGATGGATGAATTTGATTATTTATATTTGAATGGATGAAAGAATGTACGGATGAATTAATGGATGAACGGATGGATAAATGGTTGCATAGATGGATAGATGAATGGATGGAAGAATGTTTCATACCAAATTACGTTTATTATCTTTTTGTCAAAGGACAATGTTGAAGACAGGTATTTTAGAAAATAATATTAAGAATAATAATAATAATAATAATAATAATAATAATAATAATAATAATAATAATAATAATAATAATAATGTGAAGAAAGAAATTGAGTAATATTAAAAATGTTTCTCTGTTAGCTCTTCATCAAACATGAAGCAAAACAGCAATTAAACAATGCTTTTTCTACTATTATATGAAATCAAGCTTGAATTCTAATTTCTCTTAGTTTAATAGTGGTAATAATAGCCCTACCGGATCGCGCAAACGTCTTCTGGAGATCCTTTAAGAGGATATTTGCGGCGAATTTATTTTCGGGGTGCGCCAATCCCCTACCTCACAGTTAAACCTAAGTACAACATAAGCACCCAGTCACGAGCCCGGGAAAGAGATTTTTCACTGCTGAATCGAACCCGGACCGCCGGAGTGGAAGGCAAGCGTGCTACCGACTAACACAAGGCGGGGGACACTTTAATGTTAATTAATCACGCATTAATATTTGAAAAGTTTCCTTATTCTACTTCATTAAAACACGAAGGAAATATTAGTTATTACATACAATACTCGAACATGGTTTCTCTCCATGTCTTTCATGAAATTAAGCTTCCGTTCGAATTTGCGTAACCCCAGCGCTCTTAGTTTAATATAACTTATCATTGAGGAAGTTCCTATTGTTTTCCCGACCGGAAATTATACCAAACGATAGCTTCCATTCTAACTTGTGTAAATGCAGTGTGTTACTAGCTGTCAGGTTGGTACTGCTCCAAAGTCAGATGTGGGTTTGGTCATCAAATAGCCGTGGTAGAGAATACTATGATGTTATATGGGGAAAATCACGACTTTAATTACTGTTTTTTGAAGCGTTCGTGGCAAATACAAAGCTGTGTGACGTTTCAAAAAATTCTGTGAAAATTCCTGAACGATTTGAGTGGTTTTTCAGATCGATAAAAAATTGGTTTTCATAAAAATAGAAAACTTAGCTAAAGTGCACTTATACCGAGATCTTGCACACAGCAGCCCATCTTGTGTGATTCTCTTCACTTACAAAAACAAAAGACATATATACCTTTCCTTTCTTACGTTTTATCCAATTACTGAAGCCGAGAAGGAACACAAACTAATTAAGACTTGAAAGAGAAAATTAACTTCTTGATACAGACCATGTTAATTTCTTACAGACGACTTAATTATTTAATTTCTTCAATTTGGTTTAGATTCATAGTAAGGGAGCTAAGAGGACGTGGATTGCCTATTATCGCTATTACCAGTGATGAGATTATTTTTTTCCAGTCTTCAGTGCACTAACTCTTGAATTTAATTTGAAATCCTCGTTCTTAAAATGTCTGACTTATTTTTCCTTTAAAAAGTCTTCTTTTTATTGGAGTCACAGCCTTATCACGTTGTTGTACGTGGGGGAAAATGAAACGATAAAATAAAATACTGTCGTCCTTTTCTCGCGAGCTCTCGCGTTCAGCGATAATCTAAGCGGGAGCAAAGAGCACAGTTCCCATTTTATTTAAATGTAATGAACGAAAAATCTCGTTTTCTTCAACATTGCCTTCAGGGAAATTTTTCGTTTCCTCTTCGCCTCTTCCCTCTTGTTTCCCCCTTACCATATAACACCTTTACCAACAATCTCATTTCAAATTCACTTACTTTGTAATAGAATGGACGTTTTCTGAAATCCCTTATCCCCCTCGTCTCCAGGTTAAAGGAAACTTTGTGTGTAGATTCCATTATTATGCACTAATAAAAGCTTGATATATGTTAACGTATGTAGCCATTTATTTTTAAAGAGCTTTTCATTGAATTCAAACCGATTTATTTTTTAAAACTTCTAACTCAACTACTTGGTATGAGAATTGGTACGTCTTTTCCTGAAAAATATAGAAACGTTTTTTATTTTAAACTGTGGCGTTTATACTGTCCCAAGTACCCCAAAAGAGATGATCCGTGACCTAACAAAAAGAAAAAGCAAATTTTCAAAACAACCTAAACACAATAGTTTATTATCTTTAACGTACAAGAGAATCCAGTATATATTCCAAAACACAGTCGTGAATGGCATATGAAAATCACAATCTGAATTACAGAAATAAGGCAGTAGGTTCACAACAACGGCAAAGTTCAAATATATTTGGCTGAAGGCCATTTTACACATTCCTGTTCACTGGTTTTAGGCTGAAGGCCATTTTAGACATGTCTGCTTACAAATATTATTCTGAAGATTATTAGGTGCATATATGCTTATAAGTGTTAGGCTGAAGGCGGTTTAGCAAATGTTTTAGATGTAGGCGAGCCTTCCACCATACAGAAAAATAAAAACCAAATGAAATAATTAAATAAGCGAAACAAAAACATAACAAAACTGCACACTGGTGGGCCGGCACAAGAGAATAAAAGAAACAAAACGTAACATACGAAGTAACGAAAGAGGCCCACCAGAAAACAATTAAGGCAAGTCAACAAAACATATCTGCAGGATAACTTTACGTGCCCATATGTTCCTCCTCACATAGCGGTAACACAACCATCTCCAACTTCCGAAGAGGACTGCAACCAGGAAACTCCCCCAGAAACTACACGACTGCAAGCCAGGTGGCGTACCGAGCAAACAAAGTAAATAAATAAATAGATAATGGCGTAAGTTAGAGAGGGCGCGAGCGAAACAAACGGGACGGAACCAGAACAAAAATATAAATACACTACAGGAACACAAAACAGAAGAAACAGTATGATGGAAAGAAAGTAGACGGAATGATGGCAAGTAAGTATGAAATAAATAAATAAATATTAACATAATTTATAATGTCGAAAATACCACGCAACGAATAAATTTGTGGAATGGTTAGGCTACTTCTTTTTCAACACCAATTGACCATTTATACTACTGAAATTAAACTTAATTCCATCGAGCGATTACTTGAGTTATATGCCCTATAAACAATGTGAGGGACTTTTCCAAATTCAAAGTCTTCAATTACTTTTTCATATACGTAATACAATACTTACTATATATGGGTTTCTGTCTACAATTCTCAACTGAAATCTGTGGCTAAGACCTTTACTCATATCTACATCTTACTCAACATTCCTCTGACTATAAGCCAATCTAAAGAATGTATTCCATTCTTATTTTCCTTGTTCTGCTCGGATTTCCAGCGTATGGGCTGTTGAAATGGTAAGTTCGAATCACATCGGAACTGCAAAGGGCAAGTTCCTTAACGATAGTTACCCTCTTTGCTCCAGAGAGGTACTCAAAATGAACCACCAAAGCTGGAACCATCTGAACAGATACTAACGATAAAATAGCCTTGTACTCACCTTTTTATAGGAGAGGACGACATACCTGACCCCCTCGTCTTCCAAATGGAGGTTCAAAATTTGCCCAAAACCCTTGGCAAACTTCATTTTTCTTTTCCTATTCTTACAGTCTGACCGACCTTATATTTAACAGGACGGGCCTTACACGAATTTATTTCTCCATATTCTCTTCCATATTTTAAAACGTCACAATCGGCGACTTTGCTAGGAGCCGTTCTCTTACTAGAGTGTATGGTGTTATTATAGGCGAAAACAAGCAAATGTAAGACATGAATGTACCTATGAGTGTTTTGTAGGTAAAATAATTGTACATTTTAGTTTCCAGGTTACGATTAAACCTTTCCACAAAAGAACACTTGACGTCGGTATTTCTGCATACTTGAAATTCTATTCCGTTCTTTTCGAGCAGATACTGAAAGGACTTGCTTAGAAACTCTTTTCCCCTATCCGTTCGTACAGTCAGTGAAATTCTCCACTTGAATAAGGTAATCTGTGAGAAAGGAAATTATTAGGTTATGAAGTTCGGAAGATACTCCATATGCTTAAAGACAATTATTAATATGTGTATTACCAATACGGTGAAAAGCATGGGAAATGTCCAAAAATGCAACTACACAATCTTCTGTGTTCAATTTTGCATCATTTAATCAGCCCAAAATAAGTCTGGAATTGATATGACATCATGAAAAATTATAAACAAATCCACGTTCATTGGAGTTCAACTTAATTTGATTTCTCAACTCTAGATCCAAAACTCGTTCTATTGTTCTTCTGACTGCAGAATAGATTGTTATTGTCGCCAAGAGGAAACATTATTTATATGTCCTTTATATATATCAGTATTGTTCTAAAAACGTTTTAATTTTTTTGTACATAGGATGTGACAAGCATTATATTAATAATTGGTCTCCAGAAATCAGAAATGTCTAATTATTTAATAGATCTCATTAGTATTCAATCTGGTCCAGCCGAGATGCCTAAAGACATCCCTTATATTCTTTTTTTGATACTGTTTAGAGAACCTTCGAATACATTATCTCGTGGTTCTTGTTGGGGATATATTTCTCTGACATTGTTATTGGAGGACCCAAACATTTGTTGAAAATTATCTTTAATTTCATCCAGTTTAATGGGACATTGCTTGGGATGTCGGAATTCATAAACTTTCGTACATCAGCTTTCCTTCTGTTATAATTGTTAAACCGAGCAACTTCATACTCATTACTCATACCTATTCATATTTCTCATTCTACGAGCTTTGGATGATCTCTGAGGATTAGAAGAAATAGTTTGATGATTTACACTATTTATCTTTCCGTCTCTTCGCATTCGATAACATCAGGTGGAAGGATGTGCAGGACCTGGTAATGTTGAATTTGTTTCATACAGAAATGCCAGAAAACTATTATCTTATCTTCAAAGATGGTAGAATCAAACGTTTTAATGATTTATTCTTACTCAATGGCAATAGACAATTCCTTAGCAAGCTAAAGAAATATTAGTAGTAATAGCGCCCTTGTATCCGCTCCCACTCCTTCCTTCGTGACATCCCCACCCCAATAATGTCTGCATTTAATCTCTATAAATATCTAGCGTCATGATATGCAGCGGCGAGGCCTTGCGTTGTGATGCCCCATCCCAAACCAACGAATACGTCCTACGGACAACCAGCGCCATGATATGATACCATCATTTAGGCCTTTTTGACGTCCAGTGCCATGATATGCCGTCACCAGCCCCAAAAGGATTTGGCTAGATAAAAACAATAGGTTTTTGAAATGTACAGTACATTTTAAAGCGTGTCATATCTTGCGTAAAACAGTCACCTAGATGCCCTGGCCTCATGACAGAGTGAAAGTGAATGCACTGATGCAACTGAACTTCTCAGTCTTGCACGAACAGTGATCTAGATGCGCTGGCGAATTCATCTCAGTCAAATATGTTAAGCACATTGACGCAATTGAACTTCTCAATCTAGCCAATCTAACCAGTTTTTTCGTAATAGAACCACTGGTTTTCAAACCCTAATTGAGAGTGAATGCATTACAGTTCACTGATGCAACTGCCCTCAATTCACAACAGCTGCATATTGTAACAAGGGCTCGTCGGGGTTCAAAATCAGAACACTTAGTTTCTAATTGAAGGATGGAGGTTCCTTTATTTCCAATAACAGTGATCTATACAGCCAGAAAACTCCTGAGTGTTCTCCAGTTCACTCTTCTGTTCAGTGCTCATTCCCAATGTGCTTACTCCTAGTTACAGCACTGTTTCCGTTCGCACACACTGTGCGGACTCCCAAGTCGAGGTAGTTCCACGCCGCGTCGGTCAACTCCGCAGTCCTCGCTGCCGCAGCACGATCCACCCGTCGCGCAGAGTTCCCCGGAACGGCACTGTCTCAGTCCAGTCCAGTCCATCAGTTCTTCCGTTCACTAGCTCCTTCGTTCACTAGTCCCTCCGGTCACTAGTTCCCCGTTGACTAGGTCTTCCGTTCGCTAGTTCCTCCTTTGGCTAGTCCTTCCGGTCACTGGCTCCTCAGCTCCTCAAGTCACAGTTACTTGAGGCCGCGCTGATCAGTCTACACCGTCCAGGTCCTCAGCTCCTCAAGTCACACTTACTTGAGGTCACGCTGATCAATCTACACCGTCCAGATTACACGGATCACACTCTGTCCTCTCTGTCTGTTGACTGTTATTGACTGTACGCTCGCGCCCTTATATAGCCTTTTCGAATATTCTGGAGCCGATGTCTGGAAGTCTCTGCCCGCGTATGATCTAGAATGCCTGCGCGGTGCGCGGTCACTCCCCTTAGCGCGTGGCCCCTCCTCCGGCCTCTCCCACGAGTTCGCACCGTCCACTCATTGTGAAGTGTCTAGAGTAGGCCGCACCCATCGGCGCGCAGCTGCAATCAGCAATAAGAGAGCTGCCCCTTTTCTAGACGCCTGTCGAATTCTGGCAATTTCTGGCGAATCCCGGCTTCGTGACAATATAAAAGAATGCACTAAACATGATCAGAAGTTTATTTGACGTTATTCCAGTATTGTGTACGTGATCATCCCAACGAGATTTTAATATCAACAATACTCTGAAAATGGTAGGTAAAAGGTATTGTTAATTTGGAAATTTTTATTTTTGTGCCATTTATGTAAAACGTGTGCTACGCTCAGGTCACATAAGTTTTGCTATATGAAGAAGAATACATGTTAACTCAAAAGTTTCCAAATTTATAATATAATTTAGAAGAAATGTCTTTAATGTTTTTAAAAATATTTTTAAAGGACTATAAATAAAAAATCCTTCCTCACAGTACAAACCGTGAAAAATGGGGGGTTTTCAAGGTAACATTCTGTCCCTTTGTCAGGTTTAATATAGGAGGGTATTTTTTTATCAGAAAATGCACTTGGAGGCCCTGTGATGGCGAGGAGAAAATAAAAAAATAAATGTCAATAATAGACTTCTTTATTTACAATAATGCATTACAATAAAACTAAACATACGTTTATTAACACTAAATAAAGTTTCTTACAAACATGACACCAATTTTTTATATTGACACAACTTTTATTAAAGACTTCCTTCTATATACTGTTATTGAATCAAATTATTTTAATTAACACAAGGTCAGAGGTGAAAATTGTTTACAAGCAGCAATTTTCGTACAGTTGTGAACATATTTTAGGATAGGCTTTGCACATACATAATATTATTGATAGTTTGTCAACTGCTGGGAGTAGAAAAAAAGCTTTCTTTTTCAAAACTCGCTTGATGCTCAAACTAGATCAATGATGCCTAAATATTAAATGCCTGTTTTTTACATTAAAGTTTTGAAATTATACTTTTTTCTCTTCTACACAACTTCATGGGTCTCTTCATCTTCATAACTTCTCCGTGAGCTGTCATGATCTTCATACTCCTCACCACTTGTGGAAAGTATGTCGTTGTAGAAACTTGCAGCATCCTTAGGAATTGTGAAGAAATGCATTAGCTTCTTTACATCTTTCTTCTTCGCTGCACTCACATGGTTTTCCTTGCGAATAAAGGGAGCACGTTTCATGGCTTTGAAAGAAGGAATGTACTTTTTTCAAAACATCACAACATACTGGGAAAAACGTCGTTTTACCAGCACATTGAATCTTGCTATTGGCTTGGCTGTAGGTTATTTCTCTTACATCCATCATTTTGAAACGCAGGATTTATTTAAAAATCTGTTTGAAGTCGTAGGAAAACCAGTTTTTCCCCACACCAGCACTTTTCCAAGCTTCGCTAGAAAATTCCTGTATTTACAAGGTGGTGTGATCTCTTCTTTCTTCCGATATTCCTTCTCAACTCTACCGAATAAACAATCGGGTGGCATGAAAGTATGTCCACGAATGGGAAAATAGTGGGTGAGTTCAGAGAATACTTTAGTGCTTTCCATAAAATTTCCCAGCACACACAGCATTATAGAATTCTTGTTCCGGCTGCTGCTCGAATCTGAAAAAGCTGAAGTTTCAATCCTTTCATACCTAGATCTCCAGTCCTATCTTCCAAATAATGTAGGAGGAAATGTTGTAGCGCAGATGCTATTTAAATTGCACCGCTTCAGTTTCACACAAACTATAGTGAAATATGTTATCAGTATCTTGTTTTGGTTCATGTATCACCATAGTCAGGTAATATAACCATACCTGTCGTGTGTAAAACACTTCACCAATAGAGAGTTTTGATAAAGGCTGATTTTGCTGCATATCGAAAGCCACTTTTACAGTGTCTTCAGTATCATATGTTGCTGTGGAACTTCTTTGCACGGGCTTTATGCAAGCTCCTTGCATGTTGAGCAGGAGTTACTGTAAGGGTTACCAAAGCCGAGATTAAAATTTTCAGAGAATACTGTCTTAAATTTTGACACAGAACACCTTTCATTGCCTGCTTGTCTTTGTGCTTTGCAAAAAATTTCCCACATTATATTTACATTTAATGTTGAGGCAAATATGACTTATTCAATTTCCTTCTCCTGTAATGACATTCTCTACACTTATACTTCTTAATGTGCTCTTTCACTTGTTGGATCATAATAATGTCAGCGTGAATTGCTCTTGAGCCACCTCTTCGTTCCTGTAGTGCAGTCCAATGTTCTTGATAGTGCCGAGCAATCCGAGCTAAGCGATCCCGCGATACACCTGTTATTTTCTGAAATGTGGCAACACAAACTGGTATTACTGATCCATCTCTAAGTTTTATCTTATACCTGATAAACACTGATTTAGAGGCTTCAGCTTCAGTAGGATCCACAACAACCTAGCTGATGCTGAGATATCCATATAAGTAAGAAGGAATGCATCTTGTTTGCTCTTATCTCCTGCAGAATATGATAGATTATTCACATATTTTAAGTCAGCATAAGCGAGATTACCTGCATGACAGTCTTTCTCTCTATCCATTCTTGCCCCACTCCTTTCACTATGCCGGCAATCAATATCAAGCGCAGCATTTTGCATTGAATATCGTGATGAGTTTGCTTGGGAGATGTTTGATTGCTCTGTTTTATTTTTCTACGCCCACCAAGTGTTTCATTCACAGCAATATTATATTCACCGTCACCTTCCATGTTCACTATTAACAAAATATGTCTAGTCTTCTACACATAGCTTCTACGAAATGACGGTAACTGGCAACCAACACAAATAACAGCTGTCATCAACAAACGGAGTACAGTAATATGCCCTGCAATCTACCGCCAAGCAAAACAATTCCAAGAATGCCATAACATAGTCAGAAAAAATACCTGTTCTGACCTCTTCCAGGAGTGCCACAACACAGTGAGAGAAATGCTTGCTCTGACATCTCTCGTGCACTAAACAAATTATGAGCTTAAAGCGAGTTTTAAAAGACCACTACATATGCGTGAGGCGAGTTTTGCAAATCAAGCTGTATTCTCTGTGCTATAATGTCGGAATTAAGCAATAGCTACAGCCGGCTTCATAGGTTTTAGAGGTTCATAATGCATAAACCGAGTTTTGAAAAAAGGTCCTCAATTATGAAACCTACGAGGAGTCCCTGGTAATAGCTGTGTTATTAATGGATCATCCCTTTGCAGACGGTGTGCAAAGGAGTCAGAAACATCGAGTCGCGTACTCGGATCATGTCCATGTGATTCACTGCTTATTAATCAGAAATCATCGGGTAAAAAACTTATTGTTCAGCGTCCTGACCAATAAAGGTTAGGAATGCTTTGAGGAGGTGCATGCCAGGTTCTAATCGCTTCATAGATATTATAGCATTAAAGAAAGGAGCTAAAACAGCTTATATCCTTGATCCAACCATTCGCTTCAATCTAACGAAGATGATCAAGCCGAAAATGTTGATAGGGAGAAAAAGAGCATCCATGAGAACTCCATTCCTTAAAGAAAAATACTACGCAAGATGTGGTGGCTGTCATTTTTCAGTACATGGTCTTCTGTTTGGTTCCAGAGGTACGATCTAACGCTCTGTTGCACAACAACTGTAAAAACTAGGGATCACCAAAGAAGAAACCAAGCATCTTACTTTATCTGTTGATTCAATATCGATCCTGAATCACCTTATTTACTCCAAAAAGTAATTGTGAGCCTCTGTTTAGAAGATTTATGTAAGACTGTTTATATTTATGTACGCTATGTACCTCATATTTGTTTTGTTAGATAGAATTAGTAAGCTGTGTACAATGGCAACTTGCGGAGAGGCAAGCAGCTATATTTATGTACGCTATGTACCTCATATTTGTTTTGTTAGATAGAATTAGTAAGCTGTGTACAATAGCAACTTGCGGAGAGGCAAGCAGCTTCATTTATGTTTCTAATATATTAATTTCTTCTTCTAATTTATAATCATGGACGAACTTGTAATTTCCCCTGAAGCCTTGAGGAAAGATCAATTGAGGAGTTATTTTCATTACAACTTGTCACCGTATATTTATAACTTCGACAAAGCCTTCAGCTTACTATCCGTCCGAAGTCCATGTAGTCTTCCTGTGTAGGTTTCAGTACTTAAAAAAGTAACCTGTCATATTTGAAAGCTTCATTAGTGCAGTTAAAATTGTAACTATACCAGTCATTCCTTAATCTCCCCCATGTTTAATGATACTTTCATGTTTAATTCTTTCAAAATGACGGCGCAAGAATTGCAGAAAAAGCTGATTTTTACAATGATTTGACAAACCTTCTCGACCAGATAGGACGAAGGAGGGAGGTATATCTTGTTTATGATTTTAATGGAAGAGTGGGTAGACAAGAAAAAGCGAAATAGTTGGAAGATTTGGATTGACAATGGTGAGCGACTGAGAGAAATGTGCCAGCAGTATAAACTCAAGATTTGGAACGGTGTTTTCGAGCATAAGAAAATTCATAAATATACTTGGGTCCAAGCAACAAAAAATCTAAGATCCATAATAGATTATCTACTTGGAAAACAGCAAACCAAGACAAGAGTAACCAACTATAGAGTGCACAAAGGGGCGATATGTGACTCTGATAATTTTTTGTTAAAATCATACTTGTTCTTTCCCTACATAAATAGAAAGAAATCATATCCCACTGAAGCTGAAGAACGAAAAGGTGCTGTCACACGCTAAATATAAATTAGAGCAGCTTGAAGACCCATCGATAGCGTTTCTCCATAAGCTGAGATTGTGCGGAAAACTAAGCAATATATATGAGACGTCGGCAGAAACAATTATTTATGAAGATTTAACGCAGGCGATTCATGAAGCCCCATTTGAAAGTCTCGGATTGATTGAGGAGAAAGCTAGAAACGAGAGAGAATATTGGTGGTCTGAGGAAATAGCAGGGAACATAGAAGAAATATGGCTTTCAAATATCCAGCCTATAAGTAAAAAAAGGTGTCAAAATTATTATAGCAAATTATTGAAGGAAGACCGAAAAAATGTTCATTCCAACAGATGACACTGAGGAAGGTGAAGACAGCACTGATGAAAACGTGAAAGAAATAACGCAAGAGAAATACAATATGCATTGAAAACTTTTTAAAATGTTAAAGCACCAGGTCCAGGTGCAGTAAGCATAGAACTGTTAAATTCAGCACCCAATGGTGCTCAATGAGTAGTAGTAGTAAGTATTCTGCCTTCCGGCAGGTTTTCAAACTTGGTACGCGAATTTTGTTTTCCAAAACTGTCGATCCTCTGCTTCCTCCTTCAGCATCCAATATTTCCGCTTTTCCCTTAAATCGTCCAACAGCTGAATTCTTCTTCTTCCAAGTCTAGTTGTACCCTCCAATCTTCCTTCTACGACATCATGTAATAAGCAGTTCCTTCTGAGAATGTTCCCAACCCAGTTTGCTTTCCTCTGACGAATTGTGTGTATGATTGACTTCTTCTCACCCACTCTACTCAGAACCTCTTCGTTTGTCACCATGTCCATCCACTTTATATTTTCTATCTGTCTCTAGCACCACATTTCAAAACTTTCTAAATATTTCTTCTCTAATTTCCTCAAAGTCCATGTCTCTGATCCATACAAAGCAATACTCCAAATATAACACTTCACCAGGTTTTCACGTAGCTCTAGGTTCAGACTACTAGTTATAGTAAACACAGAACAACTCTGAACCTGAGGCGGGGCAGGCAGAGTCACGTGACGAAGTGACAAGCGAATTAGGTTGCTGCGGTGTTGTACAGTTAACGAAACGTGCTGCCTCGCTAAAGAGATGTACTTCACTTATTTCTTTGCGCGCTCAAAATCTATTACATATAGGTATTTTCTGCTATCACTATTAGAAAGCTGTATTTTTTTGGAAGCCGACTGTCCAAACATCATGTCTGTAGGACGATCCGTTCGGAAGATAATTCTTATCCTGCAAATGTTAATACAAACAAAGAGATCCTTTCTTATTTCTACCCTAAAATAATAACACCATCGATGGATTACATTAAGTTTCTGTCTATCTGTTAACATAAACAACAACAAGACCCCTCTCACTTCCACAATAAAAAACTTCCACCCAGCCACAGATAAAACACAGACGCAGTTTCAGTTTATATCAAGAGCGTTTCGTGTGTGTTCTATTGTGAGAATTCAGTGTCCGTAATGTCACCTTAGCAAGCCTAGTACGAGTGGTGAAACAATTTATACCAACAAAGTTTTGCGTAAGCAGGCGAGGGCTAAGGTTTTCAGTGTTTATAGTTTTTTAAGACTATTTCGGACGACGAAGTGCATAATAATACGAATTTTGTAAGGAATTGACTGCTAAAAAACTAAACTCCGTGGCGCTACATCCCTGAAGAGACTTGGCTTCCCACCCGACCGCTGCGTCATCTACCACAGGTAGATGGCAGGATTGGGGGCATGTGGTCAGCATGCCGACACTCACGGCCGTTAATGGTGGTTTTCATGACCGGAATTAACTGCTAAAGCTTGCCAAATTAGTGAACAATCTGTGACTAATATTATTAAGGAGGGAAAACAATCAACTGAAGTAGGGGGTGGGCTCAGTTTTAGATCTCCTGGAAACCATCGCACAGTTAAAAAGCGCAAAGCAAATCTTGACGGTTTGCAAAAGTGTATTTTTCGCTGGACAATATTTGAATTGTACGATACGGGGGAATATCCCACAGGTAAAAAATTAGTTTCTTTAATGCGAAAGAAAATAAAATATAAAGGTTCTGTCTCCTCCATGTAGGGCCTATATGACTTTGAAATCCCTAGAATTTAAGTACAGGAGAACCAATGATGGCCGGAAATTTCTACTGGAAAGGGACGACATTGTTGCAGCCAGACAAAAATTTCTGCGTACAATTCACAATCTTAGGGGGATGGGAGATACGAGGCCCATATTTTATCTTGATGAAACATGGGTCAACCAGAATCACTCCAGGAGGGACATATGACAAGATCCGACTGGAAGAGGTGGCCTTAAAGTACCAATAGGAAAAGGTAGCAGGCTTATAATATGCCATGCAGGCTCAGCTAAAACAGGGTTTATACCAGAAAGTAAATGGGTATTTCGTTCCAATCCTAAAAGTAAAAACACCGATTATCATACAGAAATGACTTCGGACAGGTTTAAAGATTGGTTCACGAACATATTTCTTTTTTTTATCTGGACGCGAGTTGGATAATAATTATGGATAACGCCAGCTATCATTCTAGGCAATTAAATAAGTTACCCAGAGAGAGAGATCGAGAGAGAGAGAGAGAGAGAGATATTCAGGAATGGCTTCAAGAACACAACATAACATACAGTCCCACAGAAACTATATCAGAATTGCTAGCCCGTGTTGCCCCTTATAAAACTCGCGAAAAAAACATGAAATGGATCAGATAGCGATAGAAATGGGCCACGAAGTAATACACAGGGATGACACTGCTGAAAATATAATTATAAATCTTAGGGACAGTGAAACAGATAGTGACACGAGTGGTGAAGGAAGTGAAGAGGACGAAGACGAAGAAGTTTTATTTATCCCTTTGTAGGCCTATTTCTAAAGCTCAATAAGGTAAGCCTTTCTTCACTTTCTTTTAAGATAATTCATGTTATATCTTACGTGTAATAGGTTTCAACATTTCAAGCTACTTTTGTTCGCGATTTTTCAAAGACGAAATACTTTAAAATAATGTGTGAATGTTTGACGCAGAGCAGCAGTGAGTAAGCACGCGTGTTCTCTCTCTCACTCTTTGTTAGACAGAGAACGTTTGCAGAGTCGCGAGTCGTGAACTTGCAACAGTGCAAGTTGCGTAGCATTCTATTGGCTTATCGTATGTTCAGAGTTGATTTGTGTTTACTATAGCAGAGTTCTCTTCTTCATAAATGCTTTCTTGGCCATGGCAATTCTTGATCTTATCTCCTTGGTGCAATAGGCATCTTTCGTCAGTACACTTCCTAAGTATTTGAACTGGTTCACGTTCTCTAATTCTTGATTTCCCATGATAATTTGAAGCGGCTCTTCTCTCTTCGATATCCTCATCACCTTCGATTTACCTATGTTGATTTCCATTCCATTCTTTCTTCCTGTTTCCACCAGCCTGTCAATCATTCCTTGCAATATTTCTTGTTTCTTTGCCAGAATCACCAGGTCGTCCGCATATTTGATGGTGTTAATAGCGTATCCTCCTATCACAAAATCCCTAACTCCTTCTAAGGCTTCTTTTGCTAGCCAGTCTCCATAAAGGTTGAACAAGATGGGTGACATACAACATCCTTGACGCACACCTCTTCCTATTTCTACACTGTTGGTCACTCCATGTTCTAGACGCACTTTCACTTTTTGTCCCAGGTACAAATTGAGTATCGTGCAAAAATGTTAAACGTGTGCTTATGTGGAGATGAACTACCGAAGAATCTTAAAGTAGGATATATTAACAATGTCTTTAAAAAAGGCAACAGAGACGATTGCTCCAATTACCGTGGCTTCACTGTCCTCAGTACCATTGCGCGTTTGTATGGGAAAGTGTTAAAGGTGAGAATCGAAAAATATTTGATGGCTCTAGAAGAGTAGAGCGGCTTCCGTGCTGGACGTTTCTGCATCAGCAATATCTTTTCATTAAGGCAGTTGATTGATAATAGAATAGCACACTATCAATATACCCACTTAGTATACACTGACCTCCATAAAGGTCTCCATCAAGGTTATTCCCTAGGACCTAAATTGTTTAAAATCATCCTATCCGAGGCTCTAAAGATTGGAGAAGTAAATGTGCCCCCATGACTGTACATATAATTCTTGATATATTGTATTCACTTAGTTTTGCAACTGATCAAATTATTTTTGCCCAAGATGAAAGTGGCATAAACTACATGCTTAGAAAATTACAAGATGAATATGGAAACTGGGGCTTAGAAATAATTTTATCTAAAACTGAATACATGGTTGTTGGAGGTGTAGGAAGTGACATAATATTGGAGGACGGATCTGTTATCAAGTGCTCTAAAACATATAAATGCCTAGGGACAATGATATAATACAATGGAAGTAGTGAGATGTAAATTAGACACTGACTATAAATAGATAGAGTTGCCATAAGACAAGTACATTCTCTAATTTGGTACATACTTTCGGATATAAAGAGAAGAATCTATAAGACAATAATTCAAAGCATTGTTTTATATGGCGCTGTGTTGTGGGAGGTGTCAAAGAGGAATTAAAATAAATTAAAAGCTCTGGAAATGGACTATTGGAGAAGTTGCTGTGTCTCTAAACTTCAGAAAATTAGACACGAAACTATACGAGAGCGCATGCAAGTGACAGAAGTTAATATAATTTTATTGACTTAATTGAAGGAAGACGTCCAGGTTGGAACGGTCACCTTAGAAACAATGACCCCTGAGAGGTGGATATTAAAACTACATTATTATTTACAATACAAGTTTACATGACCAAAGTTGCAGTCCATTCGTGTCTGTGAACTATGAGACGCATTGTGATTGAGTTATAACCATTATTTCAACACCCGTGGATTTTGTACTGATCAGGGAACATCAACCAGGTCCAGCTGTTTAATCACCAGCGGGAGACGGTCTCTACCCAGACGTCATAAGTCAGCACGCGCACGATATAATAATCTCTGTAGGCTTTCTGTCGTTGGGCGTTCTTCTCCTGCCATATAAAACAAGTATCCCTTTGCTAGCCACGTTTGCGCAAAGACATTTTGTTTCTTTGAGATTTGCACACTTAGGATGGCACGACTTATGTCATTAATATTTTCAGATGGTGCCAATTTTGAAATCTGCGCATAGATCCACCTCCATACTGATTTGGATGGCGGACAGCTATTAAGCCGATGATGTAGGGTGTCCACGCGTTCGCACGATTTGAAAAGTGGGGAGGACACGACATTGTGTCGGAATTTCTTGTCCTCTGTGACAATTATGCCATTCAGTACAGCATATGCACTCGCTTTCCAGTCGGGCGAAATAGAACATGTTTTCCATATAGTGGACCAGTCCATGTTCGGGTATTTGAGACCGATGTTAGGAGGCTTTTTATTTTGCTGGAGAATATAGTCGTACCGCGATTTGGCAGTGGGGGCCCTCACTGGAGCACCGAAACGGTTGACCATGTCTGTGAGTGTTTGAAGGGCTGTTTTAAGGTAGTCAGTACACTATGACCATGATTGGTACAAGCGCTGGTAATGGTGTTCCAGAAATGGATGTCCTGTTCGTCTCCGACACCACATCGTGCTGCAATGATTGCTTTCAAGATCATGCTCTGACACTTAGCAGCAACAGCTAAGAGGCCAAGACCCCCTTCTGTGGTTTTTAATCGGAGTTGATCCCTGGAAATACAATAGAAATATCCTCTCCAGAAATAATATCCAATAGCCAATTCTATTCTCTGCGAATAGGACGAATTCATCGGAAGAATATGTGCTGCATTCCATATTTTGGATAGTGCGAAATGATTGATGTGCCATACTTTATGGATTATGTTTAGTTTTCTGGTGAGCTGCCGCGATAATGTTGCTCTGATGGCATTGATCATCATTAACCAGTTAGTGTGTATCATCTGCTGAAAGGATGGACTGTAAGTAATTCCTAGAATTTTTACTTAATACTTGTTAGTTACAGGTAAGACACCCGGTGTTGTGTCCCACGACCCTAAAGGAAGCAGTGAGGATTTGGCGATGTTCAGTTTTGCATTGGATTCAGCTTCATACACAGAAATGAGCGGAAGAAGGGCATGAAGGTGTCTCGGCGTTCTCAACAGTACGGTGACGTCATCAGCATAGGCTCGAACTCTAAACAGGTAATGGGGATTGATAGCGGGTTCAACTGTTTTGTCGGACAACCGGATACATGGTTCCAGGCAGAGAGCAAAGAGAACCATCGACAGCGGACAGCCTTGTCTTACAGATTTCCTGATTGGTACTGGAGTCGTGAAGTATCCATTGATTTGAATACGGGAGCAGGAATCGTTGTATAAATGCCCTATTGTATTTAAGATTGTCTGGGGAAACCCCATTTTATGTAGAACTGCTTGAATGTATCTGTGACTCACACGATCGAAGGCCTTTTCGAAATCTAGATTTAGTAGTGCAGCAGACTCTCTTCTGCATGCAAATTGAAATGTATTATGGTATCTCTAATAGCTGTAATAGAGTCAACAATACTTTTTCTTGCGATGACACACGTTTGACCCGTCTCGAAGAGAGTTGGCAGCATTGGTCTCAGTCGGTTACTGAGGATCTTCCTGAAGAGTTTGTAGTCTGTATTAAGTAAGGTTAAGGGTCGGTAATCGCCCAGTGCTCGAGGTTTATGTTTCTTAGGAATAAGAATTATAACGCCTTCCGTGAATCGTGGAAAAGCTTGTGATGACTTGAGCAGGCAACTCAAAAGGTGTAAAAGCTCATTCTTAACTAAGTGCCATAAACGGCTGTAGAATACATATGTAATGCCATCCGCTCCAGGGCAGGATTTGAAACTAGCTGACTTGACTGCTTCTTCGAGTTCTGGCATTGTGACGGGTGCTGCTAAGTCTGTTTGTTGATCAAGGCTCAAGTGTCTGTCTATTGCATGCAAGAGTCGAGTCTGTGCTGCTTCATCAATATGTTCTTCACTGTAAGGACAAGTGAAGAAACGTTCGGCTTCAATTAAACATTGCCGAGTGGAAGTCGTAGTCTCACCATTATCTGTTGTAATACCATTGATGTATCTTGACTCACCCTTTGTCTTCTCTTTTGCTACATGGTAAAGAGAAACCCTTTCTTCTGCCACTATGGAGGAAATGCGAGGGCGTACCATGCAGCCTGCTAGAATAGATTCCTGGACATTTTGAATTTTCTTTTTGACAGCATTCATACGTGATGTCTCGTCACGTCCCAAACTCTGTTCTTGAAAGAGATCTTGTAATGTGGCATAGTAGAATTGTAGAGTACAGTGCCTCTGTCGAGATTGTTCTCTGCCATGTTCTTTAAAATATACCTGTATACCAGGTTTGAAAATATCAGTCGATTTTTTAATAAATGAAACAGGAGATCTAGCGGCTTTTCGTTTCAGTTGATCCCATGTGCGTGCAAAATCATACGTGACTTCATCGATATTAAACAGACTATTGTGCATCTTCCCGTAGCCGGCCCCATATAGTGGTACACTGGTTGCAATATCCCTGGTGATGAGTCAACAATGGTGGTCACTGTAACCAGCAGCTCATTGTTCGGAAGTTGCTCCCCGATAGTTGCTGATAGTTGTTCCAGTCTGCGTTTCTAAGCGAGTAGCGTCTATATAATTCTGTTTCTGTCTGTCTTGTTGCTCTTATTAGTATTTGTACGACTTGAGGTCACTTTTAGTAGTTGTCATGACTGAATTTGTGGAACCAACCCCGGTGTGGTTGCTGTAATATCTATATACGATATTTTTCTGATCTTGACGAGCTGAGCTCATACGTAGGACCCTGATTTTCCTCATTGAGAACGTGCCAGCCTAGGTCAAGTATTAAATTTTCTGTAAGGAAATCGACCCTGTCGGCAGGACTGAAATAATGTGCGGCTTGAAAATTACGGATTTTAAATGTTCGATTTCAATAGCCGACCAACTACATTGATGCAAGTTCAATAGCCGCCGAACCACCTGCAATTGACCAACAATGCAGTAAGGGCTACGAGTTTTATTATCAGTGTTCCAGTGCGGGAGCGCTTTGAACTGTCTACAGCGTGCGCCTTTCCCTACCTTTCAAAGACAAAAAATAAAATTATCTTGAAAAGAGACCTTATAACATTGACAACATTAAAACAGTTTTACTGTACCCTTATTTTTTTAATGCAGTAATTTAGTTACAGATACCGGTAAATACTATATATAATTTTTCCGGTTCATAAGGGGTCATGGGCGGTATGGGTGCTCCAAGCGAAGGGCGCAATGGGACATGTCCCCCTGTTTCCCATGGTCAGCACATCCCTGACAGGAATACCATCTTCAGTTCAGAACACGACTGTTCGGACATAGCTTTACATTTTATATGAATATCTCGTATAGTAGACACAGAAAGGAAAAATATCAGTTTGTTGCTTTAATTGTGGACACTAGTATAATAATAATAATAATAATAATAATTTATTTCACCATTGAGCAATACATTGGTTGCTATAGGCTACTTAACAATACTCAAAATGTGATATCAACATCTACATTCATAAATTCTTCAATAGAATAAAATGGATTTTGTTCTAGCTAGCTAAAGAGTACAGTTTTGTACCTACGAATAGGTACAACTATGGCTGTTGTCGGCAATTTGTTGAAAAAATGTATAACTGGCAGCCTCCTCGGCGAAAGAAATGGGGAAGATAGCGACTATTTTGGAATGATTGTGTGAAACAGTCCATAGAGGATATGCAAATGACAGATCAGGACTGGAGTGACAGAAGAAGATGGAAACTGTAAACTTTTTTTTTAAACTAATACTTTCTTTCTAAATATACAAGTATAAGTAAAGGACCCATATCATGTCCGAAGATAAAATTTGGTAGTTCTTAGTTTGAATTACCCGCCAGCTTGAACGCCATTCTCGAACGAAACAATTTTGCCTCCAAATGTTAGGAGAAAGGTAGTACAATTGTTCGGTGTACATATATGAATGAAAATCAGAGTCTCTTTTAAAAACGAAGTAATTAAAGGTCTTGTTTTTTGCTGGCCAAGAAATCCGTTAACCATTTAAGAAACTCGTTTAATAATAGTAGAGAAGATACACACACGTCCAGGGAATCTTTCAGCACATGGAAATATTAATAATTCTGCGACCTAGTGTCAACCTTCACAAATTCTTGGGCCTTTCGTTTCTGAGTTACCTCCAAAAGTTTATGTGTCTAACAATTGGAGCCGTCCTACAATAGTGCCATTTGCCCTATTCTTTAGGGCCAACCTGTAAACTTCGATGACAATGTATCCTTTCCTGATCAACAGTACTATTATTAAATTTAATTTGAAATCGCTGATGTCAATTAAGTTACTACCAACTTAATTCATTAATTTAATTGAAAGTATCTCTGATCGTTCTCTTTTATCGCCAATAAGAGCTGCAGAAGTGATTACTAGAGTTAATTTTTCCTCTTTCACCCTCCTATTCCTTTAAATAAACATATATATTCCTTAGATAGCGATCTACGCTATGCTTTCGAGGAGATAATAAAAAGAAAAAGTTAAATGATTCAGACAACGTGTCCCCTATCCGCTCAAGAATACTGTCGTTTCAAATAGCAACTGAACCACTCCATGTAAGAAGAAAATTGCCTGTATATGTTCGTTGTTCAACCCAAATTACGGCACATACAGATCTGAAATTTCTCACATGGGCTTACGTGGACGGAAGGGGGCCAAAGAAGAATTTTTAATTTTTGCTTTCGTTCGCGAGTGCTGAGCGAAAAACTGTCGGAAAACGTGATTTTTAGAAACAGAACGCATCAAAGTGTCGAGCGCGGCGATTTTGTTTCCCTGCCCTAATTGGATCATTGTTTATAAATGCACCAATTTCATGCAAATTATGTAAAAACGATATCAATATTATTCAATAAACTGTTGTAGACACTTTACTGTCTCGATTCTCTAAAATAGTACGAGGAGCCCGGCTAAATTCAGCAAATGGGGCAACTAGATATGATTTAGGAATTGAAAGTAGAAGCGGTAGAATAGTAATAACTTATAATGAAGATAGCGGTTATATTAAAGTAATTAATACACATGCTGAAATCCTAAGACAAATAGGAAAATACAATTTCAGAGCTAAAACAATATGGGAGGGATCCATCAAGATTGGCTAAAATGGGCACTAATTACTAATTATTAGTAGAATGTTATCCTGTTTTTTGTTTTTGTTTTGTAATGTACTGGTTTTTTACGTGTTTTTTTTTTCAGACGTACATACATCCCTGTAAGTGGCCTACGTCATATCAGTGATGTGAGTAATAATGCATGTAAAATTATGCTCGACAATAAATATTATTATTATTAAATGATCCGTTTCAATTACTTCTGTGTGCCTGCTATTTTGTAGTAGTAGTAATGATAATTGTAGGCTAGTGTGCCTGACAGAATTTGCTATAGGATTTTTCGGAGGACCACTGGATTATAATCCAGAAATATGTAAGCTTAGAAGTGCAGGAATGTTGAAGGAAGCAGGAATAATGGAGAATGAGAATTGTCACTTTATTCTACTGCTTTGGTAGACTGCTGCTTCTCTTCTTTCTTCTAGCTGTGCTTAATATTAATTAATATTAATTTTATTTCACTTGGAAATTTTTAAGGATAATGTCAAAGGTTATGTAACTTGTTTATAAGAGGTTGTTTTCTTAACAAGAACCTATAGTAATTTTATTATCTTATTTGAGTACAAGTTGAGCTATATCTTGCTAAAAAATTACTATGGCAATTTCTTTAGATTGCTCGTAGGAAAAGAGGAGCTGCAAGTATGCCAAAACTCCAAAAAATGATAAATGCTGAATTACTTGTTTAGGCTAGTAATTTGCTAGACCATTCCTTGGTCTTTGTGAGTTATGCCATATTTTGTTCAAAACTACTACGGCAGCATATTTAGCTTGCACGTAGAGGAAAAGAGGAGCTGCAAGGATGCCAAAACTCCTGGACAATTATAAATGCAGTTTCTACTTGTATGCAAGCAAGTATGCTAAGTCCTCTAGACTTTTGTGAAATTAGCCATACATTGAAGGTGTAGTACTTAACTTTTAGTGCGACTTCATTGATGAATATGTGAATGCATTAGCCGGACTATAGCTAAACGGGGATGTACAGTTACTGATGCTGTAGATCTATGATGCTGTAGATCATCCTGAACGGTGGCCAGTAGCGAGTCCTTCCATGGCTACGAGCTACGCTCCACGAAGTTCTAGGGATGTCCTCGAATCCACCTCCAAGTGGATTAAGTGGTGGCTGCTGATGCTGGTTCCATGATGCGTAGTTATATGTAGATACTGTACAAAAATATATTCAGACTTGTGGTCTGTTGCTAAATTTGGGGCTGTGCCCTTACGAAGCGAAGGTTGGTGAAGAAGTGAATGAAGTCTAACGGCCAAAATGCGTTCACATAATCATCTTACAAAGAGTCAGGTTCTAGAATCTTATGGAAGGTTCTTCTTGAAGTTTCCAGAAGCTTCCATCCAGAATAAGATCACATTTAAAGATAATAACATGCTGTAACTATTCTGTAACATCAAAAATCTGTATGTGAGCATTTGCATTATAATTGTAATGTATAATTACAGAGAAATTAGTAATTTTCATGCGGTGAATAATCGATCTATTCATAGAGCTGTCTCTACAAACAAGTGAAATAATCGATATGACGCTTCTAAGTGAGCTAATTGGTGGTATAAATAAGACCAAGCCGCGGCTCAAAACTCACTAATTCATAGCAGCTGCTTGGTTTGGTATAAATAAAACGCGGCTTCCTCAACCACCTGCCTAGCCGTTGCTCAACGACCTTGACAGCTCAGCCGCTGCTTAGGATTTGGTATAAATAAAACTCTCTGTTGGTAGCAGCGGCTTGCTTTTTTCTGAGGTACCTCATTTGCGGACTCAGCTTGCTCAAGTGAAGTTTTTA
This sequence comes from Ectobius pallidus, assembly GCA_964059195.1. Taxonomy (NCBI): domain Eukaryota; kingdom Metazoa; phylum Arthropoda; class Insecta; order Blattodea; family Ectobiidae; genus Ectobius; species Ectobius pallidus. The sequence goes on from CAXKWD010000006.1 coordinate 36,552,826, forward strand.
ATCGTACTGGCGGGGTTCATGGGGGTGATTTTTTAACCAATATGAGTAATTTATAATGAACGTATGGATTATGATGTGCACAGATGTAAAGAACCGGTTGTACAATAAAATTGTAAAACATGTGTAACTTAACTTTGTTACTTTTCTTTATTATTATAATAATAATAATAATCATGAAATAATACATCATTATAAGTCTAACACATTCTCATATTTTACTGTTATCAATATGAACTAAAATATTTCAAACGTGAATAATTCTTTTAACACTATTTCAAATTGTAATGCTGTAAACTAAATAACTTCAAATCTATTATGTAGCAAGTAGATTCAAAACGAACGTATTTTATGAATTAATTATGGAAAATAATTAAATATTAATAAAAGAACTACATATATATGTAGACCTACCTTCTTTACTAATAGCAAAACATATTGAAATAAAAATGGAAACTCCATCCTCTTACAAAGCTATTTAATATGGGACAAAATAAGCTGATCTGAAGAAATCTCAATCCCTTAAAAGCTTATCCGGGTTTTTTTGGCTTGCTATCAATTTGACTATGCCCCCTCTTCAAACAAACATAAATACTTGGAGGGAATGAAAGAAACGGGGTAGAGCACCAGCTTTTAGACTCTTCAGCAAACTATTAAAACTGCTAAGATTACAAAATATCCTAATTATTTACCTAATAGGTACTAAGTATACTTGTGATTTTAGGACAATTGCCTACTCTGGTAACTATTATTTAAAATGTTAAACTATAATACGTTTCTATGACGGTACAAGTAAGCAAAATATCGAAATGTGCTTATTAGTATAAAATGTAAACTTTTGTTTATTAAAATTAAGTAAAATTATATCTGTCTACTGTTTTAGTTAAATGCTTAATTCATTAATTTACAAGCCTAAACATAATTTTTAGTGCCCTAAAATCAAGGTTTTCTAATAAAACATGAATACTAGAGAATACTGTAGGATAAAAATTCCTCTGACACTGGGGCTTGAACCCAGGACCTTTTAATAGGCTACTAGGCCTAGAGATGTAACAACTACGAGGACATGTTCTCACTCTCTTGTCTCTTTCCTTTCTCCCAAAGTAGCTTTTCTTTCTTTAAATACAATACTTTTATACATTATATACTGAACTTTAAATTTTAAATCGGTCACAGACAGTCAAGTGGCATGTTTGTTGATTCAGCTGCCATGTGCCGGGCGGTATGGGATGCAGGTGTTCAAGCACTTGCTACCAGTAGCCTGAGCCGCGGCTATGCAGGGAGGGGAAATTTTTATTTATTTCAAACAGCCAGCCGTTGCTATATTCTCAACCTTCTCATAAGCAACGGCTAGGTAGCAGTGGCTTTGTTTTTATTTATACAACCAAATGTATTCTGGCTGTAGCGCCAAGTAAATGCTAATGAGCTGTCACTCGACAATCGATATCAGTTCGATGTCGGTAATGCAGCTTTCTACGTTGCAATATAGTTTTAATGTTAAATCTTGACAAATACTCAATAGTAATGCATGAAACATTGAGACATCATTCTAGGCTTGATATGAGAGAGTATAGAATAATTACTTTCTTTATCTACAATAAAAATAAAGAAGTAAAAGAGTGTCAAGAATTCTGGCTACAAGTGGTTGACATTAGTGTCATCTAACGAGTGACTGATAAACTTATTTGCTTTAACATTGCTTAAATGTGCTATAATTATATTTTGATATTCTCTAAGCTCCATGAGCTTACAATAATAATAGGCCTAATAATAATAATAGTAATAATAATACCTTTTTTGTTAATAATAAACTGGTTTATTTCTCATTCATTAATACACGCCATTTTAATAACCCGCGTTAGCCGTAGCGGTGACTCATGCTTAGCATGCAAGCGGTCCCGGGTTCAAATACCGAGGCAGGCGGGCGGGTCATTTGTGGTGGACGAAGCTGGGCGTAGGGGGTTTTTCTTTGGGGTCTTCCCGTTTCCCCATTCATTCCACCAGCTCTCTCCACTTCATCTACCACTTTCTCCTTCATCATCCCGTTTCCGGTATGCCCTCGCTGTGGGCAATGTGATCTTGCAGTTATATTTAAGAGGCGACCGTGTGGCAGGTCTGACAGGTGAAGAGAGGACGCAACGTTGTTAAACAAAATTAAATACACTCACAAAACATGTATTTGTGTACTTATTGCTTATTATTGTTAATGATATTAAATTAGTGTCGGTCGCAGCAATTAAATATATTCCCTCCCTTACATGCACTGGCAAATTCAAGAAAAGGGATGTAAAGTAGGCCTACGGAAGAAAAGAATAGAAGTGAACAGATATCAACCCAAGTTTTGTTAGCCATAAAACACAAGTAAAAGAAAAAAATATCGTGAACTTGGTGTCCGCTATTCAACGACCACAGTCATGCTTAGCTAATTATTTGATCTTAACTTATCGGCTCAGGGGCTGAGCCCTTACGGGGTCGCGCACGTAGGCTTCGTAAGTGGGCCCATTGTACACCCCTAGGAAACGAATAATGTGTATGCCCTATGGCTCCCCAGTCAACAGACTCCACCACGAGCCCCCACGGAGCTCCCCTACATCCAACAAGGACCAGGTACCATTCCACGTGTACCGTATCCCTGGGTCCCTCTGAACCACCAGAAACCACCAGAAACTCTCGGACCACAAGCAACGGGGCAGGACGGTGGAGGCTCGCAGCAGAGTCTGCAGCAGGAGCTGGCCCGAAAACCAGTAAAGGGGAACGGGATGATAAAGAAAGGGAAAGGGAGTTGAAGTGGAGAGTGATGGTTTAATGAATGGAGGGGAAACGGGAGGATCCCCAAGAAAAACCCCCAAAGGTCAGGGCTTCGTCCACCACGAATGACATGCCCGCCGGCCAGGAGATTTGAATCCGGGACCGCTTGCATGCCAGGCCCACGCGCTAGGCTTGAGCCACCGTGACGGCTTGCCTAGCTAGAGTGTCCACATCTGCTAGCCTATAGGACATTGAGAAACTAGAATTCCGGTGCAAGCGCTTCTTTTCAAGTGGAATTTAAATGCTTAAAGCTACCGTATTTCTATAAAATGTTCTATAGCTTTTCTTACGCCAGAAATATTATAGGAAAACATAGCCTAGTGTGAAAATAAGACCTCGATGATTTTGACCAATTTAGCATGTGAAGATAGACGAAGCTGGTTAAATAAATAAGTTACTGTCGAAACAGTACCTTCTTAGGCCTGCATTCACAAGCTCTAGTACTCTTTTTATTTCATTAAGCATTATGTTAGTTGTTTATTAATGGTAATAATGACTGACTGACTGAATTGTTCCTGTAACCCCTATGGTGGGCATAGGACCTCCAACTGGAAGTTTCATTACCTATACAAATTTTATTAGGCTTATTTTCCGAGAGAGGGCAGAGGAATAGGTGGTAAGCCCATCGCCTCGCAACCCCCCTCTGGAAACACTTGAAAGGGCTGAGAAATTTTGTCCAGAAGAGTTATTTTCCGGCCCCCCCAGCCTAAAGTCTCTCCCGGAGGAGTCCGTGTCACGGACTTTTACGTCCTGAAAAATCCATCAACCGCAGCCGGGTTTGATCCCGCGACCTTTGGATCTAGAGGCGGGCACGCTACCTCTAGACCACCGCGGATAATAATTATGTAAATTTAATATAAATTAATATAAACCTTTAATATAAATTTGTACTTCAAAATATAAAATCGGAATGAGTAAATTAGAATAATTTTAATTGTTCTCAAATACACTTCATTTAGCCGAAATGAATAAGTAGCAATGCAATTTGAAGCGTGAATTACTTTAGATGAAGAAAAATACGTTGTTTGTTAGAAAAAGGGGGAAATGGGCGAGGATAATAAACGATATGGATAAAACGAGGAAATGAATTTTAAGAGGAGGTACCGAAGTGACGAACGGATAAGAATGAGAGGGAGAGAGAAGAGTTTGAAAAAGGGAAAAAGAAATTGGGAGATGGAATGGGTTGGTGGTAGTCGAGGTGTCTGCCGTACTCTCACAGGCAATTTCCTTGCCATTCAATCACCCGAAACTGCGACACTAAGTTAGCTGACTTCATCCCCACTCCGGGAGGCAATACCGAGTTCAAAGATATATTCCAATGCAAATCAAATGGCTGCACAGCCGCCGCGCCGGTTGGATTTGCATCTGAAATGTTTTTAAATGACTCCGTTAGCACATTCTAAATTTCACACAGCCAAGATCTGCTGACACTCTGGTTAAGGCGGGAGAGAGGGCAGCCGATAGGAAACTGCTTCCTGTATTTAGGGGATGGGAAAGGGATGTTTGAGGAAATCAGGCTACTTTTTATATAAAGTTCTCTATACATCTTAGTCACTGTATATCCTATGCATAGACGGGAACAATTTAGTTTTGGTCGGGTTGTTATATAAATTCTGCTTACTATGCATTTCTGCTTGAATCCATTTACTGGGGGATGTCAACTCAAGTGGGTTTAGATTTACCAGGAGGTCAGAGTAAGTTGTTTATACCCTGACTTATTTTTATATTATCACTATCTCCACTATTTTCACTATTTATCTACCCTATATATGCCTGTATTAAATTCTTTATTCATTCTTTAAGCTGTGAAATTACAGCATTGATTGTCAATACCCTAATATAAGAAAAACAAATGGCAAATCCTAAAATAAGACAAATACTAAATAATACAAAATAGTGTAAAATAGTGGTAAATAATACTAAAATTATAACAAATAATAAATAAATAATAAAAGGAAAAGAAAGAGAAAAGAGTCAGACACATAAACGAAAATTATTTCCTCACTAATCACTAATTTCTGTAAACATAACGTTATGTAGATTACTATTTCCTAACTATTTTTAAAAGTATTTCCGTTCTTTTGAAAGTATTTCAATTCCTGCCAAATATACTCGTAGGCTATATATAATTTTATCAAGATAATATTTATTCAGGAAACCATCATTAACAGCCGTGGGTGTCGGCATGCTGGCCACATGGCCCCTAATCCTACCGTCTGCCTATGGTTGACGACGCAGCGGTCGGGTGGTAGGCCTTGTCCCTTCTGGGATGTTAGCGCCGCGGAGTTAGTAACATTTATTCAAGTGGTTATAGTTCTATTGTGGAAATAGAAGAAAAAATTCAGATTACAAATTGATATATAAAGATAAAAACTGCAGTAAGATGAGGAGAAAGTCATTAACCTGATGAAATGTGTAGGTTTTTCAAACTCTTCAGGGTATGAAATGTCTGTGGATATTAACAAGAAAAACCATAAGTAATGAGTCAAATCACCTTATAAACGGATATTATCGAAATTTCAGAATATTTTCACTGGCAAAATGGACTTAACTTTTAAATGAATGGTAACATCTATTAATAGAGATTATACTTATAATAATCTTTAATTCGTATTTTTAAAAACTTTATTTTCTTAACTATAATGGGTTTATAGATGGTTAATGCTTAACGCAGTGTTTCTACGTCTATAGACAGTATTCTGTTTATATATTAGATTATGAATATGGTGATAATGACGTTAATAATGTTTCTAAAAGAATAATCATTAAATAATATTGATAATATAACTTACCTTCAATGTTGATAGAACAGAAACAAAATGAATTTTAGTCTACTGAAAGAGCAAATCCTGGTTTAGAAAATTCAGCGTACGATACAAATTAAGCAAAAAGCAAAGAAAAATGGTATACATTAGAACATTACGTACAATGTGTGCCCCCCTTGGGGTCACTTACATTTATGTTGGAAGTTTAGAACATATGATTTTGTGAAGTAGACCTGGTTTCAACCATTCTTGATAAATTAGTGACGCTACTGTTTAACATCAAAAGGGCTGGGCACCCATTATCACAAAATGAACACTGGACAGATTAATATGATTTACTGGAAAGAGATTTTGAGTATATATAGATGACAAATGGTATTTTCTGGAACAATTTTATTAATAGCTTTAACAAATTAGAATTACAACATTGTAAGATAATATATTCTTTGTAAGGACGACCTTTATTTCTTGAATATAACCTTTGGAATGACTAAGAATTAAATCTATATATATATTTTCTTGTTGCATACAACAACCTTGAGCACGGGCGATGCACCACAATAATTCTAAATACACTTTGTTAAAAAACCAACCCGTCTCTTGAAAAATCCCCTAAAACCCAGACTAATTGCAATAAATAAGTACTACACGTTCCAGAACACCCTGTACATAATGGCTAGTATTCCCCATGACTAGAAAAACCCAGTAATCTTTAGATTATCTATAAACATCAATGCATAGGGCAATCTCAATCTCTTAATAACGTCTGTGCTGAAATACTACACGTAAAAAAAACACTCTAAATCATGCTAATGTCGGATGTCTGCCAAAAAATACTGAAATACTGTTCGGAAAGGCAAAGAACGTGATTAGAAGTCACACAACGGACGGACGTGGTATTATTGACTGAAGAAAAACAGAATGAACACAAGCAATATTACATGAAATTTACATGGTGTAGGCGTAATTTCCAAGATCCAAACTTGACCGGTAAATAATTTATTAGAGAAAATTTATGAAATGTTCAGAACGAAAATTTAGATAGCCGAAAACGGGTGAGGACAAAATAGATTAAATTACGGTTAGCATTAAAAATGAATGTGGATAGGTCTCACCCAAGTATGCCGTACTCTTCAGACATCGTGTTTTCACGGCAGCAACGCCCACCAAACCACTCAAACTCAAGTTACATGTTCTTGACGCGAGCACTGGATCCCAACTGATGGTCGCTTGTACCAGCCTCTACTCCCTAGCTTTCAACAGATGGCAGTGCGATCTAGAAGCGCTTTTAAGAATTACCGAGAACCACGCTGTTTAGAGTGGGTCAAAAATATTTGATTTTACATTCTGAAGTAAAAGGCAGTTGGCTAAATTACTGAGTGCTTTGATATTATGAAATGAGCCGTTTTTCACGGCTCAAACTCCCCTGTCTGCCCAAAATAAAGTCGAAGACTTTATTTCCCCAAATTTTGTTTAAACTTGAATCTAATACCCTTTTAGTTTTAACTGGATATCCTATCTTATAACACAACACTCTGAAAAAAAACACAACAAAACAAACACATAAAGCACAATCTTTAATCCTGCGACTGCCGAAATGTTTCCATGCCTCACCCGATGCCCCGCAGCAACTTCAGAAATCCACGTTCGCTCTCATTTCTTAGAAGAGTTCCATTCCATCTTGGACCACTCCACTTATTTCCCCCCCGGGCGGGAGATAAGCACCAAACACCAACTGAAGACAGAAGACCAAGAGAATGTCCAGGCGCACAGGAACTGAGGTCACACCTGACCCCCACTTCAGCAGGAAGCATCCAATCTGCACCCAACAGGCAGGATATCTGAGGGAGCCAACCAGGTCGAGCGGCATCCAGCTAGCAATCCCCATCACCAGGGAGAGCACGAAGAATGCAAGAGGCTTCGGCCAGAGATGAGAAGTACAGTTAATGGTGGAACAACTTGTCTGAATAGGCGGTCACCATCGACCGTCCAAATAGCGGAACCATCTGAACTCAGGAGCTGCCAGACAGATCTTCAAAAACAGCAAAACTCCGAATCGACTATGCGCAGAGGTGAGGAAATCCAGGAGGGCATGCCGCCAAGGGACACAGAAAATAGGAGAAAACTTCAGTGAATAGATGGAAAACAGCTTAGAAAAGACAGGAGTGAGGTAATCGGGTTTAAATTACCAGCTCATAGTAATTTTATGTGATAAAGGATCCTGCACAGTAAGTTACTTCCAGCAGTTTTCAACTATGGCAACTTGACTACTGCATGTCACAGGAAGATAGCCTCTGCACATCAATAGCTTAGGTGACTTTTTGCTAAATGCTTGCTCTTGAAGTAGGCTTCACCTTTATCCAAAATGCATGACTGCTTGGGTAAATATGATACTGTTGATGTGTGATTTTTGATGCCATCTTTAATTTTCTTTCACTGGAGCCACTATGCATAGATTCTTCCAGAAGACCAATTGCATGGATACTACTGACAGCACGATTTCTTTGATTAGACCTTTTGCTGTCTACCATACCATAGCATGAGTTCCATAAAACCAAATTTCCACCCTCCAACACTCGGCTCTTCCTCCTAGTGAATTTGCTCCTACCACTCACCCTGCAGGCCTCTCAGCTTGTTGGTGCAACAGCATGTTTCTGCAACCCACACTGCAGCTCAGCAATGCGCCATCTCATAGGTGCTTCTCTTTTGATTACAGGAACCATTAAATCCAGACGTCTCCGAAGCAGGAACCACCAATGGGCCGGCACAAGACAGGAGTCGGTCAGCCAACCAGGAGAAAAGAGAGGCAGAACAGTCCCCCCATCCAAATCCAGTTACCATTTCCGGGCCGAAATACACGGCCTACGGACATCATCCTTGGGCAGAGCATAACCAAACTGCAACATAAAATCCATACGCACAGTACACGTGCAACAAATACATAGCATGCACAATTTCACCATTAAGAGTAATTTATTTATACTTTCCTCTTTATACTTTATACTTTATAGCCTTTTTTTTTAATAAAACAAATCCCAACAAATGAATTGAGATCCAGTGTACATATTTATTACCCGATTTTCCCGAACAAAGAAATCACGTTCTCCAACTTTCCTGAACGTACCCTAAAATCTGAATAACTACCATGTTTAGATTTACTTCAAGGCATTCACTAATAGCACAAAATGGAAAAAGCTAAAGTATTTAATTGGAGTCCCAAAAATAAAGAAACTAAAGATTGACGTCTAGGGAATTCTTCACGAACTGCAACCCGACAACGGAACAAAATCGAAACGTCCAGCTCAGTGGCTTCCGGAAGTACCAGTGAGCTGCCCGCCCCGAAATATCTTAAAACGCAACCTCCTTACAGGAATTGTCAGAAGAACTTCAAAACGTATTCGTGGATCCAACCTTCCTCCCAGCAAGAAGTAAGAGGGAGCCCAAAATACCAAGCAAAACCCTACATTGACTTAAATAAACTTTAGCAAAATTATAGTTTAAATCAAACCCTTTCCAAAATGCCAAAACCCAATTTTGGTTTTATGATATTACCTCAAAATAGCGATATGCCATAACCCTGATCCAAATATTAAAAATTTTGAATACAGCTAAAGAACAACTCTAATTCTTCTTCAAAATTTTAATAGAATATCCAGGACAGATGCTAAATCACTTTTATTTCACTCCCTTTGAGGATCAGCTAAACCCGGTTATAAATTTTATGATGCCGGCCGAGCGTTCTGAAAACCCCGGTAACCCCCACGAGGAGGCCTATGAGGGCAATCCCTTAAAAGATGACCAAGCCTACGGCAATAAAAACATAACCTGTTTTCGGCAGCACTGACAGATGGCCTAAATCCCTGACGATTACTTACTGTAACAGATTGCACAGGCCTATCCCTATACCCTGAATTTTCAGGTCTTAAACCGTCAGATAAGGCTACAGAATTAAGTTTGGCGCACAAAAGATCTAACTCCTGAAAATTTGTCGGTTTGTCTTCAAAACTAACCAGTCTCCTAGTTTTCGAGGACATTCCATCTAAGATGTTTTGAACAATTTGGGCTTCAGATTCTATCAGTCGAAAAGCTTCGGCATAGCACCTAATATTCTGGACATAATAACAAAACGGTTCATTTTCTGCCTGGACGCGATAATACATTTTACTCAAATTTCGCAATCTGTCTCTAGATGAAAAATAATAATCAAGTAAACTCCCGTGGAATTCCAGTAAGTCCTTATCTTCCTTCACGGCGCTACCCGCCAACTCCTTTAAGCTTCCTTTCAAATTCGCGAAACATAAAGCCAAAATCTGTTTGACATTAAATCCAAAAATTTCAGTTTGGCACCTGAGTTCAGTCAAAAATATTAAGAACCTAACAACTTCATCCAATGAGTGGTCGCTAAAAGTCTCTAACTTTCCCAATAACTTACCAAGCGGATGGGGTAATTTAGCGAAATCGGTGGCCCAGTCAAAACGTAAATTACGCCCAATGGGTACAGGTGACTGCTCCAATTCATTATTACCATGAGGGTTGCCAGAAAGAAAAGGATTGGGAGAACCACTCCCAACCACAATATTTGCTTCGGCCTGACTATTATAACCTCTAGCCACATTTTCAGACATTTGACATTTAATTCTATCCTTCTCTCTCAGAATCTCTTGACTCACTGATCCAAGTAACGCACTACAGTCAGCAGAAAGAGCCAATTGTAACAAGTCCGTTATACGGTTCAAAATATGGTCCAATTTTGCCTGCAAGCGCTTAACCTGCTTTTGAGATAGGCCACATTCCTCACCTAGTTCCCGACATTGCTCGAAAATATCTTCCGTCTTCGCAATAAGGGCCGGTACCTCTAACTGTGGCTTAATATGTTGTAAGTTCTTAATATCAACAGGAATAGTCAAATTATCCTTCAATATCTTGGTTAAATTTAGAACGGAATCGTCTGGATCCACTGTGATACCTCGGACTGATAATTCATAAAGAAGATCGGCTTTCAACAGAAACTCAAGTGGTACGTATGTTCGGTTACTCATGATGAATCGAGTTACAAAATTTTAAGTTAATAGAAAATGAAAGTTAGGTTTCAGAAATATAATATCAATTAAGTTTCAAAATTTAAGTTAAGAATTACAAATAACTGTTAGGTTTCGAAAAACCAATATCAATGAAGTTAAGTTTCAGAAATAATACTAAGAGTAGAAATTGACTGTTAGGTTTCGGAAATCCAATATCAAAAAAATCAAGTTTTCAAAATTTAAATTTAAAAATGAAAATGGCTATTAGGTTTCAGAAATAGCACAATGAAATTAAATTCCAAAATTTTTAATTAGGAATCTCAAATAACTGTTAAGTTTCTGAATTATAATATCAATGAAATCAATTTTCAGAATTTATAGTAAAAATACCAAATAACTGTTAGGTTTCGGAAATCTAATATCACTAAAATTAAGTTTCAGAATTTATGTTAAGCATAGAAAATGACTGTTAGGTTTAAGAAATCTATTATCAATGAAATCACGTTTCAAAATTTAAATTAAAATTTGAAAATGACTATTAGGGTTCAGAAATATGTCAATAAATTAAGTTTCAAAACTTCAATAAAGAATGCAAAATCGTGGTTAAAGTAGAAGCATAATATCAGTGAGGTTAAATCTCAATAAGAATAGCCACACGAACCAGAACTCCAAAATTTACTCAAGGTGAATTTAAATTACTTCAAAATAATACAGCTATCATGAAGCATGAAAAATGGCTTAGTGAAAAATTCAAAAAGAAATCCAAAATTCTTAAAGTTTTCAGGTAGCAATTTTTGTTTTTAACTTTAAGTTAGGGTAGAACTAAGCAATGAAAAATCAATCGCGTAACAAAATTTGAAAAAGGGAAGCTTTAGCAAAATTTTGAAAGGTCAATGCTTTAGTAAATTTTGAAAAATCAATGCCTTAGCATATTTTAGAAAAGTCAATGCCGTAGTAGTTTTGAAAAATAAATGCTGTAGCGAATTTGAAAAATCAATGCTTTAGCAAATTTTGAAAAGTCAATGCTGTAGCAATTTGAAAAAATCAATGCTTTAGTAGATTTGAAAAATCGATGCTATCACAAGTTTAAAAAACTGAACTACTCAACATGCCAGTAGCAAAATTGTACGTTAATATACTCCCAATATCATAATGTTTAATAGAAAACAGGAAAAGCTGAACTACTATAAATGTCGGTACACAATGCAGATCCAGCCTAACCTTAGGCACTGGATCAAAAATCTAAGTGGTTGAAATACTGTTAAAAATTCCCCAAAAAAATCCAAATTTGAAAAAGGCAATTCTCGAAAGATGTACTGAATGGAAAACAGAGCGCAAATTTAGAAACATGGGGTCAAAAACCTAACTACGCTCTGCTACCACTTATTTGTGCCCCCTTGGGGTCACTTACATTTATGTTGGAAGTTTAGAACATATGATTTTGTGAAGTAGACCTGGTTTCGACCATTCTTGCTAAATTAGTGACGCTACTGTTTAGCATCAAAAGGGCTGGGCACCCATTATCACAAAATGAACACTGGACAGATTATTATGATTTACTGGAAAGAGATTTTGAGTATATATAGATGACAAATGGTATTTTCTGGAACAATTTTATTAATAGCTTTAACAAATTAGAATTACAACATTGTAAGATAATATATTCTTTGTAAGGACGACCTTTATTTCTTGAATATAACCTTTGGAATGACTAAGAATTAAATCTATATATATATTTTCTTGTTGCATACAACAACCTTGAGCACGGGCGATGCACCACAATAATTCTAAATACACTTTGTTAAAAAACCAACCCGTCTCTTGAAAAATCCCCTAAAACCCAGACTAATTGCAATAAATAAGTACTACACGTTCCAGAACACCCTGTACATAATGGCTAGTATTCCCCATGACTAGAAAAACCCAGTAATCTTTAGATTATCTATAAACATCAATGCATAGGGCAATCTCAATCTCTTAATAACGTCTGTGCTGAAATACTACACGTAAAAAAAACACTCTAAATCATGCTAATGTCGGATGTCTGCCAAAAAATACTGAATTACTGTTCGGAAAGGCAAAGAACGTGATTAGAAGTCACACAACGGACGGACGTGGTATTATTGACTGAAGAAAAACAGAATGAACACAAGCAATATTACATGAAATTTACATGGTGTAGGCGTAATTTCCAAGATCCAAACTTGACCGGTAAATAATTTATTAGAGAAAATTTATGAAATGTTCAGAACGAAAATTTAGATAGCCGAAAACGGGTGAGGACAAAATAGATTAAATTACTGTTAGCATTAAAAATGAATGTGGATAGGTCTCACCCGAGTATGCCGTACTCTTCAGACATCGTGTTTTCACGGCAGCAACGCCCACCAAACCACTCAAACTCAAGTTACATGTTCTTGACGCGAGCACTGGATCCCAACTGATGGTCGCTTGTACCAGCCTCTACTCCCTAGCTTTCAACAGATGGCAGTGCGATCTAGAAGCGCTTTTAAGAATTACCGAGAACCACGCTGTTTAGAGTGGGTCAAAAATATTTGATTTTACATTCTGAAGTAAAAGGCAGTTGGCTAAATTACTGAGTGCTTTGATATTATGAAATGAACCGTTTTTCACGGCTCAAATGACATGTTTCAAAATATACGGTATAATGTAAATTATACGAACATAAAATAAAATTGTTATTTACAAAAAAAAAAAGTTAATTTTGCCTTCAAACTGATTGGCTTTTGCACTTTAAAATTATGGATGTATATAGATAACTTAGTATTGTACCGGAATCACCACATTGCCTACCTGAAACTTCTCCGTTTAACTAAGTGTAGTTAGCCTACCAACGCTTCGTGTGCTATAAGTTGTGCAAGTAAGATAATATATTTTATTAATTATATATTATAAGATTCATTAAAAACAATTCAAACTATTTTATACTATACAACATCCAAGACAATTTTTTTTTATTTGAGTAATAATCCTACAAATCATAAGTTTCACGCTTACAGCATCACTAAGTCTACATACCTGTCCCACTGCCCTCTCTCGGAAAATAAGCGTAAAAAAATTCACTTAGTTAACAGAAACCTCTTCTTGGAGGCCCTTCGCCCCAACATAGGGGATACAGGAAACCAGAAGTCTACATGGTTATAGCTTATAGGTATAGTCTAATCAATTGATATATTTATTGGAAATGAAGTTTGTTCTTCTTCCAATTCTCGTTAATGCTTCTGATATTATTTATTATTGCAGACAAGGAATATACAGTAATCATGTTTGCTAGTTAAAGTATATAATTTTAATCTCAACTGCCTTTACTTCCTTTTTATTTCTTAATTTCTTGCCACAATTTATCAGGCAGCTGTAGCCATGCAGGACGTCACGGTGTCTCATTCTTAGCGTTTAGACCTGGCATTCAAGCTGTCCCGGGTTCAAATCCAGGGGCAGGCGGGTGTATCATTCGTGGTGGACGAAGCCGTGACTTTGGGTTTTTTTCTCGGGGACCCTCCCGTTTCCCCCTCTCATCCATCCATTCCACCAACACTCTCCACTTTAACTTACTTTAACCCTTCATTATCATCCCGCTCCCTTGTTTCGGGGCAGCTCCCGCTACAAACTCTGCTACGGGTCTCCCCCGCCCTGCCCATGGATTGTGGTCCAGAAGGTGCTGGTGGTGTGCTGTGACTGTAGAGCTCTTTATTAGAGGGACCAAGGTCATGTGGCGCACATAAGGTCATGTTTTTATTCTGTTGATGAATACTTGTATGGTCATTAATTATTAACTATTCACTGCTCTTCACAATTTCCTATACAATGTATATTGTCGCTTGGAAAATAAATTGATTGATTGACTGATAAGGGTTTGCCGCGATTCACGTGGAACGGTACTTGGTACTTGTTGGATATAGGGGAGCTCCGTGGGGGCTCCTGATGGAGTCTGTTGACCAGAGAGCCTTAGGGCATGCACATCATTCCGTCTCCTAATGGTGCACAATGGGCCCACCTATGGGGCCTACGTGCGCGAGTCCGTGAGGTCTCACCCCTTAGCCTTCAGATATAGCCATGCAACATAGGTATCGGTGCACTCATGTACAGCTTTTTTTACATGATAATAAAATTTTCCTTATCAGGTATATCATTAATCTACCGCTGTGGCGCAGAAGATGCCTTCACTCCTCCCGCGCAGTGGGCCCGGGTTCTAATCCTGGTCGAGACCTAGCTACCTAGGTGGGGGATTTTCCGGGTTTTTTTCCTCACCTATGAGACAAATTTTGGGTAATGTCATGCCCTCGAGGTCCCCGGATATCAACTGGCTCTCATTGTCAAATTCATCCCATCCTCGCATTGTCCAGAATGAATGTGGGTCTCGTCCTAAGCGTTCATGTTGTCTTGGAGGTGGCACCGACGGGTCACGGTCCTGTAAGGCCCGGATGGCGTTGGCTGCGTAAACGTACCTAGAATGAGGAAATAAAACTCAAAGAAAGTAGGAGATGTAGAAGGTATATCTTTATCTTGGAAATTTAGCTTTTCCTCGATTTTCCAATGGTGCACTTACCACACTAGTGTCGCAATATAGCCTAATATTGTCTACGATAGTGTTTTCATCCGTTTTCTATTCATGCTACTATGATGGAAATTTGAACGTTCTACACCCGGTGCCTGTAACCTAACGCACAGTATTGCTTATCGCACAGGTGCGTCATTCTTTATATTAAAGGCTGTAACTTTTGATAGAGCCTATATCTGTTAGTGCAGATATGGAATTTAATAATATTTGCTAGTTGAAGTTTACTTCTAAACGCAGACCGGGGTTATCTATCCTAATTAAAATTGCCTGAAATTGCCTGAAACTCTCTATCAAGGAATTTTTCTCCTATAATAGGAGAAATATTCCTCCGACACTGGGACTTGAACCCAGGACCTTTAGCTATTCGCGCCAATGCTCAACCAACTGAGCTAAGCCGGAGTTCAATCCACAGCGCCGGATGGAACCTATCTCCTATGACTGATTGCCCTAATGGTCTACCTCACAGACAGACATGTCCAACAGAGACAATAATCTGTGGTTCATGAAAGCTTATATATCTATCTTGAATGTCAACTGTACAATAACAGTGGGAGCCCGGTCACAAAAATCACTAATTAGTGTGCCTCACAGTACTGCATATGACAAAACTTGTCTGTCTGTGAGGTAGACCATTAGGGCAATCAGTCATAGGAGATAGGTTCCATCCGGCGCTGTGGATTGAACTCCGGCTTAGCTCAGTTGGTAGAGCATTGGCGCGAATAGCCAAAGGTCCTGGCTTCAAGTCCCAGTGTCGGAGGAATTTTTCTCCTATAATATTCTCATGTAATGTCCAACAGAGACAATAATCTGTGGTTCATGAAAGCTTATATATCTATCTCTCTGTCATCCCCAAAATGTATGTAAGTGTAATTCATTAACACTCTGTATAGCCTCTGTAGTTTGAAATAACAATGCCTACGAAGTGAACATCGCCATTAGTAAGAACAAAATATCGAAATACTTATTTCTACTTATTAAAGAAGAAAATCTAAAAATAGGTGTTAATTGAAATATGAAGACTTAAAACATGTTTTCTTACTCATTTTTCCATCATAATAATAAAATCAGGTAAACTGATATAACAAAGTGCCAGTATGCTTTTTTAATCAGTAATAATTGCAGTTATGATATACAGATTTTTTTTTTTTAATAGATCTCCGAGTTAAACTCGAGATCGATTCATTAAGCAGGGCTTACGGAAGAACAAAGGTCTAAAGTTTGATTCTTAACCTTAATTCATATTGGTATACACTGATATACTAATTCTTAAAATATGTAAACATTTTACAAAATGCATTGACAATGAAATAGTACAGTAAGCCAATAAGAAGAGGATAGTTCCACCTAGCGGTATGCAGTTTTGTTCTGAGTATAGGCTTATGCAATTTTAACGCAACGGAATAACTTTAAAGCTAGTTTCTGTTCGTGAAATAACATTTATAGGCTTATGTTATTCTTTAGGAATGATGTAGGTCAATGAAAGACAATGAATTCCCAGTTTTTTTAAAGAAAAATGTAATACAGTACTTATTTAAGCACATTGACAAAATAGGACACAAGAATGGAATAGGCTCAATTTAGCACAATTGATAATAATAATAATAAAAAAATTTTGCTTCAGGGTGGACTCGAACGTGATATCTCTTGATTACTAGACAAGCATCTTACCCCAAGACCAAACTACACTACGACTTTTCAGTGTCCAATACCAAAGAATACTATCTCGTCGTAGCTCACAGAAAAGAAAAATCACCGTATTTCGAAATTAGGTTATATTTCGAGCCTTCTAGTTTTCTTATGTTACAATATAGAATAATTTCATTCATTGGTAACATAAAATTCGCGATATTCTAGTCATAAATGCGAATTTGGCCCTCGCTAATGCAGAGTACCAACTTAAGTAAATACTCTGAAGTTAATGTTTTTATTTATTAAGAGGTCAGGGATTATAAATCTGACATAGGCTGAAGTAAAATTCAATGCTTTAATCTAATTGTAATCAATTTTAGCAAAATAATTAGTCATTATACAACAGCATTTCGTCTATAATCGTACATGGGAACATTTGTTTTTCATGTAGTTGTCAACTGTCCATGGCAACTGAAGGAAGCTTTATAAGCTGTCATTAATTGATGACGCTATAAGAAAGAACCGAGAATTTGATTTTGCATTTGAAGAAGGTGCCTTCTTTTTACCCTCCTTCACTAAAGAAGGTTTCGACAGGTATTGAAGGGTTGTTCCAGAATTCCCCTTTATTTACCTTAGTTACGGGACTCGCCCGCTGATTGGTTGGCCGCGAGCCAATCAAAATGCTTCGAAATGAACCAAAATATTATAATTAATTTGACTGATAATTACTCTTTATTTCGGTACTGGACAACCGATTAGGTCCAAATTCAATAGGCTTATTGCCATGATTGTTATAAATAAGTATACGAAGTTTCATGAAAATCCGATAAAGCGTATTTGAGTTACCGCGCCTTTTCTTATATGATACCATAAAAGGGCACTAAATTGGGTATTATTCCGGTACCGGCCAACCGATTTGGTCCAATATCAACAGACATCTTTCCATAGACATTATAAATAGGTATTCCAAGTTTCATGAAAATCCGATAAAGCGTATGTGAGTTATGGCGCCTTTAAAATATACACTAAATTGGGTTTTACTCCGGTACCGGTGAACCGATTTGGTCCAATTTCAATAGGGTTCTTCCCATGGACATTATAAACGCGTATACCAAGTTTCATTAAAATTCGATAAAGCGTATTTGAGTTAGAGCGCGTACAGACACACGGACGGACGGACGGACAGACGGACAGACATTTTTCGTCCCCCACACAATCTCATAAAGTACCATACTGGCACTTAACAAGACACCCTATACACAAAAATAGCTCTTAGCAGTATGATAAGTAGTTTTCTGTTAACATTTGGCTTAGAAGGTTTTGCACAGTTCTAGTTATGGCACAAACTATGTAATTATGCTGCAGAACTTACGAGCTGTCGCTTCTATTCAGATATAGGAAGGTGCATTCATTGAGCATTTGTCATATATTTACCTCTCGCAATGATTTGCTTCCTAATATTGATGTATTGCAGGATAGGCAAAACACAGTGGAGGAAAATGACATTTTCATTGCAGCTGCTGCTTCCACTACCATTAATGTAATTAATCTATATAGAATGCCTATTTAACAAGAAAGATTATAGCGCAAATATAGGCTAACAGCTGATGAATCACCAAATCTTACTCATTACTTTATAAAGTCTCTTAGTAGGCTACTTAGTTACCCGTATTTCATAGAAAAGTGGAATTCGACATTTTTTGGTACAAAGAAATATAATTTGAAGTTAACTCGTAGACTCGAGCGAGCTTACAATAATGAAAGTGAAATATTCGTTTATGCCTATAGGCCTATATTTATTATTTTTTAAAGTATTTAACTTTTTAAAAACATTACTCCCTAGCAGAATGGTGAATTATTTGTGTGTTTCGTTAAATTTAATTAATGTAAACTGACGTTATTTTCGTTTCACCCATCACCCATCAGACCTCAGTAAGACTAATGATCTCAGAGTAAGTTATTATTTCCAGGAGTATGTATTGGTGTGTGTTTTAAAGTATGATGAATAAGACGTTATCCAAATTGTAGCAGATCAAAGACTAAAACCTCAATAGGGATAGCGTTCTACAGCTTAAGCCCCCTGCACACAGGGGCAGTAGAGGTAGCCAGTACTGGCAGCCAGTGGATGTTCTAGTGGCAGCCAGTAGGCAGTACAAGGGTCAATTATTTAATTATGTATGATTATGATTAATATAAACAGTATTTATATTATATTATAGAATATAGAATATTATAGAACTTGTATTAATATTGTCAAAGTAGGCAAACTTTTATAAAAATTGTAGACTTGTAAATAGATTGTGTAATAGGGGAAGAAAACAGAATCGGTTGTAAAATCTTTCGAATAATATTGCAGAAATAACAACACATGGGTAGAAAACAGCTAAGATGTGGATTCTTCTGTTATTCAAGCTGCCTAAGAAGTTATTTTGACTTTTAGAGGATTTGTCTGTAAAATCGCGTAAAATTTGTCAAAAAATGTAGTTTTGGGTAGAGATTAAACCAGGTAAAAAAAGCTAGGAGTGATTTGATCTAATATTTTGTTGCCTAGAAAATATTCCACATTCTAGAGTGTACGTTAATATACTATGAGGAAAATTTGTTAAAGATTGTATACTTTTATAGGAATTACGTCATATAATAAGGGTAGAAAACAGCTAAGGGATATTTTATACATTAATATTAATGTGGTACTAATATTAATATTACATTGTGTAGAATATTGTAGGCTAATAATTTGTATTAATATTGTATTAAAAGTAATATACTTATATTAATATTAATTTTTTCCTGATTATATGGGGAAGGTTTTGACATAAATGAACAAAACATAAAATAAATATTCCAACAAACATATAAATAAAAATGGTGCAGATTTACGAAGTCAGGAAAAAGTTTGATTCGTACATTTTCCCCAGCGGTCAATCTTTCACTATGTGTACAAGTAATAAGTTAATAAAGTTTTATTAATAAGTCCACGAATAAAATATTTAAAGATTTTTACATTATTGCCGGCATATAATGGAAAAGAGGCTTGCTAATACCTCCGTAACGTTCTGATAGTGTCTGGCATAACTACCTCTCATAATCCATTCAAGGTATAAAGGATTTATAATAAAATTCAAATATCTCACTACAAGTAACAGACTAATCTTTTCTGGACATGGCTGTAAAAAAACGGATTGAAATATTTAAATAAAAGTTTGTATTTCTCTAAACATACATGAAAATTACCTCTCTATAAAATTTCATCCAAATTTGGAACGGTGAGGTTAAATGGGTGTGCTGATCTGACACGGAATGACTCTACTGGCGGCCACTAAACTCAAACTCAAGCATGTTTGAGTTTAGTGGCCAGTCTGCTGCACGTTGTGGGATAATTACTGGCTGCCAATACTGGCTAGTGCTACTGGCTGCCAGTACTGTCCCTATGTGCAGGGGGATAAACCTGCCTTAAGTTTAGTGGCCGCCAGTAGCTACTGGACGTTGAAGGGAAGTACCCCTGCACACTGGGACAGTAGAGGGATAATTACTGGCGGCCAGTACTGGCTAGTGCTACTGGCAGCCAGTACTGTCCCTGTGTGCAGGGGGCTTTAGCCTGTCCTGCAGCCGGTATTGAACATTCTCACTCCCAAGTAGGATATTGGCCGTGAAAATTACTACTAATTACTACTAATTACTACTAATCAATTATTTTTTCATTTTCAATCAATCAATCTTCGTCTGTTCGTTTCATTTTCTGCTTTTCCTATTGACTTCACTCCACCTTGACTTTTCTTGGTCTTTCATACAGGCTATAATACATTTTTCTTCAATTAACTCACTTCTCCCAAAGATGGCATTGGAGGTAGTTTCTTAAATCTCGGAATCAATCCTCCTACTCAGCCGACTGGAACAATTATCGAAATGTTGGAAAGTAAAATAAATTAAAATATTATACCATAGTAATGAAGTTTTGCATGTTACACTAGTAACTTACGACAATATCTGATCTACGTAAGGAAAACATGCATTTGATGGTAGGATATTCGAGGGAACTTCAACACGGGAACGTTTAGAGAAATATCTAATTTGGTTATGGCTTTCTCCTGTTCCTCGTGAGAATCTCTTTCCAACTCCCGCAAGATTTACAGCGCAGTAAAATTTTCTAATAATGTCGCCGCATTTTTCTAATAACTTTTTTACCTCTTTTTCCACACCATTCCTTCTTTTCTCCCCGCTTCTTTAATATGGGCCTTCTTCTCGTTTGAAGATTTATATAACTTTAAATGCTGTGACTGTGAAGACAACTTAAACACGTCGGCATGTAAGAGTGGCGTTAAAGTCAAACTCTATATCTTACACTCTTCCGACGTTCTGACATGAAATAAATTCTATTTGTTTTGAGAGTTACATGCTATTAATATTTGTAATGTCCACACACCTTGTCAATGTATAGCCTATTGTTATTTTTTTAAGTGCAGCACTGTGCCGAACTGGAGCTCCTCTGAATTCTCATTGGATAATATTATTTGGTGAAAGCAGGGTTGGGCGAGAAATTGACCTAGAAGTATTTTACACAACAAATTCATGTAAAATGCATAATGTAAAAGACAGTTTTATACACATGTTATAGTAAACTAACATTTAATTGATTTTGAAAATATAAATATCCATTACTTTTTTTATTGTATTGTAAAGTCAATCAATATTTTATATAGACCTATAAAATATTGTCGCAACTGTAAACTGAATATAATCACATTATCACAACTGTTAAAATGACTGAAGGATCGGTAACTTTGAATTACCACATTTAAGTGTGCAGAGATCTGATTCATAACCAATAAATATAAATTTAGTGCTTACGTTTAACTTCTTGATTCTATTAAATTACTAACCCCATGCATCTTTCCTTCACCGAAAAAAATATATTAGCCTATGTTTTGCATTCATTATCGACATATCTCGATGGAGCCAATGAGTAGGGGTATAATCTCCAGAGGGAGTCAGAGAAGATCACTTCTTCTCACATCTCACCTTTCTTAGTGTACCCATGTTTCACGCGTTTCGGTGTATACACCAAGAGGGCAGGCCCCTCCGCCTCAGCATTATCTGGCTTCTCTCAATCTATTCAGCGTCTCAACATGTACTGTAAGGGCAGTGTCGTGCCCCTAACAGGGAGTAGGAGGGTAGGTGCACTCTGAGCGGAAAGGATTATGTTAAATATATAATAATAGCAACTTTAATTATATAAAAATGAATAGTGGTTACATTTATATAACCATCTCAGTAAAATAAATGAGTGTTATAAGTAATAATATTTTATTACTAATACTCCGTTAAACAACACTGTAGCAGTTGGTAGTATCAGACTATTATCGAATAAGAAACTGTGTATTTACAAGTAGGCAGAAAGACCTCCCGTATTTGAAGAGCGCGCTGTGTGAGTTGTGATGGGAATACGGCGGTGGAGGGGGTAGCGATTTATAGCTGTATACTTGCCATTTTCAGTAGTCGCAATGGAAGAGTTTATTCATAATGGTGGTTCTATTGTTACTACTCAGCGAGCATTTCGCATTCGGTTTGGTCTTGGCCGACATGATGCTGTTCCGGATAGAAAAACTATTTAAGTTTGGGTATCAAACTTTAAAGCAACAGGTTCTGCATTGAAAAAAATCGCCTGGCCGATCTCGGACCGGAACAACGCCGGAAAATGTGGCACGTGTGTGACCGTCCATCCAGCAATCTCCAAAGCGTTCAGCACTGAAACATGCAGGTGCCCTGGGAATATCTGATAGGAGTGTAAGAAGAATCCTGCACCGAGAACTTCATATGCACCCCTACAAAATGATAGTTACCCAAGAACTTGTCACGTCCTGTGGCAACTTCACTACTATTGTAGGCCTTGGTACCTCAGCCGGGAAGGGGGGGGGGTTCCTGAATCAATAGAAATGCTTTCTATCAATTTGTACATTTGTCACAACCAAATTGCTTTTTCCCATCAATGTGTACATTTGTCACAACAAAATTGCTTCTTCCCATCAATTTGTACATTTGTCACAACGAAATTGCTTTTTCCCATTAATTTGTTCATTTTTCACAACAAAATTGCTTCTTCCCATTAATTTGTTCATTTGTCACAACAAAATTGCTTCTTCCCATTAATTTGTTCATTTGTCACAACAAAATTGCTTCTTCCCATTAATTTGTTCATTTGTCACAACAAAATTGCTTCTTCCCATTAATTTGTTCATTTGTCACAACAAAATTGCTTCTTCCCATTAATTTGTTCATTTGTCACAACAAAATTGCTTCTTCCCATTAATTTGTTCATTTGTCACAACAAAATTGCTTCTTCCCATCAATTTGTTTCTAAAATAAAGAAAATTTGTCCAGCACAATCTTATCTGTTCCACAAAACAAAGAAACTGAGACTTCTTCAAAACTATGTAAATTTGTCCAGCACAATCTTATCTGTTCCACAAAACAAAGAAACTGAGACTTCTTCAAAACTATCTCGTTTTCCTTTAGCAGTCACACACAAAAAAAAAAAACACTTCTCCAATCTGTACTCCGTCCAAACTCAGAACACCTTTCAACGCCTTCTTCCTTGTCTCCTGTCCTCCCATCAACTGACTCCCTATCAAAACTTCCCCACTTACCCCCCTTGGGCTCCATTGTCCTTCCCTCCATACTTCACCAATATTTTGTTAGTCACGATTATCACGTGACAAACTAAGTGAGAGAGATTGGGAAATTTGCAGAGCTGCGTGTGAGGATATTCTTCAGAACATTCCCCTTGGCGCTGTTTTGATTTCGTCTGATGAGGTCCACTTCCACTTGTCAGGTACTGTAAATAAACAAAATTTCCGCTACTGGGCAGCAGAAAACCCTCAGGAACTTCACCAACGACCACTTCACAGCCCTCGTGTGACAGTTTGGTGCGCCGTTGGTGAATTTGGTAATTTTTTAAGAAGATGAGCTAACAGTAACGATTACTTCGAATCGTTACTGTCACATGATCGAGACCTTCCTCCGACCTAAGTTAAACCAGTTTGTTGAGGACCATGAAAAGGAAGAAGTCTGGTTCCAGCAAAATGGAGCCACAGTTCACACTTCGCGGCGTTCCTTAGCAATTTTGATGGAGTTGTTTCCTGGACGTCTTCTCTCTTTGCGAGGAGACATCACCTGGCCCGCAAGGTCACCTTGTGATTTTTTTCTTTGGGGACACTTAAAGGCGCAAGTGTACAAACATCGCCCCACAACCCTGCAAGAACTTAAGGAGGTAATCGCCCAGGAAGTGGCTGCCATTCCACCAGAAATGACACGAAGGGCTATGGGCAACTTCCGAGAGAGGCTTTGTCAATGTGTCAACAATGGAGGACGCCATTTGACAGACATAATTTTTAAAACAAAGCAAATGTAAATTGCATAGTATTTGTTGTTCACAAATAAAAGTATTTTTTCTGTATCTTTTTCTTTCTTTGTAACTGCCTTTTGAAATACGGGAGGTCTTTCTGCCGAACCCTGTAGAAGCATGATGCCGATAAGCAATGAATTTACTTCTAATAGGCCTAATTATATGATAAACATAACCAAATACCAACTCGGGTGTCTAACAAGACAACACTTTTAACGTGTCAGCAAAATGATAAGTAAGTCACCGTGCCATAAAGGCCGTATTTATACGATTAATCAAGGAAAATCCAGTTAAAATAATGGAAATGCTTCGGCGTTGTCCCGCTTTTTCTTATAGGTAATCTTAACTCTCTGCTATAAATTAGAATATCCTGTCACCGGAAGATGTGTGACTGCATATGGGAGATACTCATCTCAAGTTCACACTCCGTTACTCTGAGAATGTAACGGTGTGGTATGCAATCGCTTAACTTGTAACAGTTTACATGTCTGTTGCATCTGCTTGTACGTGAATTGTATTCCTCTGACAGACAAAAAATATTAAGGGACACCATGTTGTGTTCGAAACCGGTAAGGGTCCGCAATCTATGAACAGAATTTCAAGAAATTCTTTGTCTATTGGCGGTCCATCTCGAATTTGAGGGAAGTCGCAAGTCAAATAGAAGGTGCCTGAAAAGTCTGGATAAACCAATAAAGGTTCTATACTCAGTGTTTCCTTAAATTTTTCAAAGACTTCCTGATGCTTTTTATTCCACTGGGAAAGGTACATCCTTTCGAGTGAATTGAGTCAAGGGTGGCAATATTTCAGAAAAATTTGAAATTGTGGCGTCTATAGTAGGATGTGAATCCTACGATTGTTCTTGCATCTCTTGCCGCTTTTGGTACTGGGTAAGCTTGCACAGCTGCTGTCTAACTCTATCTTTAGTAACCATATGTCCTAAATATTCAAAACTGTCAGCTGCAAATCGACATTTTTCTGGTTGAGTTTTGAAATTTGCGGATACTAAACGCCGAAGTACTCTTTCTAATTTATCTGCGTGTTCTGGTATAACTTTTGAAAATAAAATATAAAATCTCTTTAGGGTTGCTATTACGGCATATCTGTATCGCATAATCCTACCAAAATTAATTCCTAGCATTTTATTAGATTGAAAATGTCCTTGGGGGTGTATTAAAAGCTGTCTTTCTTCTTCTTTTTTCCTATCTCCATCTGGTAGTTTACACTAGCCTTATGTATATATATATATATAACTAGGGTATCTACAATGTCTGGCATAGGATATACTTCTGGCTTAGTTACGCTTTTTAGTACCGGTAGTTTAAGTCAACTACTAACCTGAATCATTGATAAACTTCATTCTGACGCTGGATATAAATCAACTAGTACAATTATAGCTTAATAAGATTTTCAGCCTTTGTACTAGTAAAATTGCAATGCCACATATGACGTAATATGTCCAAATATGAAAGACTTGGGAGATAAACAATTCGAATTTTATTTAGAATTTTGTTTAAGGAAATGTTTATGTACTAACTTAGAGCTTTTGTAAAATGTCAATTAGTTGGGCATGTTCATTATCATATTGTTATATATAAAGGGGTTACATTCAAGATATTTGGCATGGGAAGTTTCAAACAAAGTATTACACTATTATTCAAAAGAATTAAAATATAAGTTGCGTGAACTATTATTAATACAATAAAACATATTTATAACTAAAATTATCATAACTTATTATCTAAAATATGTTGGAGTACTTATGGTTGCATCAGGCAGTATGCAAGCTTAAAAAACATTAAAGAGTGAATTATAAAAGTCGCTAACATCAAGTTAGGTTAAAAGTGACACACTTTTTTATGTATGATTAAAATTTGGGATTGTGAGTCAGCTGGAGAATTTAATGTTGTACCGACACGTTGCCATGGTAGCTCAGTTGGTTAGAGCATCGGCACGGAGAGCCGAAGATCCTG
The DNA here is from genome assembly GCA_964059195.1 of Ectobius pallidus. Taxonomy (NCBI): domain Eukaryota; kingdom Metazoa; phylum Arthropoda; class Insecta; order Blattodea; family Ectobiidae; genus Ectobius; species Ectobius pallidus. The sequence goes on from CAXKWD010000006.1 coordinate 36,578,997, forward strand.
TTCAAATCCCGGCTATGGCATTGCATTTTTCATTCTGACTTCACGTTTCCATCTTAGCCTACACACGGCCAGTGTGAAAGAATTATCATTCCAAAATTTGAATTGTTTATCTCCCAAGTCTTTCATATTCGGACATATTACGTCATATGAGGTATTGAAATTTTACTAGTACAAAGGCTGAAATTCTTATTAAGTTATATTACTAACCTGAATGTTTGTGTACCATCCACTGACTTCTTTTTAACCATGATTATGGGACTGTTCCACGGCGATATACAATCTGAAATAATTCTCTTGTTCATAATGCCATTTACTTGCCTTTCCACTTCTCTTTTTAAGCATAAGGGATCCTACAAGGATGTTTCACATTTGGTGCTGCATCTTCTGTACTTATTTCATGTTTAATTCTAGTTGTACAACCTATATCTGAACTCATCAACATAAAAATGACGATACTTCCTTAGACATTTTCCAAATTTTTTATTCTTTCACATTTAAATGTCCTAATTTAACCAGTAATAATTCTTCAAATAATTTGTCATCATACCGTATATTGCTATCGTGGACCTGAGTTACACTGTTCACCTTATCTTCTAGTAAATCATCGTCCATGTCTATAGCACTTGCGTTCTTTATGCAAGTACCTTTAGCTACCATACCTCTTCTTGGGATATATTTAATAATTTTATCGGAATGTAACCTAAAATAATTTATTTAGTTTCCCCACCTTTAATTTAAGCCGTTCACTACTTTATTTTTCATCATTAATTCATTCTCTTTACCTTTCCCAAGATGCTCAATTTTCACATGTTTTCCTTTATCAATTTTTTTTTTACATCCTCGAACTTTGGGATTTTGTCCTTCCACTCACTGGAACAATGGATATTCTGGTATCATTCATCCGTTCGCTTGACTAGAGTCTTTGAGGGAATCTCTCCACAGTTGGGGTCTTTGGACATGTTGGGTTTACCATGCGAGATACAAGGAACCTGTGCTAGTAATCCTTGGCGCATTCACACCTGGATTCAATATGCTTCTACCGGTTCTACTATTACTTCCTGAGGGAGGGTATGATTACTGTGTCCATTGGAATCAGCCACTAGTGGGGTAGGGTCAGTTGTGACATCCGCAATGCCGGAGCAACTCAAGGGATCAACATGACGTCCAGGTTTCAAAGTACCGATTCTTAGGTTCACACTTGCATCTACCTACTAGAAAAATCGGCACCCAGAATTCCATGTCCAGGTATTTAACTCACATATCTGTAATGTATGCTTAAAAGGTCTGTCTCCTATCTGAAAAGTCACAATCTGTTCTAAAATATTCAATAATTTTCGTGATATTCCCCTAGCCGCGACTTCACTCTTTCTTCATTGTGATGCACTCATTGTCGGTTTAATTCATGATACCATAGACACTGTGTCTACCAAAAATATCACTCCTATTCCCTCTACTACAGCCTTGATGTTGCTAACACAACTAATTCCGGCATGTTCTCTGAGAGGTCCTCGGGGAAGATTCGGTTCAAGGGCTCCCGTTTCCCGGACGGCCCTCACGTCCTTGACTTCAATCTCGTGTCATGTGTCCTATCTCCCGGCTTCTGCACCAACCTTCACCAGCCGAGTCACCACGCCGATAAAATCTCCTTGTCTCTCTTTCTCTGCTACCAGGTCCATTCCCAGAGGATCTAAAGATGGGTGACTAATAGGAAGACCAGGGTAGGTGGCAACATATTTAACGAAAGGCTTCGAAACAAGTTTCAATGCCTTTCGCATATAATATGTTTTCAAACAAGTTAGAAAACATAAGTAGAAGCTTCTAGAACAGAAAGGGTTTATTTTAAAAACACAGGCTGATGGCCATTTAAACATACATCAATCATAACAAAAGATAAAAGAAAATAACCCTTTAGAAAAATGCAATTTCATTGTGGATCCGTTTCTCCAAAAGATATTACACAAAACAATTTCTGAATAAGAAACACTTGAATTTACGACACAAGAGATATAAACTATCGTACATATATCCAAATAAATGAGTTCAAGACACAATACTAAATTTTATCTTAATAGAGCCTGTTGACTTAATTTTCTGGAAAGATTAAAGACGGCTTCTCCATCCACGGATTTGTGGTTGAAGAAGGCTCACTCTCCTCGTGCAATGGACATAAACGCTTCATTCGGAAATAAGAAAAACTTCACAAGGTAAAACAGAAGTTAACATAGCTGAAGGCTACAAATTGAGATAATAATAAATTTTTTAGAATCTCCGAAAACGCACAGATCAGATCTCAAATCACATCTAGAAACACCGGCTAGCTAACTTTAAGTACACGCCAGAATGGCCTAATTCAAGTTTAACACACTTGATAATTCAGATGAAAAACACCGGTAACACATATCAAGACATAGTACATACCTCTGAATAGAGTAGCCTAACCGAGAGTGAAGATTCCATCCACTGAACCAATATGAGCCACGTCCATGTCCATTGACCGAAGGATAAAACAAGAATGAGAACGAGGCACCATTTTCTTCATTATTTTATACTTTACAATCCTTTTGTTACGACACACTTGCTACGCAATAGAGAAACTCTCACAATCTCGGTAAAGCCAAAGTCTCCCTATAGCACATGTAATAATCGAAAATAACGTAACAGAAAAACCAACAATTTGTCAGTACATGACGGACTACATAACACAAAGGCTAAATGACGCAACACAGTGCGTTAACAATTTGTAAGTTCGGGGCCGACTATAATATGCTTACTATATAACAAGTGGAAGAACAAAGCCCCCTACATAATGATTACTTCTCCAAATTTATTTTAAAATAAATTTCGTGCGCCAAATGATTAAAAACTGATTAAAAATAAAATATTGGCGCACTTCTAAAACATTAAATACCTGGTCTGTCCACTCCACGGTGACCGTCGCCACCACCTTTCAGCTGTCTCTTCCACGTTCTTGTCCTGAAGCGCCTATTCTATCTTCATGTAAAATTATGCATGAATTGTACATAATCTGTTACGTTGTGGGCACGAAGTGCAACTTTAACGACAGATGGATTACCATCGAGCCCTCAAGTCACGGAAATTGGTTTGTTCTGTATCTAAAAAAAATTAATTTTAATGTGGAAAGTCCCTAGTTCACGAAATGATAATTAACAGACATTTAGCTTATAGGTTAGTTAGCAGCATTATTGTCAACTAAATCTTTCACCATATTAAAACTTGTAGAAATAATCCACATTGGTACAAGAATTTAGCTTCAACAATCAAATACCTTTTTATACATATTTAGAAAGAACAACTTAGGAAGAATGGGTTAATAACAACCTCATTATATAATGAGGTATAAGTATCCACCTTATACCCTAATTAAAGAAAATAATATATCTGATGATTTCCCTCTAATTTATACAGGTTTATTCTTTCAGCACGATATTTCCCTTATTACAAAGTACAGTTGGGGTCTTTGGACATGTTGGGTTTACCATGCGAGATACAAGGAACCTGTGCTAGTAATCCTTGGCGCATTCACACCTGGATTCAATATGCTTCTACCGGTTCTACTATTACTTCCTGAGGGAGGGTATGATTACTGTGTCCAAGAATATCGATTTGTTAATGTCTTTGTGAAGCAATAGGTTATTTTTTGCTGAAAAGAACCCGTAGGGTTTGCCATCCGAAACACGAACAAAAATTATTTTGCAGTGGCCGAGGAATGTGTAGACTAGTGACAAACACTTAATATTTTACTTATCTACTCTTATACAATTCAACGGCCCTAAATAGCGTGCTTGCTCGCCCGCTTCGTGAGACATCGGGTATACTCGGTGATGTTCGTCTCTCGCAGTCTAAACTTTCATGACGACTACAAAATTAGGAAGGAAAACCGTTTCTTTATTACATAAGGCCTAAGTGAAATGAACACAATGAACAATTAATATTCTAATTTTATTTTTACTTACAATTTTCATAGCTCTGAACCACAAACATTTTTAATAATCTACCAGTGTAATTTTCTTAAAAATCCTGGAGTCAATGAATAATGGCGGGCGAAGCCGGGGGCAACAGCTGTAAAATATTGATGGTTTTATCTCTTGAAATATCGCTGATAATAATAATCCAAACAAACCATTCCTTCCCTTGAAACATTATATAATTTCTGAAAATTACACTGAATTGATAAAATAAAATTCACATCATATTCATGTCAATAAATAGCTGAGAATCAATACGTATTATGTGTTCACAGGTTCTTTGGAACTGCATAATTGATTCTGATATAGTTTTCCCAGGGGGCGCTTTCATGTCGTGGAATGTACTCTAAAGCAGGAATTTTAGCTGTTTCATTAATTATTAATGGCTTAGTTTATGAATGATTCGCGTGCAAGTGTTAATAAATATAATGCTTTAATAATCATTATAATCAAAAGAATTATCGTGGCGAAGCCACGGGCACCTCCTAGTTCCTGTACATTGCGATGACCTTTTAATTCAATATATGGCGAAGAAATTTTCTAAATTTTTTAAACGTATTTAAAACTTGTTGTACTGAATAAACAACAAATGACTTTCTTATTTAGATTTATAACCATAGGCGTAAATATATAAATATTTGGTTTGTTATTGTAAATATTTTTTTAAAAGTAATTTAAGTTTATTGTTATTTTCTTCCCATATATTCTGTATATATTTCAGAATTCCGATATGAATTTACCTTGTGGAAAACATATAATAGTATTTGATTAATACCGGTATAATGCAGTAATTATAGAAAGTAAAGAACTTCGGTATAAGTGTATAAATATTGGGTTTCTATTGCGATTTACATTTTAGAAATAATTCGAGTTATGTTTGCTTGCTTCTAAATATCCTATGGTCGTATAATACATGCTCTAGAATTATAGTCTTTAAAGTTTTGTATGGAAAAAAATTATCAAAAATGTTATTTAAATAGTGCAATATATTAGTGGTAGAATGTTCTTTTCATCAAATCAAAGAAACTAAAAAGAAGCTGTAGTGTCAAAATAAGGTAATAAAGTATGAATGGTTTTCTTGCGATTATAACTATTGGCCTAAATAAGTAGTCTAAATATTTTTTAATGTCGTCAACTTTTTAAAAGAAGTATCCTTAACATAGGTTCATACCTGTTGTTTCAATATTATATTACATAATAAAGAATTATGTTTGGAGGGGAATTGCTATTCATCGTATTGGGTTCTCACATGCTAATCATTCAAATATCATTGTCCTCTTCGGTTCCAGTTAAAGTATAGACGTGCATCGCTAATTCCAGTTCTAATATCGTGTTTTAATGTCAATAGTGTGTTTTATAAAAGTGAGTTGTGTTTAATATAATTGTAAGGATAAATGATTTTTTTATTATTTATTGGAAACAAATATATGGCCATTATATGAATGAAAAACATACTTTGACAAATGTCTTCTTTATAATAAATATTTTTTTTAAGTTGTCAAACACAAGAACCAATAATTTTGTATATGTTTCAATTTTACGATTTGTTTTAATGCTCGCAAAGAAAAAAAAACTTAAAATTCCGTTTAAACAAAATATTCCTGATTTTGTTATAAAATATAATAAAAATGAACATATAATAAGTTAGTATTTGAATGACCTAACAGAGCAGGGATAATCTTTTTATGAAGTTAATAATTTGAGTTGTATTTATCACATACTCTCCATACTGTTTTAAGAAGTAATTTTGGAACATAGTATGAAAAAAAAGGGCAAGTTTCTTGCTGGGCAAACTATCTGATTCTAGCAATTGTACGTAAGTGAATCTTATCCATGGAATGAGGATATGGAAAACTTGACCTTCTGGTGTAGATAATGAGAATGTTACTTCTTGGTAAGTTTTATTCTGTGTAAAATTTATTAAGTTAATGAGCAAATTCTGAGGATCTGAAAGTGTTGAGCGAGGAGGTTTGAAGGAACTCGTGGATTATTAACTATTACCATCCGTTAAACTTTTTCACATTTTATAATCATAGTTTTCGAAAAGCATACGAGTAGGCCTACACCTCTGTTTTACACAGAGGATGGCCATAGCATGTTTTCTGACATCTTGACTGATGTTTAACTATTCGGTTCCAGTAAGTTCAATGCACAGCAGACGACAAACTTGGACCTAGTGTAGTCCTGCTGCCACCTATCAGGAGTCGCTGACAATAAGGTTCCCATTGCTTTTACAAAACATTGTAAAGGAAATATTGCAGTAGGTCAATTTTGCGGACAAAATGCACTACCTAAAAGTAGCTATGTTTAGGATACAATGGGAAGCGGATAAATTGTGCACCTAAAGATGTTTCTTATAATGTAATATTTATCTTTCTTTCACAACCACTTGACTGCCCATTGATTATTTTATTAACTGCATATAATATACATCAGTACGATTACTTTTTAATAAGTCTTCTTCTCTATGTCGTAATATAAGATTATAAAAATGTAAATATATTAGGCTAGGTGATTTCCTCAACTGTTAGAACCCGCTTAAAATTCCATTAATCGTTTAGCGGTTAATTAATCCATTAGGTTAACGGATCGAAACTTTTAGTTATTGTTAAAGGAGCGTTAAAACTCTTGAGACATCGCATTCATAACAGGTAAAATCTATTTTCTAGCTTATTTATGCTTAGTAGCTTTATTGAGTTAGTACTCTTGAAGCATTTTTGTTTAGGCCTACTTAATATTATAACAGCGTACCATCTCGTAAAGCTTAAAGTTCTTCAGAGAATTTAAGTTTCTTCTCAGAATATTTTCATAGGCCACTCTTATATTTAGTACTGTATACATTATAGCACAAGCAAAGAAAATACGACGTCATAAGTTGGGTTTTCTTAATATCAAAAAGCTCACCAAGTTTCCATGCAAATAAAGATTAGGCTAGGGGGAGAAGGACGGTGGGAGTTTGAGGTATCCTTTCTGTTAACAGAGCGGTGCTTAAAATATATTTATTTCCTCGACAGTCTTATAACTATGAAGGGAAATAATTTTTCAAAGATATAAAGAAAGAATTATCACTCATTCCTATTGTGGCATACTGCTTCGCTTTAATGGAATATTATAATTTAATGGAATATTATAACAGACTCGCACTGAATATTCATATTGACAATAATCCTAGTAAAATTATGACCATCATAAATTTAAGCAAATTGCACTACCTTTTATTATAGGACAATGAGTATAGAGTTTATTCTATTAAGTTCTATTAAAGTTGATCTCGTAAATTCTTTACTTAGGTTGTTTGAAAAAATGCATAATAGGTGTAATGTAACAATAACTTGTTATAATACATTTTCTGATCTACAATTGAAGTACAAATCCAGAGTTACACTGCCAACATTGTGGAACTTGCATTATCTCATTTTTAAAAATTTGTGGACATGTTGAGTTTTGGAACTAACCGACTCAAATACTCCATGTGTAACAAAGAGATAATTCCAAGTAGGCCTAGCAGAATCTGCTATTGCCTGTATACGCTACACACCTTCGCTTAGATATTTATCCATGTATGTGTTCCTTAATAATCTCCTGATTCCATAATATGTTTGAATAAATTAATTGGCCTAATAATATGAAGAAAGCACGTCTTAATGAACAATCCTTCATGAGTAACAAAAATAATTTTAAATAACAGAAATCTTTGCTGCGTACACACTTACTTAGGCCTACTCCATGAAAACTTCAACGAAATGAATGATTTAAGTTAGAATGGTATTAACAACAAAGCATTCACATCCCACTGTTTAGTTTTAGTCTACATGTTAGAAAGCCTAGTCAGTTCCATTTCTACTTCAGGCATGTCTAACTCAATTTTTAGTACGGGCCAACTCGACTTGCTCAATAGATAACCGAGGTCCGCATGCCGAAATTAAAATAACTTATAACCTTTTGTCCTTATAGCATTTAAGTAAGATTTTATATTTTCTAAAAGCAACCACCCAACTTCTAAATTTTAACACACCATACAATAAAATACTACCGGAACATATTAATCTTTCCGTTTGTTGTTGCTGTGTATTCCAATCAATACATTTCGAATAGACTACAGACTTGGAAAATTTGTGGATAACCAAAATTACATATCTTTTAATACAAAATTATTTTCAGCAATTAGGCTTAGGCTACACTCATTATTCATTAATTAACTGTTTTATCTTGGATGCATAATGACTGAAGTCAGAAGCAATGTGAGAATCTTGAAAATCCTGGTAGGTAAGAAAAAGAATTAAGCTGTCGCTTATCAGTTGCCCTTCCCAAGGCTTGAGCATAAATTAAAAAGGCTTAATACTATCGTACAACGAAATTACAAACTGATCTTCCAATTGTATTTATAAATTTAAGGAATTTAAATGCCCTGCAATAACCAACATTAAAGTAAAATCTTCAATCCAGTCACAGAGCTTATCTGCTCATCCGACTTTCGTTTTTAAGAAAACGTTAATTTCTTACCGAAGGGACCAAAAGCATTTTAAAACTTGATGACAAGAAAGCCAGCAAACTTCTTAAAGAATGGCAAGCCCTTAAATTATTTAATACCTGTATCATAATCAAAGTAGAAAACTGATGTTGATTTAGTCCCCTGGAATGAGTAAAATTCCCTGTTTCCTTAACCAATTTCAAAATATGTTCGTTTTCTTACCGTTTTGAACATAGTGCTTCCTGGTGAACAAAGCATTGCCAAGGCACTGCAGTATGAGGCCTACTAATATTTTATTAGACATTTGTTTTCTGTAATGATAGAAAGTCAGGTTTTAGTAAATTTTGTTTTACTTTCATTATGTGGCGTATATATGTATTTATAAATTTTACCTAAAGCTTAGGGGCGGCACTTTGTACCAGAAAGGGTCACATGTTTGACACATCTGTTCTAGGTGGTGGCAGTACTGTGAATTGGACGGCCAACTAATACAAATGCAAAAGAATGATCCAAAAGCATTTGAATTTCTTCGCAACAATGGTAAAGAATAATTTTGGCGTCAAAATGACAATAGGAATAACGCTAGGAACATTAAGGGACTAAGCTGAACCACAACTATTAAACTTTAAGAAAGCTACAAGGTACTGTTTTCTCAGGACTTGGAGCATATTTCCATTTGTAAGTTCATAACATGAAATTCTAATTTGTAGAATTCTGAAAGGTATGTAATATTTGAGTTACCTGTTTGTATTCCAAGAATAAAGTGGACAGTGTGTGTCCGTTACAGCTGTTCAAGCGTATTTGTGACAGAATGGGTCGAAAAGCTCCATTATTTGAAAATGTACAATAATTTTCTTCTTTAAATGTAAATGTCCTGTCTAGAATTTCACATCAGTATAATTTTTACTTTCGGAGCATTTGCATTTCTAATACGTGTCATATTCTTGCACTTTTTTGTTATGTGTATCTGTTACATTAGTAAAACATTTTTTCTCAGTTATTTATATATCTTCATATTGAAACAGATTTTAGTTTTTAATTAGGTCTTCTTATTCAATTACAATTAGGCATAAAATTGACTAATTTTCCACTTTAATATTTTCATCTTCTTATGGAACATTTGTGGATGAGTCTAGTGATGAGCAAATGCAAGACCAAGACCAAGACCAAGGCGGTCTTGGTCTTGGTCTTGGTATTGCACTCTCAATCTTGGTCTTGGTCTTGCATAGGTAACCCTGGTCTTGGTCTTGGTCTCGGTCTTGCATCAGTGGCCTTGGTCTTGGTCTCGGTCTTGCATACTCGGTCTTGGTCTTGTTGCAAGAGTCTTGCAGTTTTCTTTTACGCATTTTACTGTGATAGATGGCGTTTACATGATTTAAAGTTACAGCGATTACAAGTGTGTTATTGCTTTCGAAAGTAACGAAAGCTAATTGCTTTTAGTTCCTTTGACCATGTAAACAGTAATGTGATGTCACGCTGTTTGCCGAAACGTCCATGGTGATATAAGCTAGAACAGTAAATTTGGAGTGTAAATTTAAATATTCTCTGTTATCCTATTGCAGAACTTTAAACCCAAAATCCACGAGAAACTATATCCTATTTCAGAGTGTAAAATTATGAATATTATATTGTAAAGTTTCAAATTGAACGGCTGTGGAGACAAGAAGTAATATTAACAGGATGTATAAGAAATGTTTAGAAGATTTCCGCATAGGAGAGAGGTTCTATCTGACCTGTTTAAAACTGTATAATATAGTAACAAAACATAACGGCATTGAAGCAGATATTATAGAAATTGTGCAATCCATAGCAAATCACACAGTGTCCATTCGAAACCCAAACCCATAGGCTGCAATAAATAATATTTCTTTCCATATACCGTACCCTAGTTTTAATTTATACTTTCTAGTTGCTTTCAAGTTTTGGGCCTTCGGCTAAATAGGTCATAAATAATCATAACTATTCTTCATGCAAGTAAATATTTCTAGACCAGGCATTTTCTACTTTTAGTATCTTTTCCCATTCGATATGCATCCTTAATATGAATCAGCAGCAAGAACTTAAACACCGCCACCGTTATGTGTCAATAACAAAATTGTAGTAGTAAAAAAAGGTTTTTAGTGGATGTCCTACCTATCATCAGCAAAATGTACGCCTGTATAGCTACAGTACAATCAGATACGTAACTGTAAAGTAATAACTAGCAAATACCCGTCAAATAAGTTCCTGTTTTAATTAATTTACGGTTTAATTGTGTTTTATTGAATAATTATTAAAAATACCGGGCGTATCATCTGATTTTTCAAGGAGAATGGAATGAGCTGAATAGCTATGTTCTATTTTGTTCAAGTAGACAGGAAAGATTCTATATGTGAGAGTAGGGTATGAATATTAATGATAGGTGTAAAAAAGGATATCATCGTTAATTAAATAGGCTACTGAGCATGTTAATAGGCGTTTTAAGTTACGGGGGCTACTCTTTAAAGTTTTAAATCCTCAGATAGGCCGCCCTATGGCTGAGTGGTTAGACCGCTCGACCTCCATCTCTGGGACCCGGGATCGGATTTCGATGGATCTATGTGGAATTTGTGGTGGACAAAGTGGGGTCGGGCAGGCTTTTTTGGGGTGCTCCGGTTTTCCCTGCCTTATGTCATTCCATCATCATTGGTTGTAATAAAGAATTATTATAAATCCTCAGTCATAGCTTTCTTTTAACCCAGTGAGAGGTTAGAGAAACTAGTTATTAAATAACTATATGGCAGAATTTTTTTGCTTTATTGATAAATTATGTGGTCAGTATTTATACTGTACGCAAAATGAAATTTCATATATGACTTAGGGCCTTTGTTACATGTTTGTCTTTCGTACCATAATACTAGAGAACTATTGCAATTAAACATTTTAAAAACGAATATGGAGTTTTTATCGCGAAATTAACTCCCACCAATTGAAGAAACTAGGTGTATGGAATGCCATTCAGGGAAATCCATCAGATTAATTGTAAGTTTTCATTGCAGTAATTTGTTTTAACGTAGTGGTGAGAGAGGTTGTATACGGATTTCACATGTATTATTTGAACGGTGCGCTCATTTTTGGATACGGACAGCGTCACGCACCGGGTCTGCTCTCATTGGTTACCGCACGATGAGGCAACCTCTACATTATAGGCCTACCAGCCTTGGGACTACACCGGCTAGCGACTCTGCGGCGCCTTTGAGTAGCGTTCGCTGGCTCGCTGCATACACAACGGGGCTTTATAAAACTTTTTCACGTAGCAAGACTGCAAGAGTCTTGCAGTTAAGTCTTGTTCTTGCCAAAGTCTTGCAGGGTCGGTCTTGGTCTTGGTCTTGCTAACGCTGCTGCGGTCTTGGTCTTGGTCTCGGTCTTGCATTTTCTGCAAGACCAAGACTGCAAGACCAAGACTGGTCTCGCTCATCACTATGGATGACCAAAATAACACAACTTTTAACACAAAATTATTTACAACAATTAGGCTTACACTCATTATTCATTAACTTACTGTTTTATGTTGGAAGACACTGTTGTTCTAGGGGGTTGTTCCACTATATTTTGGGCACCCCCCCGATTTCTCATTTCTCTGCTTTTGTTTGTATTCTCTGCACATTCCTGCTCACAAACTTGCGCGTTTTATTAAGGATATGTCTGCTAATATTCTTTGTCTGCTCCTTCTGATGTCACCCACTTGATCGCTTGTTTCTGAACTTGACCGTCTATGTTTACGTGGGCGTATGCTCCTTTGACGCGCTGTCAATCTACCGCCCGAAAGAGTCCAGTAGGTTTCAATTTAGTTCCATAGCTTCTCGTTTCGTTTAATTCAGAAAGTTCAGTTAAAGTAACTTCTCGCACTAGCTGTTTGATTTATTTCTTTGCTTGCTTCCTATTTTATTGCTTTCAGTTAATATTAAATTTCGGTTGGGCTTATGCTTTGTTTTACGTGTTTGTGGTGAGAGATGGGTGGACACACTGTAAATTTAGTCCTGCTGTTGTCCTTATTCTGAATGATTTCAACCCTCGTAATTTTTATCTTTGTGGTTTCTTGAAGGTCTGTTTCTTAATGTTTTATGGCACTGTTGTTCGTGCATGTTAATTACCAGGCTTCAGCTGTGCAAAATTATAGGTAAAAATTCAATTAATAAATTGTTAAAGCTTTGCAGTTACATAACTTGCTTTTTCATTTATTTATGGCTACCAGTATGGACGGAGGGAAAGCTCCTCTGGGGAGATATATATATATATATATATATATATGTATATATATATATGTATATATATATATGTATATATATATATATGTATATATATATATGTATATATATTAGGATTCCTGCCTAAATGGGTAAAAAAACTAGCACATACTGGTAGCAGTTAGTTCTAGTTGATTTACGGCTCTTTTCTTCATTAATTTAGGCTTGGTTTTCAATATTGAAAATCTTTCAAGTATGGATGAAGTAACTATATATCCTGACGCATTCCTGAAAAGTGAGTTGAGGGCATAGTCATTAATAGGGACTTAACTCAGGGCATATATTTGAATCTTACGGCATTACTTATCAAAAAGAAAATCAGGTAAACTGATGTAACAAATTACCAGTATGTTTTTGTTTAATCAGTTATGATTGCAATTATGATATACAGAACTAGCTTAAAAGACCCGGCGTCGCCCGGGTTTTTTTATTTTGTAAATGGAAATTAACTTATGAAGGACTTTAGATTTTTAAATTCTAGGTCTTTATATAGGTATTTATAATTTGAAATAGGAAGATCGACTTATAACACTCAAACTATTCCCTCAGAAAACGCTTGATATAGTTTTTTATGGCTCATAGAGGATATAGAATTTTGCATCCCAACGTTTGTACAGTGCACAGCAAGCCTGGTAGGGGTTCAAGTAAGAAGAAACGGAAATTCCTATAACATAAAATTGTAATATCGAGACTTTAATTTTATTTCTCACTCTCATGTTACCATAAAACTGTTTTGGGGTGAAATTAAACAGAAAGCAATATCGCTTTCATACTTCTCTCTCCAAAAACCTGCGATATAATAATATACCACATTACCATACCTCGTATTGTTTTCACTATGTCCAGGGTAGAGAAAGTTATGTGACTGCATTATTTTCGTGGATTACATTCTTTAATATTTATTTATAACATGAATTATATTGATAGCTTCTCTTATTTGTCAAACTTGCATTTCATTTTTTCCAAACCCATCTGATACCACTGGCAACAATATGTTCTGTGATTTGGATTTGATAATTCTGTGTAAAAAGGCATTAAGTATACTAAAAACATTTGATTTTTGGCATTTCAAATCAAAATTTTTCAAAATCCTTTCTTAGTGAGCACCTACATTATGAAACGAAGGTACTGTCAAAATTCCAAGTCTCTACCTGTTATAGTTTAGGCTCTACGTTGTTTCTCTGTTAGTCAATCAGTCAGTCAGTCAGTCATTCATTCAGTCAGTCAGTCAGGACAAAGCCTCTTATATTTATAGAGATAGAAAAAAGTCAAATTGGCCGGTTTCGGGATTTGAACCATGGAACTCCAGAATGTGAGACCAAGACGTTACCATCTCGGTCAACTGGGTCAGTTTAACGGTCTAGTTGGATAAGCGCATGTAAAGCAATAGTGTTATTTGTCATAGCTAACTGTATTTTAATTTCCAAAGCCTTATAAGATCGCAGTAAAACAATAGGCTATGTTGTCATGATAACTGATTTGCATTTCATAAATTCTTTCGAATACGTATATTGCCATAAAATGGGCACTGAATTCAGCATTACTCCGAAACAGGTCAACCAATTTTTTCCAATATCAACAGATGTCTTCCCATTCACATTATAAATGTGTATACCAAGTTTCATAAAAATCCGGTAACGCGTATTTCAGTTACCGCGTCTTTAAAATAGACACTAAATTGGGATTTACTCCGGTACCGGTCTACAGATTTGGTCCAATATCAGTAGACCTCTTCCCATGAACATTATAAATGAGTATACAAAGTTTCCGGAAAATCCAATAAATCATATTTGAGTTATCGCGACTTCTTATATATTAACATAAAAGGCACTAAATTTGGCATTATTCCGGTACTGGCCAAATGATTTGGTCGAATATAAACAGACCTCTTTCCATGGACATTATAAATGCGTATACGAAGTTTCATAAAAATCCGATAAAGCGTATTTGAGTTATTGCGTCTTTAAAGTAGACACTAAATTGGATTTTACTCCTGTACCGGCCAACGGATTAGGTTCAAATTCAACAGAGTACTTCTCATAGACGTCATAAATGAGTATACCAAGTTTCATGGAAATCCCATACAGCGTATTTGAGTTATGACGCCTTTCTAATATAATCTATCAAAATAGGCACTAAATTGGGCATTACTCCGACACCGGTGAACCGATTTGGTTCAGCATCAATAGGGTTCTTTCCATTGACAATATAAATGTGTTTTCAAAGTTTCATGAAAATCAGAAAAAGCGTATTTTAGTTATAGCGCGTACAGACAAAGGGACGAACGGACAGACGGACAGACATTTTTTCGTCCCCACACACAATCTCATAAAGTACCATACTGGCACTTAATAAAGAAATAAAATTATTTAACTTCCCACCGGCAGCTAAATACATTAATGATAACCCCGAGGATGCATGTATAAAAATCGCTACTTAATGGTTTCAATAAAAATGTGGAAGAATTTGAAACATTTATTACATTTATTAAGCATCCTTTGCATAGGCTTATGCACTGGAGAAATCGTAATCCAAGTTAATAAAGAACCAGAAATTATTGTTGCACGCAAGATTATAAGTCGTTTCTTTGAATTGATCCAGATATTGAGAAAGTTGAAGTCTTGCTTTGCTGACACAGTGTTAGTCCGTGACGGTGCGTGTAAATCGCAAGTAGGTGAAGCAAGCAGTCAATTTTATTTTATTGGACAGGCCAGATAATTTGGATATGGAGTCAGTGCGGGAAGTAATAACCAATAACTCAGGAACAAGCCATTTATACTATAGTATCATGGTACATTTACACTCTAGTATCATGGTACATTTATACTTTAGTATCATAGTACAGATCCCCTTAAATACAGTTATTCCATACACCTGGATGGAACAACAGAGGAGCGATTGTCTTGTGGCAGGAGGGGTGAAATATTTTGATCGCCACAATACATACTTTTGGGGGGGGCACCACCACCCCCGGAGCCCTCGACCATAGGCCATACTCCGGTCCCAACAACTTTTTGGCTCTTATTGTTCTATGCTCATATATCGCTCTTCGTGTCCTAATCTGTGGGTATGTGAGCTGAGCTGGCTATTTGTTTTAGCACTATAGAACTTGTGTTTATTTGTCTGTGTGGTCCTATCTGTCTGTCGGGGGTCGTGTCTCCGATCCGGCATTCACCTTAAGAGTGAGGAAAACCCCGAAAAACCTCACTCGGATCGGCTGCTATGTCATCTGTAATTTCGATTTCTCCAATCCTCGTAGGATGGTGTTTTCTAAGTTTGTAGGCAGTGACCTTTTCCTCTAGTAGGACGTCGATCGGAATTTCTCCGGCTATCACTGCAAGCGCATCACTTGATATCGTTGAGTAAGCACGCGCTACTTTGAGTAATGCTTTCCTTTGCGCTGAAAGTAACTTTATTTTGTGCCGAACTAGTAGGTATGGTGCCCAACCGTGGACTGCATACGTTATGAGTGCAACGAATACTGCACTGTATAGTCTCTTGTAATTAGTGTATCTGTAACCCCATGTTTGGCCGGATAGTTGCCCTAGTGCATGGAATAGTCTAACTGAGGTGGTACAGATTTTGTTTACTTGCGATTCTTATCTATTACCTTCCTGGAGTTCGACTCCTAAAGGTCTAACTTATCGCACGCATTGGATAATTGCGCCTTCTGTGCGAATTGTCGGAGGCCTTCTGGGGTGAAGCTTCCCCCTTTAATACCAGAATTTTAGTTTTCTCTGTTGATAACTTTAGTTTGGCCATCTTACACGAATTGGTGAATACTAACATGGTTTCAGTGCCTTTTCTTTCTAACATTGGTCGTCCATCCGCCTCTATTAGGAAGACTATGTCGTTCGCAAATGCTATAGGCATAGCTTCGTTGTTTCTCGCTAATATTGAGATGGCATCGTCGAAGATTAAATTCCAAAATTTTGGACCCAGCACCGATCCTTGGGGGCATCCTTTAGTTACAAGTTTTGTTTTTTACTCTAATTTATTTTTCATAATTACTTGCCTGTTTTGGAAGTAGTCTCCAATAGTTTCGTATATCTCTGAGGGACATTCTATTTCTCTTAATCGTTTAAGGACTAATAGCCATCATACATTATCGAAAGCGCCTTGTATATCAACAAAAATTCCTAAAACGTATTTAGAGTTCGAGTTTCGGACGATGTCTTGTAATTTGCTTATGGCCTCCTCCGTGGTCCTATCAGGTCGAAACCCCAATACACACTGTAAGCCACAACGACATCTTCAACCTGCGACCGTGTGGCATTGTTTTCGTTATGAAATGCTGCATTTTCATGCGCCGGAGGCGCGCAGCAACGAAACAAGTCCACGCGGTCGCGAGGTCGCGCGGGCTTGCCAAGGAGAACCAGACAGCCTCCCAGTCGACACCGCTAGGGATTGGTGACTTTGTTGTGGTGAAAGGCAAGCCGTATAATATAAAGGCTGTGAAAAATAGTGAATGTATGTAGTCTGCCACAAGTACTTCTACTGTAAGCTATTCTACTGTACACTACAAGATTCATCATATTGTCCAGCCAATACATTGAATCTACAAGCAGTGACGCTTGCAACGCAAAAGACGTCGTCCTGAGCGAAGAAGACGTCTCGCCCAAAGCGTCGTCTTCATCCTCTGCATTGAAGAGGAAAGGGAAGGCCTCCGAGACCGCAGAAGATGACCTACCTATACCCACGAAATCGGTACGTGGTAAGTTTGCATACATGTTGCCTATATTGCCCAAGGATTCTCCGGTTCAGAGAGTCGTCATCTGGAAGATGAAGGCGTCCGGCATACGCTTTGACTATGATGTTGTGGACTATTTTATCTTGGGGGAGGATGAAATGCCGTCGGCTAAAGACACGGATATTCTGAACGTCTTTCCCGACGGCGAAGGCGAAGCTCTCGAACGCTCCCTTCGTCCACTTACATTTATGTACACCCAAATGTAAGATGGTCGAGTTCAAAGGCAAGGAGAAGTGTCAGCACGCCTTCAACATAAAAAACCATGCGGAACATCGAAGAGACATTTCGCAGCATCGGTTACAAAAATGTAATCGATCTCAAAGAAATGAATTTCACTGATGTATTATAAAGAAAAAAACTCCTGTAAGACGAACATTTTAAGCAAACTCATCACGTACTGTATAAAAATCAAAATCCTGCATAGCATTGTTACAGAGGAAAACGGCGATGAATCAGACTACCATGACAGCTACTATGACTGGCCAACAAGTGACGTTAGCTCTGATCCGAGCTATGATGACGGTGGTGGCATCGCCGGATGAAGGATTGAAGCTTCTCGCCGAGAGACTGTCGTTCCTGGAAGCCTCCAAAACCGATTTCAAGGAGGAGATGGAAGGATTCTACCTGATTCTGCTCGCTCTGATGGACGGGGAACAGAGGACGTCTTGGAGGAAATTGCTAGACATGGCGTCGACCTTACCATCATACATGACGTTGTGTTTAGCAAGGTTTTCCATAGACTGCAAAACTTACTTACAGTCCTTATTGCGAGACAGCAGGAATGACGCAACACCTGGTCCTTATATACAAGCACGACGCCGGAGAAAGAATCCACATTCACGTCGTCCACGCATGCCGCATGGGACGTTGCCAGTGCGTCCTCATCAAAGGCATTCCGAGGATACGACGATGCGGTCAACGCACTGTTAAACGCATCGGGGAACATCAACCAACCTACTTTAGAAACCGCTTCGGCTATTTCGTTCGAAAAGGACAAAGACAGATATTCTTATAAGTTCAAAGAACAGACGTGTAAATGTAACCTAAGTATAGTAATTAGTCTTATTTCTAGGTCAATAAATGTGAATGAGAAATACGTTTTCATCGCAGTTTCAATTATTTTCACAGAGTTCTCGTTTAATAAATATTTTGCCTAAAATTGTCTAATTTTAATTATATAGTTAGCAGTTCAACGTCTAATTCTGACACATTGCGGGAGCTTCGAATATAATTCCGATTTGTAAATGTTGAAACAAATGACAGCTATTAACACGAATTACAATATAATGAGTTACAGGAAATAAATAATTCAATAAAAATATAAAGATTTAGATATGTTATAAAAAATAATGTTTTATGATTTTGTGGACAGTTTAAACTTAAATGTCCATATGATTTGGTAGATTTTCTTTTGGTACTTTAAGATAATTCCTTAAAATAGTGTTACAGGCAGCCAATTTTTGTTTTTCTTTAAAACGTTGCAATGAAGTTAAATAACGCTATTTTTTAACGTTTCAAAAAGTGAAATATATACATTCTTTTTATTTTTGTCATTGCAAAAGTGAAACACATGCATCCACATGCGCGTTTTAGTGAAATATGCACTCACACTTTAAATATGCATTTATATGCATTATGACGCTTTACCAATCGCTCCTCGGTGGCATGAAACTAGTGCATAGTTTTACTGTTAGTGCATAAAACATAAAATATGTAAAAATCCGCCCTCTAGTTATAACTTATACCTTACAGCCTATTATTCAGTTCATATTTTACAATTAATATAGCTATCATTTAAGGTAGACTACATTCCCCCTGAAATTTGTACTTCTAAAGCAGGCCTGACATAATAAATTTACAAATATTTGACTGAATTTAGTCAAGGTCATCACTAGCCAATTTCAAACACGGAATAAGTCTAATGAGTCTGTGGTTTCTACACTCATTTGTCGAGAGTTGACGTATTTCTATTTCCGTTACAAGCGGTTTTAACAAGTAATCCCTCATAATAACAATTTTAAAGACGTTAACACTTAAAAACTCGGATTGGATTCCAGCCCAGGACAAATGTCCCTTTACATGATGTAATGTAAATCTCTTAAGTGGTACATATATATGACAATTTGAAACTAAACAACTTATCCTTGAATGACAATAATAATACGGTGTCATGAACAATTTTAATTATTACATTGTTTTGTGAACAATGGTGGATGTAAAAATCGACCTCCTGATTAGGGTGGAGACTCTTTGATCTTTTGATCATTACTCACTGAAAATTCTTTCGATCTTTAGTAGGCCTAGGGGATACCGATATAGGAATTCCTTGCCTTTAAGAAAACATAACATGAACATTTCCGGAATTTCATTCTACCATATCAATGAGAAACAAACCAGATCACTACAAGCTATCATACAACACAAAACTCCTCAATCAGATTCCTGGCGGAAACTAAATCCCTACACTGCAGTTTATATTACAAAAAATGACGAGGAACAACAATAGGACATTAATCAATTGACAGCAATCAAAACTTTATCTTAGGCGATAATGAAACTCGAAAGAGATGGATATATCGGATCAGATAACACAGAGTGAGAGACCATCATATAGGAACGGATCAAGCTATATTGCAATTTCTTTCATAGCGAAAAAGGCATCATCTATTCAAGCATCCTAATATATCAAAATCTCTTTTCTCCACGCCCTCCATATATTTGAGCAGCCATCCTGCCCCTGTTACCTCACCCTTTTTACTGAACCCTCTACAAGATAGTTCGATAATAATGAAGTACATTTTTTCCTCAATGTGGATGTATTTTCACACATATACACATCCACCCCACCCTGTGACATTATTTTGTTACATCCCTCCCCCTCTAAACACCCCCACAGCCCATTTACCCCATTATATCCATACCCTCTTACCCCGTGATGATAATAGAGACGTCGGGGGCTCAAATTTAGCGTAAGCGCGAGATTAGGCCGAGTTCACACAATAACGACCCGACCCGCCGCCACGAGACAGCGCTAGTGTTCCTGCCCGTAATCAATTTTGTGACAAGTGATAGGGCTACACAAAGGAGGGAGAGAAGAGCGGCGTAGAAGGAAGCTGTATCCAGCATCTCCAAATAAGTCAGCAAACATTTGAATCCCACTTTATCGCCTTTCATACCATAATCCAAAGGCTGTAAATGAAACCTGATCTAATACTGTCTTTAGAGTTTTATCATTCAGGAATCATTTCGTAAAAGAATAATTATTATGCAGGGTATATAAAAAAAATCCCCATTTTGACTGATTGACTGAAAGGAAATTTAACAAGAAGCAACGTATGGTGATTTATTTCATTTGCTTTAATAGCCTATATCCTATTATAATTGTAAATTTCCTTCATGTCATCGAATCAGCTTGCATTGATAAATATTTGTACTTATTGTATATTATTGTTGTTGTGGTTATAGTATAATAAATGGTCATACGGGCTATATAAATCTTATATAAAAAATATAAAGTATACATATGGAAGGAAGTATACCCAATTGTAGAGTAATGAGATAAAGTAAATAAAATAGTAATAAATTCCATATAATTTTTAATGGTTTATTCTAAAAGCTTTACATATGTAACAGTTAATCACTGTAATTTTTGCGAAATGGAATAGTACTAATACCGAATTATTCGACAGATATATCAAATGTCTCTACTTATAATGCCATAATTTAATTTCGATAAAAATGTTTTCAAACAATTTTGAAACAATTAATATGGTCATATCCTCCTATTGTTAATTATGGCAAAGAGTTTAAGTGAAATTAAAACAGCATCGGTAGGCCTACATTGTAATAGGTAGATTTTCTCCCGGATGGCGGAAGTCAATGTGTCTTAGTCATTGATATTGTTATAATGATTCATTACATGCTTAATTCTGCAGGTGTTCGCTAAACAGTTAAATTAATTATAACTGGAGGTACGGATTCTATCAATATACGATAAATTCCAGATCTTTTGTTATATTTTATAACCTATGACAATTGTGAAGTAGTCGTTAACTGACATCCTTGTTGCTTGAATCTGCACGAAAATAGGGGAAACGAGTTAATTATTCTTAAATGTTTCGATCGAATTCACAAAATATTTATAATAATAACAATAATAATAATAATGTCCACCGCTGCGGCGCAGGGGATGCATGCGTTTGCTTTTCTCACGCAGCACACCCGGGTTCGAATCCTAGTCGGGACAAGTTACCTATGCGGGGATTTCGTCATCTCTGAGACAAATGTCGGGTAACTTTAGGCCCTTGCAGTCCCTGAATATCCCTAAAAATGAGATGTAAAACTAAGGAAAAGAAGAAGAAAATGATTGTAATAAGAAGAGTAATAATAAAGCTGGGAATTATTTGTTGCATTTCCATCGCTTTAAATTACATTTTTCTCAAAATCCTAATTTCATAGTTCATGATAGTAATGGTAAACTGCAGTGACATTAATAATTACAGACAGGAAAAGAATAATTACAGATGGAGCTACCGCTATTACAAAAGAAATGTAAAAAAAGAAAAAAAGCAATGATGATTTCACTTCGTAGTTCAACACTGTTTCATTGTGGACTTCAGGTAGCCTAAGTGCGCGTACGTGGTACGATCTGAAAACAAACAAACAAACCATTAATCACTTAAAAAAGCTTTCTTTTTTATGAAACAGAAATGTTTATTGTAAGCATGCTTTTTTATTCTTGTTTTTTAATCCTGTCAACAATTCTTCTTCTGCTAAACCTATAGCCTACAATGAATGCATATTTTTCTTTTTCCTTCTGTATGTTTGTTCTACAAGATAGTGTGCAACACATGGTATTTTTAAAATCCCAAAAGGACAAATTTTGTTTAATCAGTTTCATCACATAGCAAGTTATTTATCTTTTTGTCCCTGTACAGAAGCAACACTTGAGTTAATACTAAATTCTTAACATTCCAATAATTTGGTTGCGCGTATGTGCTACTCTTTTGTTTTTCTCTCCACGTTATCACTAAATTCCTTTCTTTTCAGCATAGCTCGAGTGCAGCCATGTTGTTGTACCAGTTCACTTACTAATTTGTTTAAGATGACCATACCCTAATTAACGGAACCAGCAAATACATGTCATATCTTTTTGTGGCATAGAATTTAATCTAACAGACACTTCAATACAGTAGACTGATGCAGGTCTACTATGGACCTTCCTAATGTAGAAATAATAGTCTTAGGCCGCCCATTTCGATCAAACTTATTTTCATAATATTTTCAATTTGTCCCCGGATTCATTTAAAAAAATTGGTAACTGATTTTCGCATATTATATTCTGAGTTGAATTATTATTAGATTTCGAATGGCTAAAAACAAAAATATCAAATAGTGTTTATGTGCAAAGAATCTAATGAACGCTGTTTTATAGAGATCAGTTAGTCTATTTAATTGCCATTGACTATTACCGAAAAAATTGCATATTATAGAGAACTTGCTATAGACTATATTTCCGTTCCCATTTGAATTTTCCCACCAAGAACTAGTTCCAATTCATGGCTCGTCTTTTCAAACTCTTCCTCGATTCTCCAGTGACGCACTCTTATATTGGATTTTACCTCTCTTTGCTTGTAGTGCTGTATGTGATAGATGAAGTATTGTGTTCGCCTCGAAAATCCGATGATGAGTTTCCATTATTAATGCATGTCCCAACTATAATTTTCGAAAAAAGTCTCGAAGTGTTTCTCTTTGTGTGAGTGTGTGTGTCTTATAATTATAAAGTACGTGTGTTTCACGTACGAGTTGGCCAATCATGCGGGTTTCAGCGTCGCGGCGGCCACATCTCTAACTCCCGCGCGATCGGGTGAAATATCTACGCAAATTAAAGCCGCTAACGGTGTAATGATTCAGGTTCTCCCAACACAGTTAAAATTACAATGACTCTCCCACTCATATGCCACGTGTTTGATATTGACCAATAACGTTTAGCAATTCCTCGGATATAGAGCAATCACGGCCGTTTATCTTACAATATTCTTGTAGGAATCGCGGAGAGGCTGTTTTATCGGGGTAAAATCGACTGGGAAGGTAAGTATCAGTGTGCTTTGATTGCTGCCACTAAGCGGCACGAAAACAGATTATTGTATGCAACATAACTCGTTTGGAAATTGAAATAATAGAAATTTACATTGATTCGGTGCAAGCCAGTTCGTGTGCTTTTATTCTGTTCTGCTTAGCTTACCTGAATGAAGTTAATTATGTCTTATATGCGCCGTTGGTAGCACTGATTATACCAGGGTAGCTCGAATCGATTCATGGATGGTTGATTCACAGTATGCCGTGATCTCCCAACTGTTAGTTTTGTTTTTATACAACAAAGCACGAAGGTAATTATTATTTATATAATCCGTTACATTTTATTCATGGAATAGTCTTAATAAATCCAATTCGAGTTGACGAGTTCCATCAGATAAACTCGTCAACTCTCGTGGGATTACCTATAGAAAAATATATGAAATATACTCCTCTTGCATCCATACAAGACTGGCAGCTTTTTTATAAAATTTTATTTCACGCGCATAAGTTCAGCTTCCGAGATATTGTTAATTTTTCTTGTGATATTCTCTTTAAGTTCTTCTAATGTATAGGGGTTTGTCCTATAGAGGGTGTTAATGAATAACACGCAAATATTTTTCCTCTGTATAGAAGGGACAATAGGCAAGCAACTTTTATTAAGAGATTTTTGCTCTATGGATTCAATTCTTCTTGTTATAACATAAAATCTCCCAAGGGTATGCCCGCCACTGACTTCTAATATTTGAAATGATGCGAAACAAAGGAACAGTGAATATTGTGTAGTGGCCGGGAAAATTGTGAAAAAATTACGAGCGATATCTTTCAACACTAGAAAAAGAACACAAATGGAGTTTCATTGTTGTCAAAGTTATGAATGCAATACGATAGTATATTGCGATTTATTATTTTTGCACAGCACATGTTTTTACTTGAGAATTCTTAAATAAACCAGAGTATCTAAGAAGTTACGCTTTGAAGACAGATTAAGTTCGAATACATTGAAATACTGCAAAGAAAGATAAAGAAAATGATAAATCAATGATAATTCATGAAGCTTCTGTTTTAATACACTGTTAGGAATGGAATGGACAGAGAACTTCGAAATTGTGTGCACATCTGTTGAAATAACAGTTTGTTTTAATGTATTCACAAGATCTTTTATTTAATGCAGGAATTGCTGGGACTTGCCCCCTCCAGCACGAATGCACAGAGGACAGTGCTGCAGAAAAGATTCTCGCACCCTTTGAAAGACTCCTGGCGTATTGCGAATAAATTCTCACCTGTGATTATGCGGGTGATTAATTCCATCTCGGAAATGACAGGTGTTTCATACACCAAAGCCTTCAGGTTCCCCCGTAGAAAGAAATCTAGGGGTTGAGTTCTGGCCATTCAGTGGTCGAACTTCCTCTTCCAATCCCACGGTCAGGGAAAACTTGATCCGTTTGTTGTTGCACTGCCCAATTACAGAATTGTAGACGAGGACCAAAGTCATTAGGACCTAAACCATGTACCTTTTGAAGGTGAAAGGGATGGGGCTGACCTTCATGTAGGACTTCCCATACACTGATGTGGTTCACACCCCTTGCACTTGCAATAGCACGGGTGATAGTAGAAGGTTCCTCTTCAGTTTGATTGAGGTCGTGATGTTCGAAATGTGGTGTACGGCGAGTTCGTCTTCTGCCGCAGTCTGCTTTGTTTACTTTAAAGGTTCCAGAATCCTGCAAACGCAAAACAACAGACGGAAATTTTGAATGATTTGGATGTTAGTGCAGGGCGTACTGGCGCACGAGTATGCAAAACTTTTCGGACGCGGTTTCTTTTTGGATTCTTAATTATGACACCTTACAGTATGTAGAAATGCAGGTTGCCACCAAATATTGTGGTCGAGGTTATCTTGACCCGCCATTAAAGATGGCGGATGAGCAACATCACGTTTACGCCATTATCTCCGTGATCCCTGGTCCAATCTTTCCGTTCTTTTTTTAAATAAAAGGAAATTAAAAATACAACCAAAAATGTTATTATACATTTTTTGATATCTTCTACCCTTTGAAAGTTATTTAGGTGCAAAGTGTTTTTTTAATATTCATAGAAAGGGTATACTGAAAAATGAAACTATTTAAATTGGTTTAACAACTTTTTACGTTTATTACATGCATTCCTAGCACATACATATATTTTTTATTCAGCTTCAAATATAAATGAAGCATGTTTGCAGTTCTCAACAATACATACGTATAGTGGTATTCAGTTCATTTGCTTCTTTTTTACAGCTGCATCTAAATGTCGTACAGCGAGACCTACAATTGCACGGTGGTACTATGTAACCAGGCACTGCCTTTTTTGTAACATACTTTGGTAGAAGTTCATTGCTATTTTTTTCATAACCAAATTCCGTCAAGTCTAATGGCTCGCACAAGGAGTTGAAAGCGTTCTTCCATATGTATGTTTGGGCTGATGCACGTAAAGCATGTTGATGTAAAGTATCTGTAGAGCATGGAATTCTGTCTAATGACAATCCAGTCTCACAGTTCGAGATATGGATATATAACGTGCTTCGTCTGCTGATAGTCCTGGTTTATTTATTAGTTTTAAATATAGTTGTTTCAGAGCTGTTGACTGTGAGTGAGGGAGAGGTAGTCCATTTCCCAATGGCTTAAGGACGTCTTGTGCGTAAGGTTGTTTAATTTCACTGTACGCCTTTCTCTTTGAAGATATTTTGCTTGTGTCGCAACCGGTAAAAGTGGGTAGTGCTGGTAGGACATTAATAATTTTTTCTCCCAAAGAGTCAGATACTAAATGGCGACCTATTATTCTTAATTTGTAAGATGTAACTTTCATCCATAGACTCGAGCAGTTATAATTTTTAAATTTTGGCCAGAAATGAATTGCCAAAACAAAAATATCAGTAGGGCTATCTGAACTATGAATCATTAGCTCTGATCCATGTTGTACATCATGAAAAACACACACGTAGGCCTATATTCTGGTGTCTGCTTCAGTATGATTTCACTTTAGATCCAAAACCTCTGAAGTCACGGCTCCCTGGATTTTGAAACATTTAGTTTCGTCATCAAATCTTCCAAATATCACCAAATCTTGATTTTCATTCAGTTTAACATAGTGATTTGCACTTTTGCACAGGAATCTTACAAGTTCTTGTTTATTTGAAGAGCAACATATAAAATTCTTGATATTTTCAGGTATGTGAGTGGATGGTCCCAGGATTTTGAGTTGTACAGGACTGGAAACTTTTGCATATCTTTTCACTTCCATATTCTTCATAGAAATTTCACCATATATATATCGAAAAGATGTAAATTCTTTGTACGTTAGGTCTGGAATAGAAAGAAATTATGTACTTGTAGAAAGCTCATGTGAAGTCCCCAAACGTATTTACGTAGTTGAATGATGAACACAAGAGCCATCCAGTCAAATATATGAACCATACCATATGACTTGACGAAAGACCGTAGTCTACATCATAAGCGCAACTAACTTCATTGTCAATAACATTCATAAGAACGAGCTTATCAGGTTTTTTCATGAACCCATGCACATCAGTCAAGGCACGAGGATATTCTGCTAGTTCATGACTACCAATAGACTTCGGATCATATTCACGTTGAATCGATAACGTTACAAACTTATGGATGTCAAGAGATTTTTTTGATTTCTGAATTCCTTGCTTGTACCTTTTTTGGCAGTTTGTATCTTTCTGCTTTGGAGCGTATTTTAAATTCCGAAAGCTTTACCTCTTCATATGGTCGAAGACACTTTTTTCTTTTCCCTAAAGCATAAATATTCTTCATGAAGATTTTCTCCATGTTCTTCAAACTTCAAAATACAAGATGGTACATTTTCGTTTACCAATTTATTAGTCTTTTGCTGTAAATATGTTTCTTTTTTCGGACAGGCTCCTAACTAAACTCTTTAAATCAGTCACATCTCTCTTTATTCTAAAGGGACTCCATTCATTATGCGTGAATGAATCCTCGGCTGCTCCTGTAGGATCATTGTTCATGTCACAAAAATTCCAGGAGTACATTGTGAATAGCACTCTTTGTTGGATACAGAACTATCCATTTCTACATTGCATCTTTTTTTTTTTATCCCAATCAATCCACCACTGACCGCTGATAAACTTATCTGTGATTGCTCAGTAGCTATAGTGATCCTGAACTCTTCTTGACTGACAACAAACCCCTTTCAAGATCAGTTTTCACGCCATCTGGAAGTTAAAGCATGTCTTGTAAGTAGGCCTACATCGTGATACCAGGAGCATAGTTGTGGTTCATAGAAAAAAAGTACGGTAACATTTTTCTTACAGATACAATACGGAGTTCAAAATTGCAATCTCTGTCGGCTTTCAACGAGTCGAACAGTATTCCAACCAATTCACAGTATTTCATATAAGCTTAGTACTGCAATGTATCGCTATTAGCTCTTCTGGGTTCCATGAAATCATTAAAGCATTTAAAGAAATTTGCATTTTCCAGATCACATTCTAAAAGAGTGTATGTCGTACTGAAATCAGCCACATTGTGATCGGCAATAGCTTCGCGTAAGATTTGGACTTTTGAAGTTAAAAACAACTCCAAAACTTGAAGTTCAGCATACTTAACATATTGCTCAAGCTGCAAATAAGTAAGAGCTTCAGAGAGTGTGCTCTAACGCCCCTATCGTAGTGATTACCGTTTAATATGGATTATAACGTATTTTCACCATACAATCCTGCTTCTTCTGTCATAATAGATTAGACTTGACGGAATTTGGTTATGAAAAAAATAGCAATGAACTTCTACCAAAGTATGTTACAAAAAAAGCAGTGCCTGGTTACATAGTACCACCGTGCAATTGTAGGTCTCGCTGTACGACATTTAGTTGCAGCTGTAAAAAAGAAGCAAATGAACTGAATACCACTGTATGTATGTATTGTTGAGGACTGCAAACATGTATTTTATATTTGAAGCTGAATAAAAAATATATGTATGTGCTAGGAATGCATGTAATAAACGTAAAAAGTTGTTAAACCAATTGTAAATTGTTTCATTTTTCAGTATACCCTTTCTATAAATATTAAAAAACACTTTGCACCTAAATAACTTTCAAAGGGTAGAAGATATCAAAAAATGTATAATAACATTTTTGGTTGTATTTTTAATTTCCTTTTATTTAAAAAAAGAACGGGAAGATTGGACCAGGGATCACGGAGATAATGGCGTAAACATGATGTGGCTCATCCGCCATCTTTAATGGCGGGTCAAGATAACCTCGACCACATTATTTGGTGGCAACCTGCATTTCTACATACTGTAAGGTGTCATAATTAAGAATCCAAAAAGAAACTGCGTCCGAAAAGTTTTGCATACTCGTGCGCCAGTACGGCCTGGTCTATGTCGTCTATTCTGGAATCTTTCTCTGTAAAGCTCAGCCGCTATTAAAGAATTACCTCTTGCTTCTTTATAAATAAGATGCATTTCAGCAAATTCAGCGAAAGTGTAACCATTCTCCATTTTCTTTACTTTAGATTAATTTAGAGTTTTTGTAAGTAGTAAAACCTTATTATTTACTTATTCTGTTCACAGAATGATCAACTTTGAAAAAAATGGCGATCTTCATCTTGCAACACAGAGGGGAAAAAACACAAACGAAACATTTTTCTTAGCGCTGGAATTAAGTATAAAAGAAATAATGCAGTGGCGGGTAGTCATGTGATTAGTCTGTAAATGTTGCAATTTATGAAAAATCTAAATTATGAAAAACTGTTGATGAATGATTAAGAATCCAGTTTCTATTGATCACTAAGAAGGCATAAAGTCAATTTAATGAAAATTTTAACCCTATTTCGCTAATTTATTGACTTATGAGCACCAAATTGTAATGAATTTAATGCCCTGTAGCATACACATTTTACGTCATAGAGCAAAAATATCCTAATAAAAGTTGCTTATCTATGTCACCTCCATACACAGGTAAAATAATTCGGTGTTATTCATTAATACTCTGTATACTTTTTTTTCCTTCTATATATATATATATAGCAGTATGAAAAGTGTAGAAAGTCACATGAGGGCATCACATCTCATTTTTATTTTCTCTACCCATACCAAAGGTAGGCCTACTATAGGCATAGGAAGTATTGTGTTCGACCCTGAAATTCCATTTCGAGTTTTCAACGTAAATGCATGTTTTGAGGTCTCCTAAATGTAAAAACCCTATTTTCAGAAACATGTCTGTGTGTGTTTTGTGCATGGGTATCTATGTGTCTGTGAACAGGAGGCCTATAGCCCGAGAACGAAAAATTTTATATACTGGAAATATGACACGAAGATTGACGGCGAATTTCTCTTAATTTAACTACCGTTTACACGAAGATCTTTTTTTCTATTTTATCGAAAACGGCTCTATTTCCTTTAAAGTTTCACAGTAGGCCTAGGTAGGCCTATATTCCGTGCCTATAATAAAAAGCTACAACTCTAATTTGAAACACTTTTCCGCAAAAAAAAAAAAAAAAAAAAAAAAAAAAAAAATCTCTGAATGTTTAAGCCAGTTATCGTTTACAATTCCTCAGGCTTTCAGTCAACTCAATACACACTCCCGGCAATATGGCCTCCTGTCAAAGAGTGAAGTGAGAAAGTTAGCCTATATTATCCATACTTAAGGTAGGGAAAATTTTATGAGTGAAACACATAAGATTTTATTGTTTTTGTTTTCGGAATCCTGGAACGTAGATTATCGATGAAACCTGGAAAATAATTAAATAACATTTACAGCTCCGTTCTTTCTGCTCTGCATTCATCTGGCGTGGATATCAGGAACTTACAAAGGTTAGCTGAACTGCTATTTATATTAATGATATTCTGCTGAAATAATCACGGCATCTAACTAAATTTATGTTTGTTGTTGACAATGTCTGAATTTGCAAGTAAAAGGAGAAAGTTGCTGCTTCTAACAAGCTATTAAATTTCAAGATAGCACATAACATTTAAATGTACCCTGCATACATGGCTACCTTCACAATCACTCCTGCCAGCCTTAAGATGCATGCAACTTCCGTTTTAGTGTAATTAAGGTTAAACTTGTTACAAATTATGTTTCACAAATTGTCTGTCTAGTAAATTACTATGCCAGCAGTTGTTAGCTTTAATATAATTATGACGTTAGTCATTTACAATACCGTCACACATACTACGAATCACTTAGTCTATCTAAAGAGACAATGACATCAAACTAAATGAATTTGTTTATCCATGAGGCACTGACTCTTAATTCAATGAAATACAATGTTAATAATATTCAGTAATTGGCTTACTCATAGGAGCAAGATAGACTATTCCACGATCCTTTGTGAAGTGGCAGGAAAGAACGTACTAAGGAGGTGCCACATGAAACTGTAACATTTGTAATTGAATTCTCTGTTTCAGCCGTTATAAGTCATTTATATGGCGTTTAAGTCCATGAGAAAGCAACACCAGCCTTTAGAAACTTCATAGGTCTAACTAACCTGTAACAATTCGTTAGTTGTTTTACAGCAACCAACAACTTGGAAATTATTTTGTGTCCTTTAGAAAACACATATTTGCGTCTGAAAGAATAACTTAAGAAATAACTGTGGTTTAAATCAAAATACCTATGTCAGTTGAAATAGTGAATGAACTGGGTATAATCTGTTATTTCTTTAGAAATTGAAGATCTACTTTTTTCTCAGTTCTCATGGAAATAACGAAACTTTTCATTCCATGAGATCATAATAAAGCAGTCTGCTGTGTGTATATCGTTATTATTTTTATTATTATTTTATTATTATTATTAGGCATATTATTATTAAGAATATTATTATTATTAGGCATATTATTCTTATTACTAGGCTATTATTATTATTATTATTAATATTATTATTATTATTATTATTATTATTATCATTATTATTATTATTATTATTATTATTATTATTATTATTATTATTACTGGCGAACCCCTATGGCGCTTTCTCACATAACTTTTTTTATTTATATAAAGTCAGGATTTCACCTCTTCCTTGACTTTAAGTCCGCATATGACACTATCAAGAGGGAAGCAGTGATCCAGGCAATGAGTGAATTTGGAATACCTAATAAACTAGTCAGATTAACAAACATGACAATGAAAATAACTAGAAATATGGTTAAAATTCGGAACAAACTATCCGAACCATTTCTAACACGGACGGGCTTGGGAGAAGGAGACCGTTTATCGTGCATGCTGTTCAGCATTGCACTTGAGAAGGTGCTCAGAGACGCCAAAGTAAATATCAGCTGCACAACATATTGTAAGTCGATCCTGATATTGGCATATGCAGACGATATAGATGTCGTTGGCCGGACCATGAAATCTATAACTGAAGTTTTAATGCTATTTCGGATTAACAATAAACGAAGAAAAGATAAAATTTATGCAGATTACCAACAGACCAGTAGCTAAAGACTTATTACAAATAGGCCAAAATAAATTCCAAATCGTGCATGAATTTAAGTATATGGGAACTTTAATTACTGATGACAACGATATAAATAAGGAAATAAGGAGCAGGATTCCCCAGGCAAACAGATGCTATTATGCACCCAGGGGTCAATTCAAATCACAGATCTTAAGTTTGGATGTAAAGCTAAAGATTTATAAAACTACACTGAGACCAGTTGTAATTTATGGTAGTGAATGTTGGACACTGAGTAAAGATAATTAAGAAAGACTCAGAATCTTCGAATGGAAGATCTTACGGATGATTCTGGGACCTATAAATGATAGCGGAACATGGCGAATAAAATATAACCATGAAATTGACAACCTGTATATAGATCCAGATATTGTAAATGTCATAAAATCTGGCAGACTGAGGTGGGCGGGCCACATAATGAGAATGGAGGAGGAGAACGCTACTAGAAGGCTTACAATACTGAGATCAGATGGAGGAAGAAGAAGAGGAAGACCGAAATTAAGATGGATGGATGCAAATATTGATATTTGTACATTGTTCACTAAACATGTAGGGTTTTAGATTCAGCACAGTCGTACTGGTTAGGACAGGAAAAGAGCAAAACCAAATAAAAGCGAATTGGCACATAAATAACCTCGGATTGCAGCGGATCACACTCGGATGCACAATGAGTAGCTTGCAGCTATTAGCCTATATTAGACTACAAATCGTCCAGTATATTTATTTTAAGGAATGAGTTCAAAACGAAACTTAAATTCACTGAATGAGACAGCGACAATAAATTCAAGTAAGCCTACTTAGTTAAAAGTATTTCGGAATATAGACTAGTACTGTATTAGTAGGCTATAGACTTTCGACTAGGTGAGTGCTAATAACAGCTTATTTTACATTTCTATCCACATGTCCCATTGACTTACGGCATCCGGTTATAGGGCAATAGCTCAGAACCAATAGAGGTGTTTTATGTCAAAAAAAGCGCCATAATAATTTTACAGGTGGCAAAACATCGAGATAGTTGTAAGACCAGTTCACGAATTACAGAAATTATTATACAGGCCTATACACATAGGCTAAGCCTATAAATGTATACATTTAGAACATACGAAAGAAAACCTGGAAAAACTTTTACAAAGTTTTAAATTGGCTAACAAGTACATGCATAGAAAGCAATATCATATAAATTATGTAATAGTTACCTAGTTCAGTCATGGAAGTGTCTATTGACTTATTCAAGTAAGTTCTAAAAAGCTGGATTATTCAAAAGCTTTCTATGTGGATGAATTTCTAAACATTAAATGTTGTGGTGTACATTTTTAATGAGGCCAAACTAACATCTGTATACTATAAGTAGAACGCAATTAAACTCTGCGTGTATATCATTATTATTATTATTATTATTATTATTATTATTATTATTATTATTATTATTATTATTATTATTATTACTATAATTATATATAAAATTAATAACATAGTATAGATTAATTTTACTTTAAGTTTTAAGTGTAATTGATGAAGAATATTGTAAACATGTAATCTGAATCTTAAGTGTTGTCCTGGTTTCTTGACACGTAAGTGTCTTTAAAATGGGTCTTATGTGGGATCACTTACTAAATCCGCCTGAACGGAATTAAGTGTAATCTGTATATGGATTTACAAATACAGTAGGTTTATTTCGTTCTTGATATTGAATAGAGAAGGACTTGCCTATAATGCAATAAGATGTATGTACATTTATTATGAAACGCATTACTTTAAATATTAAAAAAAAAAAATTAACAGGGAATGTATGTTAAATTACAAATACATTAATTTAAAATATTACATAAGTAATAGATTATAAAATGCGCGAAACAGTATACATTCTGCCCTTAAAAATTTAGGCAATTTAAATTATAATTATATTAATTTCATTTTTTAATTAACTAAACAGGAAAATAGGTTCTAAGATTCGAGAAGCGATACAGCTACATTCTGCCTTTGCTATTTATTGGAAATGTGAAAACAAATCGTAACATACGGACCGCGATAGATTAATGCCACATGCACAAAACTTTTCACGTGACTGTGACTGCGCCCCTGATACAGCCTACCAGACTTTTCACTCCACAAAATATAAAAGAAAGCACTAAATAAAAGCACAGAAGCCAGTATGTTAATCAAGCTCTTATTCCTATCCAAGTAACACCAGAATCCATTACACGAAATTGTAAATTGATCATATGAAAAATGTTATCCTTTCTATGCGAATATTAATCTAATAATGCAATAGGTAGGTATCTTCATTTTCCTGTAATAAGGCGTTATACTCGTATTGTTAATGATACGCTTGATTAGGCTAAATTAGTATTTTATGAATTTCTGTATACAGTGGCTTACATGTAATGTTCAATATCGATTAATGTAAATTAGAACGTGTAAATTCGTCGTTCTCACCTGCTAATTTAACGAATTGGTTCAAGTTGTTGTCTGCAAGCTTGGTCACCACCACTATATCAATTTATGAAATGCATGTTGGTCTCACCACTTGCATAAGGTATTCCTTTGTCTCTCTTCCTCCGTGTCCAATCCCCATTCAGCTGTCCGGTGTGCACCTTCACGAGTGTCCATCTTGCTTGTACCTACCAAGGAGACAAAGATGTTAGCTTTCTGTGGGTTACGACAGCGATTTATCTGCAAAACAGCACAATACCACTACGAATCCTGAAGAATTGTTGTTACCTTTTCAAAATTATTTCGTTCAAATAAATTTCCTTCTCAACTTATGTATACCTCACAGGCTGCAAAACTGTCCTTGAAGCCGGGATCTTGTTATTTTTCCTTTATTTTTAACAGTTTGGTGACCCTTTACCCTCAAACAGCAAATCTGACATACTTATAGCAGCTTATTCCTTTGATTTCATATTTATTCTCAGTTTTGCACTCTACTCTGCCTGCCGTTTAGTATCTTTCCAGATATCTCGTTCCATTTTCTATATACGCCTCAATGAGGAGTCACTACGTTGTGATTGAAAGATGTAAATTGCGATACGAATGTCTTAAGTGCATCTTTGGAGAATCGAGGAAAAGTCTGAATAGATGAGCCGAAGGTGTGTATTGCATACAATTTTTCTAGGGTATTGATTTCTTTATATAGAAAAGTAATTCATCACTTAACACAACTGTTATCAGAATACAAGAGTACAAAGTTGATCAGTACCTTGATTACTATAGTGCAGGTAGTGCGCAGGTGCACCCACCAATATCTGCATTGCATGCCATGTAGAGGGTCTTGCATTAATCTTAACTACCTGATGAATTATCGTAAGATAATTATTAACGAATAAGGAGAAAGTAAAGACAGATAAGATTAAAACTGTAAACTTTAACTATATTACATATCTGCTTTTATAGATATATCAGAAACGACAGGTCTTGATATAATGACGCGGTAAGTAGTGCGGTAAGTTAGGTTTTTGCTACACTTCTTCGATTCTGTTAAAACATACTTTCCACACGAGTATCGCAATATAGTATTTCCTTGCTGATGTTCTGCCTCCTCTCAAAATATTTTACCATTCTATCTAGTCTCCTCTCGTAGTATTACGGTAGAGAAGTTTGTTTCATCAAACAGCACAAGATTATTTTTCTGTATCTACTCTCACAACGACACTTCTTGTATAGTTCAGTTGCTGCAGTGTACTAGTTATGCCCTAAGAGGTATTTTGCCACACAACACCCCTCATGACTTACAGTGTTTTTATCTGCTGAAGTTTAATTTTTATGTAGTTCTAATGTTATGACAAGTGATGAAGTGCTGCAAGTGGTGATAATACATTTTCTAAATATTGACTGACTAATGCACTTTTTAAAATTTTAAACCCCTGATGATGACTGAATGACCGTAAGGCCTGGGCAAATATAATACGTGTATTTTATGAAGCTACTGAGCTGATAGCATGAATTCTTCCTAGCCTACTGTGTTTATTGCTTAGACGCTTATATGACTGTCGATAGTTCAGAATAACTATTTAGGTTTTACTGTAGTTTGCACGTTAATTACTTTCATTAATATTTTGTGATTTTGTTCCTTAGCATTTTTTTTAATTGGCGTAAGCATCTATGTTTTTAAAACATCTCTGAAAGTCTTTGAAATCTTTCTAAGTAGACACTATATAAAATATTAAATTCATAAGCGTCTTGGCTTCTTCACAAAGCTCAATAATATGGTCATTGAAATTTCTGATTTCATTCAGTACAGTAATTTAATTAGCACTGAATGACAATTCTTGTGAAATGACCCACAAACCCATTCGCAAACACAAAAGAGTGGAATGAATCGAACGATAGCGGTGTTTTATCTCTGGCGAAATTAATTAGAATTGCAGTTAGCAATTTGAGAGACGTGGCTGGCTATAACTAAAGAGTAGAGATAATGAAAAAATAAAAATCTTGGTAACGATAACAAAAGATTGAACACCCTATGGACTGCAGGTTGGTGATGTATTATGAATCATGTTCAATTTTCCAACATCCCCTCTCTCTCCACCACTAAACTCTGCCTCCCATCATCTGAACATTATCATTCTATTATAAAAGTAAACGAGCAATGATTAAGGGTGTTAGTTTCATGTTCAGTGTTTCTTATCGCTCCCCATAGAGAGCGCGCACGTCGCATCATGCGATAAAACGTTACTCATTCCTCCTCCCTCCCTATTCAGTTAGCTGGCGATCACAGTAACAATGCTCGGAGACTCGAGGATTAACTTTTGCCAGATACAATCTCGTTGTAGCGTTATATTATCGTTCATACGCTCAAGTCGAGTTGAGCAGGGGAAAGGGAGAATTACAACAATAAACCAGTGATTAAGAGAGGGGAACACGAGATGATTGTGCAGAGGAGGGTGGTTTGTACTCTTCTTCCAGCCCAAATATTGCCTATGCTGAGTTTCCGAGCTTTTCAAGAAATTCTACGTTCAATTTGCTTATGCTATAAATGCAGTAAACTTTTACCCAGTGGCCAATCTTATACAAACGGACACATTCCGAGAATTTTATATGTTTTCTCAGAGGCGCCGACTTGAAAGGATTGTTAGAGAAGAATTTGAGTTTTAATACGGTAATTGCACTTAGGACTTAAGGCTATATTATAGAAACATAAATGTTGGAGGGGCAGAAAATACCTTTCCCTCCCAAATTCGGTCCCCTTATCTGTTCCAAATAAGATTTTTAGCCATCAACATGAATAGGCTTAAAGAACGTGCTAATTTAATTATTAGGTAGATTTCGAAGAAAAATCTACCTATTTTGACTCCCGGATTAGCCTTTAGCGGAACGAATTGTAAAGCTTCTCTTGGAGACAGTGCGGAATAGCCTGTGATCTCGATAGGCCTATATGAACAGGATAGACAATAGTTGTGCTTTAAAATTGCATAATCTTTACCGTTCAATTGTTATCAATTAGGCTACTCCGTAGGCTACGTATTGGTGAAGTGTGCTTCCTAAGGTAAACGTATTATATTTGTGACTGTGTTTTTGTTATTTTCCATAAGATAATAGTCAAATATTAAGTGGCATATGGTTGTAAAGACATCCAGAGAAACGGAAGTGGAATTCAGTTTCACAGGTAGGTTATTTTCGTATGGAATATCTGAGAATATTGGCCAAATCTGACTTAACCTCAAGCAGTGCATAGCCCGAAACGCTTAAACATTTTTCTTGCCTGTTTATATAGGATTCCATTTTCTTGGCCTGATATTCTGAAGAAGTGGGTTCAAGCTATGCGCAAAGCGTACGGTAAATTATGCATCAGACATTTTACACCTGATTGCTATCAATAAAAATCTGGTGAACCTGTAAAATTAGTAAAAGAAGATGCTATACCATTAATCTTAAATTTTCCAGGACATCTTCAAAAATGATTGTTCCAAGAAGACTATTGATTCGTAATGTGGTTAGTAGTAGGCCTACTTTAGATACCATGTAGGAAAATAAATTATGCAATATGTCGGTCTTGTAAAAATGAATGTACACCTGTAGGCCTGAATTCTTCATGCTAGTTTTAATTGCAGAAAGAAGAGGAAAGAGAAAATGTTTACGTACGAGAGCTCCCTTAAAATTATACAAAAAAGGATAAACAGACACAATCAGATGATCTCCCACGATCTCCTATCAAAACAGAATTGAAAAAGATCAAAAGGCTACACATGATCGTCTATCGCAAAAACAAGGCTAAATTAATTTCAGATTTGAAGAAAAAAAAAACTCCTAACCACTGACCTAGAAAGTATTTTGAAATTTCATTTCAGTAGCTCCCCCTGCATTTTATAATGAATCAATTTCAGAATTCTAAAGTAGGCCGAGATCATACAGGTAGGCCTATGTGAGAATATGAAT
This sequence comes from Ectobius pallidus, assembly GCA_964059195.1. Lineage (NCBI taxonomy): Eukaryota > Metazoa > Arthropoda > Insecta > Blattodea > Ectobiidae > Ectobius > Ectobius pallidus. Next base: position 36,617,398 of record CAXKWD010000006.1, read on the forward strand.
TTCATTGCCAACCCTAACAGCAATCTGGTCTTGGATTTCATATGTGAACTGTGAACCTGGATTTTTGTGTGAAGTGTTTGATTTTCTGAAAGATAACAGCGATTACTTGTAACATTTAAAAGAATTTGCTTTAGTGTTTGACAGCGTGATGATTAGAAACCAGTCAATTTGGGAATATAGTAATAAGGTTAACGGGGGTTATGTTAACTTTGGTAAAATCGTTTCAGAGGAGGCAGATGAATTAGCTAAAGAGGCTTTGGTTTTTAAAATTGTATCTTACAGGAAAAAGTTGAATTATCCAGTAACTTTTTTTTTAAATTAAATTCCTGGGGATGTACTGATACAGTTAATAAAAGTTTGCCTTGAAGTTGGAGCTGTACTGTAACGTGTGATGGGCCATTTGTGAATGTTGAAGCTCTGAAAAACTTTTAGGAAGGTGATAATTTCAATCTTATTTTAAACACCCTTCAACTGATTGTGATGTGTATGCTATACTGGACCCACTTCATATGCTAAAAATAGAAAAAACTACTTTGGCATGTAACGGTCGCCTGAAATGTTTATATTGCGATGGACAACTTTTTCCCCTTTGCGACAGATTGCTGTACTTTTCTCTAATTCGTTGTTTTCGTTATGCACACTGCCATCGGCTTTGACTACTGAAGTTGGGGGTTGGAGTCCTGGCAGACGTTGCAGTATGTGTTGACCAAACAGACCTATCTGGACCATATATCTATCATTCGAACACATGATCGGTCATATTATTCACCGATGGGTCTAAAACTTCAATAGGTACAGGAGCGGCTTATGACAATGACACAACAAAGGAACATAAACAATATAATATCCCTCAGTACAGCGGGGTTATTTGCAATACGGCAAGCCCTCTTAAGCAAACAGAACAATAAAGGATCACTTATATAGGGTAAGGTGGTACATTTTCGAACACTTCACAAATATTCTTATTTTATGAACACAATAAACATAAGATAAGTTCAACTGTATTGTAATCACAAAGTTGGCAATGTATTTGACCCTTCACAAAAATATGAAAGTCAAACAGCTGTAAAATTGATCATGGCAATCAATCTTTCATTTCCAGAACATCGTTCGAAAATGTACCGCAGTCGGTACAATTCTAAACACCAGTGGGTACTATTTCCAACAGTGGCATTTTCTACGAACGAACTGCTTTCTTCCAAATATTATATTTTATTATTATTATTTATCAATAATATGAGCGTAATAATGAAGTGTCACGTTTTGAATAGGCAGATGCCAGGATTGGGGAATGTGATCAGCATGACGACTCCTACGACAGTTATTGATGGCTTACTGAACCGGAGCCGCTACTTCTTTAAGAATTAGCTCTTCGGTTGGTGTCAAGAGGCTGAATGCACACCGTTCCCAATCGCCCTAACTCAGAAAAATCCGAGGAGGTACCGGGGATCGAACCCAGACTTGCGGGTCCGTAGTCAGGATCCACTAGACCATGCAGGCGGGTCCGTCATAACATCAAGAGCAATAATAAAAATACTTAACAACTCCAGAACGATTTCTGTATGCTATTCTGTATTGCTTAAATTGTAATAACAATCCAGAAGAAGTGTAGTTCATAAATCTTTGTTGAAATAATACCACTGTTGAAAGATGTATGAATGCCATCCTTTTATATTTGACTAGCACAGCTAATAATAACAAACATGCAGAATGATGTGATGGCAAAATAACTTTTCCATGCAAGACTTAAGCGAGCGATCGCGGTATTAAGTACTGTTCGAAATTGTACCTAAAATGTGTTGGTATTTGTACCTCGAGCTAGTTTTTGTGAATTATACATACTTGCAAATTCCGCTCACGAATGACCATTGTTGTGCCAATGACTTACGTATTAAAGACTACGCTATTTGTTGGTATGAGTTAAAAATGGGTTCTCAACAATATATTCCAGTAACACAACGTGGGATTATAAGCTATTTTATAACGTGCCATTTTTCCAGCATGGAGTTCTTACCTTCGATTGGAAAATAATAATTTATGGCCGAATGAGACAACTTAAAACATCATTCTCGCGGATACAGGTCAACAAAACAATCAGTATGGACGCTCTATAGTTAAAAACAGGTTGGCTAACATTTGAAACCCAAAAGTGGATAAAAATCTTAGTCCGTTCAGAATTGTACCATGTTCGAAAATGTACCACCTTACCCTACTTTTTTTCGGATTCACGTAGTGCATTGGGCAGTATCAAGAACATGGAAATATACACTAACACGTCATGGATTGGCACGGATATTAAACGTCTACTAGAAGATTTGATAACAAAAATCATGCAAATTTAATTGAATGCCGGGACACCAAACATTTAGGGCAACGAACTGGTGGATGCTTTGATTACGTAAAACACCGGCTGCGACTACATACAAAATCAACTTATAACACCAATAATCCATGGTTTATAACAACATAATCCACCAGAACGGAAATATCTTTGATATATAAAAATGAAGTTCCAAACGGCTCTCATACCATTCTATCTACATAGAATAAAACCAACAGACAATCCGACATGTTCATGTGGGCAGACTGGAAACATTGAACACATACTATTGTCGTGCCCTATGTAAAATATTATAACAAGGGCTCGTCGGGGTTCGAAATCAGAACACCGAGTTTCTAATTGAAGGATGGAGGATTCTTTATTTCCTATCAAACAATGGTCAATGCAGTCAGAAACCCCCTGAATGTTCTCCAAAGCACTCTTCTGTCCGGTGCTCACTGCCACGTCACAGCACTGTCCCAGTCCAGTCCAGATCAGCTCACCAGCTCTTCCGTTCACTAGTTCCTCCGTTCACCCTTCTCTCCGGTCACTACTAGTTCCCCGTTGACTAGGTCTTCCGTTCGCGGGTCCCTCCGTTGACTAGTCCCTCCGGTCACTGGCTCCTCAACTTCCCAAGTCCTCAGCTGCGCTGATCGGTCCACTCCGTCCAGGTCCTCAGCTCCTCAAGTCACACTTACTTGAGGTCGCGCTGATCAGTGCTCTCCGTCCAGTTCACACTCTGATGCTGACTCCCTTCCGCTGTTACTGACTGTTACGGACTGACTGTTCTCCCATTGACTGGCTCATCACTCCTCGCGGACTGACTCCCTCTGACTGGCCGTTGCTGTCTCTGACTCTCTGCTACTCACGAACTGAACTGTCTCAACTCTGACTTTCTCACTGACTGTCTCTGCTCGCTCGCGGCTCTATATATAGGCCCGACGAATATATCAGAGCCGGTGTCTCGAAAGTTCCGCCAGCGTGGAATCTGGAATGCGCGCTACGCCGCGCGGGCACACCCCTTACTGCGAGCTCCTCCCTACAGGCCTTCCCCCACGAAGCGTGGCCCAATCGCTTCCGTCGTCACGCCCACTAGCGCTCGTCTGCCGCCCATCCACTAGAAGGCCGCGACGTTTCCAGACTCCGTCGTTCTGGTTCTTTCTGGGCAGCTCCTTTTTTGTCAGTTTCTAGGCGAGTCTTTTCTGGGCTTAGTGACAATATCTACGACCATGACTTTTACGGTGATCTGCGGGAAGAATATGAATACAGCCCGTGGAATTTACCAGCTATTACTTAAGGTCAACCGCACAAAGCGGCTGAACTCATAAAACGTTTTCTCTACAAGTGTAAAATATAAGTATAAACAAACATAAATATACCGCACAGCCTGATCACAACACCAACTGCGGACTTGGAAACCATTGGGATATAACGTCATGAAATAAATAATGAAATGAAGTGAAGTGTTGACCGATCGCAGCGATGATGATAACTACTTCGGAGTTGGTAGTTGGGCTCTGTTAAGGGGTGAGTGAGCAGATTTAGTATTTTCCTCCCTTTTCCTTTTTGGTTTAAATTCAAGTTCTCAGATATTCTTGGTATCAAAACTCAGTTGCTACGTGTTCATAACTAATACATTCTCATTTTGAAATGTAATTTACCCGTATACATTTTAAGTAAGTTATTTCAGAGTTATTTTTTATAAATTCAGCTTTTGATATTTGTCCCCTAAGTTTCTAGAAGAGTTAATGGAGCTCACATATATTATGCCTAATATTGTAAAGTATTTGCCTTTAACTTTTTCATTTAGGCCTATTGGTCACCGCCATATTGTGACGTCAATTCTTGCTGTAAGTTAATTATAGATTGTCTTGTTGAACAGCCCATATTTAGTAACAGAGTTTCCTTAAAAGTTTTATTTTAAATATTTTCAACCAAAAATAAATATAACTCATATGGTCAGTTTCAGACTGAAAATTTCTATCAGTAGGCCTGTTTATAATCAGATACTTCAGAGCGAAGTTGGAATTAATTAATCCAGTCAATTAATTATGAGTGATTACCCAGTCTACAAGTACAGTTAATCATATGGTCAGTTACAGAGTGGTTTTTTAGTTTATTGAAAATTTTGGTAGTCTGTGTATATTTGCGGATCTTGATGGTATGTATGTTACGGACTGTAGTTTAAAAGAAACTTAGTCGTACCTGACTAGACTCTTTAATGTTTGATTTAATGTTGTTATATTTCCGATGAGTTAATATGGGTGATCACCCTCTAGGGATTACATGACCTTGACGTAGGTCGGGGTGGTTGCGTGTCCTTTTGACCCTTTATAGGCTTTGCCAGCGGTAGCGTAGCTATTGGCAGGGCCTCTCATACTGGACAGGCTAAAGGCGAGAGATCAGACGAAGAAGCAATCCAGAAGAGGACATCCAACGGCTTCAAAGGCGGAAGAGGAACGTGATTCCCAACGGCAGAGAAGGCGGAAGAGATGACCCAACTTCACCTGCTGCCTTGCAGATAGAAGTTGGCTCTTTAAAAGCTAGGGGAAGAAAACCCTGATCCAAAAATAACCTGGTCCTCCAAGTTGGGGGTTTGGCGGGTGGCTGGTGTCTCCCCCGGTAAAACCCTATCACCCAGAAAACCGAAGCGTTTCTTCGGATTGGACGGATCTCAAGGAAAAAGACGATGGCACGACAGACGGACAATGAATTTCGAATATGGAACCTGCGTTCACTCTATAAAACGGGTGCTCTTCAAGCGCTATTATATGAAATTGACAAATACAAAACAGATCTGATTGCACTCCAAGAGACAAATTGGATAGGGAATGGGGTTTAGGATTACAAGGGATATACAGTATTCTATAGTGGGAAGAAAGATGGGAAAGTTGAATTTGGAACTGCCTTTATAGTCAATCAGAAAATTAAAGATGCTATCATTGATTTCAAACCTGCGAACGAAAGAATGTGTGCACTTAGACCAATAACTAAATTAATGTATATATAAAATAAATGCACATGCCCCCACAGAGGATAAAACAGAAGAAATGAAAGATGAATTCTATTATAAATTGGAAGATGTAGGCTATATAACTCAGCACAGGATAATGATGTCAAGCTGATAATGGGAGACTTTAATGGAAAGATTAGGAAGGAGCAAATATATATAGATGTAATAGGGAAGCATAGTTTACATGATCAGAGAAATGAAAATGGGGAAAGACTTATAGATTTTGCTATTAGCAAGAATATGATAATAAGCTCCACTTGTTATATCCATCTTGACATACATAAACAGACTTGGACATCCCCTGATGAAACTACCAGAAATCAGATTGACTATGTATTAGTTGATAAAAGGCATGCATCGAACATATTAGATGTAAGATCTAAAAGAGGAGCGCATTGTAGTTCAGACCACTATCTAGTTAGAGTTAAATACAGGGCCAGAATAAAATACCAGAAACAAGGAAAAGGTAAAAGACAAGATAGAATACATACACAAAAATTAAAGGATGAGAAAATACTAGGCAAATACAAAGAAGAAATAAACAAGAAATTGAACAATAGCACATAAAAGATATAACAGATGTAGATAAATCATGGAAGTATTTTAAGTGACAAATGATAGAAACAGTGCAGGAGGTCCTAGGAATTGAAACTAAGAGAGAGAGAGAGAGAGAGAGAGAGATAAATGAGTGGTTTGATGAGGACTGCAGGACAATGACAGAAGATAGAAATAAGGCATATAAAGAATACCTGGCTAGACCTACCCGCCAAAAAACATGAATTTTATAGAAACAAAAGAACAGACGCAGACAAAATTTGTAGAAATAAGAAAAGAATAGCATTAAATAGGCATTTTACCCATGACGAAGATTTTAAAGAAAATAGAACATTTGATGGTTTTAAAAGTGTTAAGCTGACAAGAGAAGGATTATAATCCCAGGACGACATTGTGCAGAAATACTGATGAATTGGATGTGGAGATGGCAATATCCCTGCTAAGAAATAATAAAGCGCCAGCGATTGATGGAATACCATCAGAGTTAATTAAAGTTAATAGCAGTCACATTACTAAACAATTACATGAAATAATAACCAAAGTCTGGGAAAATTAGGAACTACCAAAAGATTGGAAGCAGAGTGTAATATGCCCAGTATACAAATACAAAGGTGATAAGTTGACATGTACAAATTATAAAGGCATATCCCTACTGTGTAATTGTTACAAAGTTTTCACGGCAATATTAAAAGACATAGGCTGGAACCATGTACAGAACAGATAATAGGTATATACCAAGCAGGATTTAGGAAGAATAAATCAACATTTACTGTTAAGGTAATCTTGGAAAAGTTATGGGAATATGATATAGATGCATACCAGCTATTTGTTGATTACAAGCAGACTTATGACTCCATTAATAGGGACAGATTGTATAGCATCATTCTGAACTTTGGAATGAAAAAAAAAAACTGGTGAGACTTACTAAAGCAACAGCCTTCAGAGTTAAAATACAAGAAGAGCTCATTCAGATGGTATACACAACTAAAGGACTAAAACAAGGAGATGGGCTGGTCCCACTTCTCTTTAATATTGCTCTGGAACATGTAATAAGGAAATTAAAAAATAAATACGGACGGTACCTTAATTCACAAATCCATGCAACTGGTGACCTATGCTGATGACATAAACATAATGGCAAGAACAAAAAGCGATTTAAGTAAAACCTTTCAAGATCTCCAAGAGTGCTCTAATGATATTGGTTTACAAGTGAACATGATGAAAACTAAATTGCTAATACAAACCCGTAGAAACACCTTGAATAACAATACACAACAAACAGAGCAAACAGAAGTAAAAATAGTTCAAGATTTTGCGTATCTAGGTGCAATAGTTAATAACACTAATGATGGAATGCAAGAGATTAAAAACAGACTATTCAAAGCAAATAAAACTTATTTTGCATTAATATCTGTATTCAAATCCAAGGTAATACACAGAAAAACAAAGATAAGGTTGAATAAAACAATAATAAGATAAATATTAATATATGGCTGTGAGACATGGGTAGTTACACACAAAACTGAGAATATGTTAAATGCTTTCGAAAGAAAGATACTTAGAAGAATACTAGGGCCAGTGAATGAAAACGGATTCTGGAGAATTAGGTACAGCAATGAAATATCGTTATGGTACATATAATGAATCGGATATAATAAAGGTAGTGAAGCTAATAAGGCTGCAATGGACAGGTCATGTTTTAAGGATGGATGATCAGAGTATACCCTTAAAATCATTAAAAGGAAAAATGTATGGAAATAGACAATAGTTGGCAAACCAAGGAAGAGGTGGTTGCATGAATTCAGAAAAGACGGAAGAAGTTTGCTGAATAGTAGGAGCCTGGAAAGGGATGCAGCAAACAGAGAAGGGTGGAGGCAACGATTGAGAGAATCCAAGGCCCGATTTGGGCTGTAGTGCTACAGAAGAAGAATACGGGTTATTGGGTGTGATACTTAACTCCTTTAACTGTACCTTGAGTAGTATGGGATGCTCTAAGGTTGCATTAAGTTTCCGTCACTGGTTAGTTAGTTAGTTTGTTTATTTTCTTACACAGTACAATGTTTTACATTAACCTACACTAGAGACCGGATTTTAAAGGGAAAATTTTCAGCCAAAAAAGGACGAAAAAAGGGAAATTATTGCCAAAAAAAGGTAAGAAAAAGGGAAAATTATTGCCAAAAAAAGGTGGGAAAAAGGGATATAAAAGTAAGAGAGTGTAAAAATTCAACAGAGAGATACATGTTTGTTTTATGTAAAGCCTTTGATTGCTCTACAGCTGCTAATTCTGTAACATCTAATGACTGAAGAAATTTTTTGATCTTGTTGAAATTCTCACAGAGGAAAATAGCGCACGAAATCCATGTTCCCCACCTTGTCATAATGGGAAACTTAGGCAATGGCAAGCCTGTGATTTCCCTGTAACGCTCTATTCTGCTGGGAGGAATAATTTTTTCAATGGCGAATCAGTGAAAACAATTTTTAATATTTTCATATTACCAAATACTGGGTAATTTACGAATTTTTCAAAATAAATTAGCAAAAAAGGTGCTGGAAAGGGAAAGTTCTTAAAAAATGGGAAATGAGCCTAAAAAGGGAAAAAAGGCAAGTTAAAACCAGGTCATTTGCAGTTGAAACTTACTCAGTAATGAGCTGTTCAATTTTATCACGTTTTGTGATGAAATATTAAAAAAGGAATTCCCTTTAAAATCCGGTCTCTACATATACTTATAAACTACATTTCTTAAAGTTTAACACACACATTTACAAATTAATAATTTACATACAAATATTCAATGCATGTTCAATATTTAAACATGCTACATTTTACTACATTATACATTTTAATATTATTTCTAGCTCTATTTTTACAGTATATGAAAGATGAATTATACAAATTGAATGATAAATTTAAGAATATAGTATATACACACTTACAAAGAATAGTGATCACTTATATTATAAAAACAGTTTGATAAAAGAAAGGATTTAAGCATTTTCTTAAATGAAATTTCTGTTTTTTGTGATGTGATATGAGAGGGGAGTGAATTAAATACCTTAGAGCATAAGTAGTATGGAGAAGATTCGAATAGATGGGTAGAGTGTTTCGATAGTGCTATGCTGTTTTTATTTCGGGTGTTGTAAGAGTGGTAGTCAGAATTAACTTTGAAAAGGAGTCTATGAGAATAAGCAAACAGGGCGGCTTCAAAAATAATGATACATGGTAGTGGGAGGATCTTGTTGGTTTTAAATAAAGGTTTGCAGGAATCGAGAGGCTTGGCATTATAAATGGTACGTATTATGCGTTTTTGCAGGACAAAGATTCTATTTATGTGGAATTGATCTGCTGATCCCCAAGTAATAATGTTATATTTTATTTTAGAATAAATATAGCTGTAATAGCATTGCAGAAGAGTTTTCTTATTGCAATAAGATGATAGTTTAACGAATAAAAAGGTATAACTAGATAGATATTTACACAAATTTTGTATGTGTCCCTTGCAATTTAAATGACAATCAATCGTTAGCCCTAGAAATTTGGTTTTTGCCACTTCTTCAATTTCCATATTTTTAAACACTACGGTATTATTGATCGCTGTATCTTTAAAAAATCTGGACTTAAATATAATAAATTTAGTTTTAGACGTGTTAATAGCTAGACTATTTTTTGTACACCAGTTATGAAAGTGTGACATCGTACGAGATGCCGAAATTTTGATATCGTCGAGCGATTTTCCTTGAATAATAAATGTACAATCATCTGCGGACATTATTGTTTGGGTATCAGGAAGGTGTGATGGAAGGTCATTTATGTACAGAAGGAAAAGTAATGGGCCTAGAATTGATCCCTGTGGTACTCCTTTTGTTACTGGCGATGGATTAGACCTAGATTTACCACATTTATGGCTTATCTCTACTGTTTGCATTCTCATAGAGAGATACGATTTTATCCATTTAAGAACAGTTCCACGAATGCCATAGTAGCTAAGTTTTTCAAAGAGGATATCATGCTGAATGCTATCTAAGGCTTTCGACAGGTCTACGAATATGCCTAATGTCTGTTTGCCTTCATTCAGTTGCTGGTGGATTTTTTCCAAGACTGTAAATATCCCTGTTGTGGTTGATTTCTTGGAAACAAACCCATGCTGGTGTTCCGAGAGGCATTTCTGATATTTTAAGAATGATGAAATTTTTGTGTGCATAATTTTTTTCAAAACTTTAGAGGGCGCTGGAAGAAGAGCTATAGGTCGATAATTATTCGGGCATGATTTCTCTCCTCCTTTGTGTAGAGGTTTGATCAACGCTGTTTTAAAAGCATCCGGAAATATTCCACTGTTGAACGAATTATTTACAAGAACAGTGAGTGGCTTCACAATGTGTGGTCCTACTTTCTTTAAAATTGCAGGTGGAATTTCGTCTAATCCGGCAGAGAACGTACATTTCATGTTTTTTATGGTTCCTATAACCACTTCTTCAGTGACATCAAAGAGTACCATTGAGTTTGGGAATGTAGGCCTAGGTATATTAATGCCACTGGGGCTGCTTATTTTGGGAGGAGTGGGGATATTTAGAAAATGGTGATTTTGTACGTTTGCCATTGCTAATGGACAGGTGACTGATTCGTTTTTGTAAACTAGTTCACTGATGTCTGGGGGAGGTTTGCTATTATCACCAGGATCGGCTTCCTTGATAATGGCCCACATTTCTTTCATCGGGTTTGTAGCTTGCTGGATTCTCCTATCATAGTGAAGGAGCTTAGCGTTCCTTAGTACTTTCTTATAAATAGTTCTGTATTTTTTAAAATGTTGTAGTCTACGGGGATTGTGTTTGGCAGCTAGCGATAGTTTCCTTAATGTCCTGCTGGCACTCTGTGAACACTCTCATGTTTTTTTTATTTGTTTAGTTACATTACAACCCGTGTTTAGGCATCCTACAAGCTTGTTAACTTCTGACCTCTACATTCTCTTTCTAGTCATTTCTATATTATATTAGCTTATTGGTTTAATTAGTAAGCTAACATTAGATGTGTTTATTATATGTTGCCTAACCTATCCTTGTCAACTTAACTCTCTTTAACTGTCAGGCCTAATAGAATATGAATTTTACTTCTGGGAAAAAGATATGTAAAATATTTCCGACACTAAACATATAGTAACAAATTTACTATGTCATGAGCATCAAGGCAAGTAGCAACGCATTATCAGTTAGGCCTACACATAGGTTGTTAATCTCATTTGTATCTTCAAAGACTAATGAATAGGGTTCGGATGTTCACGAAATGTCATATTTTTATCCTGACCTCCATTCTCGCCGCAAACACAAATTAATCGTGAATTGCATATATCTTATCGTAAAAGGACCGTTTTATTTTGCATATAATGTCATAGGTAAAAGAGAACAGTTATTTATACAGTGTATGTAGGCTACTACATAGTAGAGTTAAATTTGAAATTTATTTCATGTTATTAATTTAATGTTTATGACAAATTAATAGCAATTTAAATCTTAAAATCTAAAAATCTAAAATATTGCGATCATGGAGCTGACGAAGTGAACAAACAGGAGCAAATCCTTTAAAAGTAGAAGTTCATTTCAAGAAAAATTGTAAATTACCAAAATTGTTAAAAGTGATTATCTGATTGAATTAATGCGATGAAAGAATTTAGTGTCTTTAAACGGTTTAAATTTGAACATTTATTTCTTTTTAAATATTCTATTTGATTAGGTCATATTTAGGGGTTTTCGGTCATATTTAGTCATTTCTAAGAGCATATTTGCAGTCATATTTTCAACTAATTTAGGTCATAAACATCCGAACCCTACTAATGAAATAGATTAGGCTTAATAATCAAATTGAATGGAAAAGTTTGCCAATAGGCTACAGAATTATTCGTTACTGTCACAGAAAGTTTGGTTTATTGTATTTCTGACTTTCATACTCGACAGCCTATGCTGGTAGCAGCTTACAGCCACAAATATTATGTTATCTAACAGAACCCGGCAATGACTATTGAGATAAGCTTTCGTTGAGCTAATCAACAACACTACAGGGACTGAACTCTTATAAGGACTGAAAATAACACAACTAGTCCCGAAATGTATCTAAAATATTACTGATATATCTTGGTCCACCTAAAACTTTCATCCCCTGTTTTAAACAGGTGATTAGCTGTGATTACATTGTTATTATCGTATAAATATTTCTTTGTTTATGTTTTGTTTTCGCTAAAGTGTGAGTGTCGGGTGGAGCTGTGCCAGTGAATACTGGCCAGTGAATTTTGTATTTTATTGAATTTAATGTCTTATTTAGCAGTTTTTAGATTGAAGAATGAACTACGTAACTACCATGAAATTAAAATGGATAATTATGTTAAAACATCACAGGTTTCCAGCACGGAACAACATCTAAGAATCCTTGCCCTAGTAATAAGAGGCTAAGTCTTGACAACGAATGAATTAGAATAGAAATTGTACGTTTTTCATTAATAAATAGAAACGTTCGATCGTATACCTATGATAGATGATGCAACACTAGGGTGTTATGTCAAGTATATCCAGCGAACTCTTGAAATTTAGTTTTCCTTTAGGAAATAATTTTAACAATGTACCTAATGTTTAAAATTAAATTAATATTAACCGGTTTTCTTTTAACTGTTTTAATAAAAGTACTCCCACTAGTGATGTCATTAAGCTAAAGTTGTAAATGTTAAAAGCATTTCCAATATGTTATTGATTTTAATTTCAAAACTAACAATTTGAGGATCTACTGTCTCATTACATCACTGTAATACATACTACTCACTTAAATCCTTGTTACGCTAACGATTAAATGGTTTTCTGCAATCAGTACTTACATGATTAACCTACTGCAAAGCTCAGACGAAAATAGAAATTCCTTAGGTGAAAGTAGATATTCAATTAACTTATTAATTTAGAATCGCCTCGTACATGATGCAATTGCTTACAAAACTAACATTTTATAACTGTTAAAATTTCACAAGTAAGGTTTGACCATTAATTATTATGAAAATATATCAGAAGGAAGCTATGATATTCATAAAGGAATGCAGTGAAAGTTGATGATGTATTGATTTCATCACGTGCTTGAGCTATGAAATATTCTCAGTAAGAATCGCATGGCAATCGATTCGTGAGTTATATTATCAATTAAAGGATTATACATCTGGCCTACTGTCTTACTCTTGACACGTGTTCTGGTGTGGATTTGTTTCAACTTACTTTAATGTAATAATCTATCTTCCATTCTGTTCAAAAAAGATGTGAAATATTTTAGTGAAAATTGCCGTCTATGCTTGGAACAGGTGGTTAATGTAATTCCTGATAGACTGATTTCAGATTAAACTTAATTAATTCATAACCTATAGGCAGCTTTTTTTATATACTGAAACAATCATGCCAGCGAATCGTATGTCTATACTTAACGCCAGTGGATTTAAAAAAAATGTTTTATGTTAAGAATTTCTTATTACAGTGTAAACGACTATGAATTCAGGATAAGCATCAAACTTTAGACCTTTGTTTTTCCGAAAACCCTGCTTAATGAATCCATCTGGAGCTTAACACGGAAATCGATTACAAAGTAACATAGGCCTATTTTTTATACATCATAATTGCAATTATCACTGATTAAACAAAACAATTCTGGCAGTCTCTCATATTAGTTTACCTGATTTTATTAATATTGTATTTATTATTATATGAAATTTAATTGCTTCACTACACATGTAAATACCGTAATCTAGACTATAATTTTCATTTCTCCTTATGCTCATATGTAGCTTATAACTTAAAATTAGCCGTTGAATACTTAAACGCAGTTGCTGTTGGTATAATATTGTGCATTCTACTGAAATGTACGGCTAACTATAGGCTATCTACATTATAGTTTAATGGGAGTATTTTTTAGTGTAAACGCTCACGTGCAAGCAATAAACCTTATGTAATTCCTGACATGATTTCAGATTGAATTTAATTAATTCATAATCTAAAGGAAAAAAATCTTTCGATTGATAATACTCATTCGTACATGTTGATATAATATTCGCTTTGGAAAATGTATATAATGATTACATTATGTAATAGCCATATATATATGCGTGAGTGTGTGTTTTGTATTTTATCAGGTATAATAGGAACATCATTATCGGGGATTAGGTGTAGCTTATTCCAGACTCTCATCTTTGTAGGTACATCGAATTGAATTTTATGTATAACGAAGCTGAAAGCTCGTTAGAGGTCTTATTTTTTCAATCGCGTGGCGAAATTTTGATGATTCTGACTGAAGATTCCAATGTGTGGTTTAGTCTAGGTTGTGGTGTGTGAAGTTAAGACACCCCCTTGTGCTTGGCGGACAACGCGCAGTGCTTTTTGTCACGTTCTAGTTATTGGATCTCAGCGAGGGAGGGAGGCTGCGCGGATCTATCGGCTAAGCTACCAGATAGGCGCTCACAACCCCAGGCGGTCCCGGGGTGAGAATGGAGCCAGGCGGAGGGTGGAAAGAGGGTTCGTAATTGGTTTATTAGTTTGCGGTTGTTATATACTAAGAGGATGGCAGAGTTATCCCAAGAGATGGGGGTGATATTAATGTATTGATATAATTGTGGACCAGAGGGAGTCTTTAATGTTTCCCCACTCGCTTCAGGGGGTACCAAACTTAAGACTAGCAGATAGGGGTGCCCAGCTACTGACTTCAGCTTTTCTTAACATTATGAATTATGACTTAATATCACTCACTGAGGAACTATGGGCATGAGTTATAACGGTGCTTATTAAAATGCAATATCCAGCTGAATCTGTTTTGTTAGACAGCACATGGGTTCTTGTCTTTTGTTAAGGTACTTGAAGTTTGCATTTTAATCGCTTGACTACATCTAGTTTCAGCTTAGTGTTGACACACTTAGCGGTACTCTTTTTATACAACTTTCCAAGATTCATATCCATTTTGTTTCACCTGTGTATTCATGAAAACGTCTACATAAGCGAAATTTACTTTAAGATGTAGGGCCTTATTATGAAATTAGTTCATATATAATTATTAAGTGACGTCTAAAACAGTCATGTCCGTACATACCAGTGGACAATGTGGTTAGTGCATTTTCCGTGCGGTATTTATGGACAATAATTGCCCCTCAATTATTCATCGGGTATTTATGAGAATGTGAGCAGTAAAGGCAGATAGATTTCGTTATTCATTACAAAATTATATCAAACGATTATAGCTTCTGCTTAGTTCTCAATAGCAATGGCTTGATCCTGGAATTCCTTGGCCCCAAAATATCAGAGGTAGTCGACTCTAAATAGTTTCAAATGCTCTATATTATATATATATATATATATATATATTATCCTATATATTATAAATGAATTGAACTGGTATATTGCAATCGAGAGTCTAAAATGTGTTCTACCGATCTATCGATGTATTACCTTACTCTTCATACAGGTTTTAGTCTACAATAGGCCTACCTCATTATTTCTAATTATGTCATTTTTGCTGTTTCATTTCTTGCTTCTATTAAGTGCTAGAATAGTACTTTCTAATATTACTTGGTCAACGGGAAAAATGTATGTCCATCTATCCATGTGACTATATGCGTGATAACTCGAATACGCTTTATCAGATTTTCATGAAACCCAATATAGCCTACATACTCATGAAGTGCATAGGAAGAAAACTATTGATTTTGTTCGAAATTAATTTAACATCAGCAGAGCAACGACCAATTAACGGTCATATGTTTTTAAATAGCAAATTTTCATCAATCGACTGAACTTATAACTTGTTGGGAACATTGGTGAGTCTTGAAATTTCTTGTAAATAAGTTCTGTTAATATTCAAGTTATGCCACTGCAATTCCATCATATGCTGATCAAACTTTCAGAAGTTACCGTGGTCTGAAACTCAATGTTTTCTTAAATATAGTTTATTAGCTTCAACTGCCACTTTGATTTATCACTTTACGTGATTTTATTAAGTGCTAGAATGGTACATCATTTCTAAGATTACTTGGTGAACGGGAAAAATGACTGTTCGTTATTTGGCGAAAGCTGCGAAGCAATGTTAATGCATATTCCTTGCACACTCGCGGCATTGCACAAGTAGGCCTACGTTCTTTTTACAGAATGCATATCTACATTGACTTGCCTCAACTAGGAAATGCCCATCAGTTTTTCTAATACTGGTATTTCAACCCGTGGTCCTAGTCTTGAAGACATTCGTGAATTTTTACGAATAAGAGCAATAGCTCCCTCCCTAGGGGTTGCATGACCTTATCGTTGGTGGGAGGGTTTGTGTGGTCCGATGATACCTTGGGCTATACCGGCGGTAGCATAGCTACTGGTAGGGTCACCCTTGCCGGGCAGGCCAAGGCGAGGATCCAGACAATGAGGCAGCCCAGAAGAGGATATCCAACGGCTCTGAAGGCGGAAGAGGAGTGAGAGTCCCAACGGCAGAAGAGGCGGAAGAGATTACCTCTGTTAGGTTGGGGGTTGGTCGCAGGTCCAACAACCCTGTATCGTAAAAATAAAAAGTTCAGAAACCAATCGCTAAGCCTCGGAAGGATAGATCATACTTAAGACGACCAAGGCAAAAGAAAATGAACTGTGCTATTGGAACATCTAACGTAAGGCCATTGTTGAGAGCAGGAGCATTGGCTTCCTTGCTAATTCAGATTACCGACTATAACTTAAATTTAGTGGCTATTCAGGAGACAAGATGGTCCGGAAAACAGATATGGGATACCAAAACACATACTATTTTCAGCAGTGGCAGACAGAACAAGGAGAAAGAAGGGGGAGTAGCCTTCATAATAAAAAGGAATATGAAGGATGTTATTTTAGGCTTTGATGCTATAGACAACAGAACCTGTGTACTGTCAACGCAAGCTATAGGTTTTACTAGCATTTTTCTACGTGTCTAGTTATTCTTTATATTCAAACGCTCCGCTAAGTCTATTTTCGCAATTCAGCAGTTTGTAGCGTAGTGACACAAGTTATTTCCGCCTGTTCACCGGTCTCGCGCCATAGCAGGTGTGCTTCGAGACGCCTCGTGATATTAAACGGCGTCATATTAGAGTTAGTCAGATCCCAGCATTCACACGTAGCAGATGTGTGGACCGCTATTCCAGATTCGCGCCAGTTGCAAGACAATAGCCTAAGTGGTTATTTCTCTTAAACCGCGAATAAATACATAATACTTACAGATACAAGTATTATCGTGTGCGAGTAATTAAATTACACTATTTACAGTAATTTCAGTATTCTCGGCCTTCATAGATCCGTCGTGAAGTTCGTCTATAGTTCGAGAGCATTGTGCAATCCACGAGGTCACAGTGAATCGGCTATTCTGTGTATTTTATATCAAGATTACTTAGTCTACAGTCAATCTACTAATTCTAGACAGAATTACGAGTGTTTTAAGCTATTGTTCAGTGCTGGCATAAATTCCTTACATTTATCGCCACGTGACCAGCTTGCCGCCAAAACGCATTCCATTGTTCATT
Organism: Ectobius pallidus; assembly: GCA_964059195.1. Lineage (NCBI taxonomy): Eukaryota > Metazoa > Arthropoda > Insecta > Blattodea > Ectobiidae > Ectobius > Ectobius pallidus. The sequence goes on from CAXKWD010000006.1 coordinate 36,634,805, forward strand.
GCAGATTATGCAACATCATTTCAGATTATTTGTTATACCTTTTATCATTCAGTTTATTAATTATTTAATTCAGTGCATCTATTTAGCCTATATTGTGTGATAATAAAGTTACATCGTATTGTTACATGAATAAGGTTTGTTACCATTTTACATCCGTGGACCTCTGAATCCAACGACCTCGATACATAGTCCACTCTTGCTCTCATCCTTTTATTTTTGTTTCAAGAAACAATTGGTCCTCCTACCAGAGCTTTACATTCTACCTCACATTTTGCTCCTATCTCTCCGGAAATATCCCGGAATCCTACAGTACTGAGAATAAAATCAGTTTTTTTTAATGTTTCAATAATCAACATACAAGCACCAACAGAAGAGAAAGATGAACATACAAAGGACTCCTTCTATCTGGCTCTAGAAAGAATATATGGCAGACTCCCATCTAATAATGTTAAAATAATTATTGGAGACTCAAATGCAATGATACGGAGAGAACAAGCATTTAGAGAGACTATCGAACCCTGGAGCCTCCACGATACGACCAACGATAATGGGAAACGCCTAATATATCTGGCAGCAACTAAAAATATGAACATTAGCTCAACATGTTTTCCCCACAAAAACATACATAAGGGTACCTGGACATCCCCAGATAAAGAAACTATGAATCAAATAGACAAAATGGCAGAATCTAGTATAATGGATGTAAGGTCGTATAGAGGAGCAATCTGCTCTTCAGACCATTTTCTGGTAAAATCAGTCTTTAGAGATGGAATAAGACATAATGCTAAATCTATACATCTGAAACCTAAACAATTACATCTAGAGAAACTAAAAGATCCACATGTACAGAACCAGTTTAAAGAGATAGTGGATGGGAAAATAAAGGATGAAGAATGCAGTGTCAGTAATTGTGATGCAGAGACCATTGAAGATCAGTGGAATAACATCAAAACATGTGTCTTAGAAACAGCAATATTGGGAGAAAAATCCAAAGGAGATAGAAACCCTTGGTTTGATGAAGAATGTTTACAGATAATTAAAGAGAGGAATGGGCTGTATAAGCAGTATATTCAGAAACCTACCAGACAGAGGAAGTTAGAATTTAATGAAATTAGGAAAAGAGCAGATAAAGTCTGTCGAACTAAAAAGAGACAATACCTAAGCAAAAAAGTACAACAAATACAGAATGATCAGAAAGAGAATAATTTGCGATCAGCATATAAGAAAGTTAAGAACATAAAAGAGGGTTTTAAACCAAACACGTACTTTATCCAAGATTGTAATGGAGAACTGATTGGATCAAAGGAGGGAATAAATAGGAGATAGAAAGAGTATTTCGAAGATCTTCTGAACTCAAAGATTGAACATAGACATAAACATAGAACAGGATGATCTATGTCTATCAAATAGAGATGTTGAAGCTCCAACTCTGGACGAAACAAAGGAAGTCATTAGGAAGCTCAAAAATATGAAACCAGAAGGTATACAAGGAATCCCAAATGAGCTAATAAAACAAGGAGGGAATATACTGATAGGGAAAGTACATGATTTAATAGTCAAAATATAGAATACAGAATACATGCCAAATGAATGGACAAAGAGTCTGATTGCTCCTATACATAAAAGAGGAAGTAGACTGCTCTGTGAAAATTACAGAGGCATAGCTTTGTTGAGTGCAACCTATAAGATCTTTACGCATCACTTAAAACAGAAACAAACCCACATGTTGAGGAAACTTTAGGAGAATATCAAGCAGGTTTTCGAAGCGGCAGGTCCACAACAGATATTCATAGTTAGACAAACCATGGAAAAAATGTGGGAGAATACCCTGGACCTCACTCAGATATTTGTTGACTTCCAGAAAGCTTATGACAGCATAGGCTACATAGAAATAAGATATATGAGATAATGATGTACTTCAAAATCCCAATAAAACTGGTCAGACTTAAAAGAATAACAATGATATACACAACAGCTAAGATAAAATTACCACATGGTAACACAGATGAATTCATTATAGATCAAGGATTAAAGCAGGGGGATGGGCTGGCTCCCATCATCTTCAATTTAGTTATGGAATTTGTGGTAAGGAAATTACCTGTAGATACATCATCAACACTAGAGCATAAAATGGTACAACTTGTAGGTTATGCGGATGACCTGAACATAATGAGTAGATCACAAAAAGAAGGGATAATTACCCTCCAGGACTTAGGAATATCTGCCAGTGAAGTAGGATTGCAAATTAGCATCGGAAAAACCAAAGAAATGATTGTCACCCACAAAAAAATAAGAAAACCAGAACATCTGGACATAGAACCATATGAAATAGAAGTAGTTCCACAATTCAAGTACTTGGGGTCCTTGATCACAGATAATAATGAAGAAATAGAATAAATTAGGAAAAGGATACAACAAGGAAATAAAATATATTATGCACTAACACCCATTATGAAATCAAGAGATGTACATAAGACAAAGACAATAACATTATATAAAGTACTGATAAGGCCAGTTGTATGGTATGGTAGCGAATGCTGGACCCTCAACACACAATCCGCAAACATTATCAACACCTTCGAGAGGAGAATCCTAAGAAGGATATACGGACCTGTAAATGAGAATGGAAGATGGAGGATCAGGTATAATAATGAAATTTATTCACTATATAAAGATCTAGACCTTGTAACCTCCATCCGCTTTAAAAGATTATAATGGGCAGGTCATGTGGTCCAAATGCCAAAACCTCACATACCTAAGAGGGTAATGCAGGCCAAATATGAAGGGAGAAGGCCAGTGGGGAGACCCAGAGATCGCTGGAAAGAAGCCTTTGGGAGTGATGCAGCAACCCTGCTACAGACCAAACGCTGGGAGAATGCAGCAGCTAACAGAGAGAAATAGAGGAAGGCCCGACTCAGGGCTGTTACGCCATAAGAAGAAGAAGAAGAAGAATAGAAGAATAGCAATAGCTACTTCTCTTCGAAAAAGGTTCTTTGCACTCCTTCCATGAAGTTCTCGGTGAATTTTCCAGATTGCGACAACTGGTGTATTGAAGGAGTTGCAAAATAGGTTCCACCACCATTTCGTATCTGGGGGCTGTAGCTGAACAGCAGCCGGTCAAAGACATCGACACCTCCCATTCCTTTGTTGTATTCGCGTACTATGTGAGGTTCAGGGACATCGATCCTCTTCTTTATTTCATGAGAGTATTGTTTTGTTGTTCTCATTGACAAGTGTGACAACTGGTGTACATAACGGATATTTACACATGTAAATATCACCATCCCATCTGAAGTCATACTCTCCTCTCTCTCTTCTTCTTCTTCTTGTTCTTTTTCTTTATCTCATTTGTGAGAAGCAAGGATCATTTGCCTGTTCTCTCTTCTCGTACTGTGCCAGTTGCTCTGAATCCCTTGTTTTTCAGCTCTTTCAGCAATGTGTAATAGGTAAAGCAAATTATCAAAAAATACCTCAAGTTGCAACACATCAGTCACAATATCCAGTAAGGTAGTTACTACATTTGTTCCAACTGTTGTCTTACATACATCAGCCTACCCTGATAGATTTTTCTGGCATAATGATGTCCATATCTTGAACAAAGTATCCAGATTTTGAACCCGAAACGAATGGGTTTACCCTTTATAAACATCTTACATGAATGATGGCCGTAGTAGGGAACCATCGATTCATCGATACTTAGCTCCTTGTCAAAAATGACATGCTGCAGAAGACTTTTATTTAGCTCATCATGTAATGCCGAAGTTTTTTGCAGTTCATCTCCTTCTTACAATTAAGTGTTGTCCATAATGTGAAAGTATTTCTTTGTATTCTTAAACTTCTGCCTGGACATTGCAGATGGGACTATTACTAAATTCTCATCCTCTCCCGTTGACCAATACAAATCTTCTCTCCGCACACTGTGGTAGTCGCTGATTAGAAGAAAGCCAAAGAAGCTATAACATATTTATTGTATGTCACGATTTTGCCCTTTTAAGCTGCATATAGAAAAACCTTAGAGGTGAGGTATTTTTCCACAAAAATTATGAAACAATTCTGTAAGTTCTAGCGTCAGTAATTATGGATGCCTGTCAGGTAGTTTCTGAAAAGAATCGTCCCTTAGGATGAGTGTACTCATCTTCCACAAAGGATGTTCTAGCTGCTTGCTTGATTTCCCTTTTGGTCAACTTGATATGCTGGGCTGCGGGAACTCAGCAGTATGTTGTTCCATGTTTGTAGTGGCAATCGATTCACCACAAACATCTGAAGGAATAACTTCTTCCAAAATATTGTCATCAATTTCTTTTTATCAGTGAGGTCTGCTGTTTCATCTGGAGGCAACAGACAAATGTATACTTCATCTCCAACGTCTTCAATATTCCAAAATTTCATTCAAATACGGTACTCCATGGCTTCTTCTATTGCGAGGAAACGTTTTGATGCCATGCTGTCACTACTGTTTTAGTAGCTTAAACAATGAATTTCTCTCATTACAAATGAATAAGAGATTAAAATTGGTGATTATAGCCAATCAGTCCGCCGCCACGGGTGAGTCGGTAGCGCGCCTGCCTTCCACTCCGGCGACCCGGGTTCGATACCAGAAAAATATTAATTAGTATAATAGTATTGTGCCCAATAGTAATAATTATGAATACCAAAAAATGTATTATGTGCCCAATTAACACGCGGCACAATATTTGGGACTTCTATTATTTCGTATTCGTTTGTTTTATTCGTGAAACAGTCATAACAAATAAAACTTGTGATTTTTAGCTTCTCTGGATAAATCCACTCGTCACTAAAGTGACTTGTCAATCAGTTGAAAATCACTCTTGTAATTACGTATTATTTTAGTACAGTAAAGGCATAGGCTACTTATTCATTCTAATGAACATAGGCTAGGCTTTGATACCGAGAATAGGCCAACGTGAAATTTTTATATTTTCAAATTAATATAATATAAGTTATTATATTTAGGCTAAAAATGTTATTAAAACAATTAGATGTCTTTATAAGTATAAATTTCGATATTTTCCCTCTTATTATTTCTGTATTCGGTTAAGTCGCCGCATTTTTATCCACAAGAGGCTAGATCTTAGCTATGTTTTTCAGAGCCACGTTTTAAAGCCCAAGTTTCTGGAATTAAATGTTTATTGTTCAGTTAAGTTTAAGGAAAAATATTCCAAATAGAAGTTGTAGGCTATAACTTAATATAAACATTTATTGTAAAAAATATATAGACCTGATTATCATTAGAACAGTTTTCACAAGATCTGTAAAGTCAAATTTTTTCGTGCAATAATTGCGTTTTCGAACTATTTTGATAGTATATAGACACTAGTTTTCTAAAATAGTTATTATTGGAATCTTCAGACTTTCTTGTAACGTGGACGAAAGTTGAAACATCGAATTTCAGAATCGATTACATTTTTCTTTTTCCTGTAGGCCTAGTTCCGGTAGCGAAAATTTAAAAATTGGCAGCCTACTGTACATTACTGAGCTTTAAGACCGTGTTTTTTAAAACCTACCAAACATGAACATTTTAATGAATATTTGTAAGGATACTGTGCCAATATGCAGGCATACTCAGTTTCAATTACCAGCACCTATCGATTTTTCATGTTTGATATGAAAAACAGTAAGTTAATCCCAAAAAAGAGTAAATCTGTAAGTTACTGTACATCCAGGCATTTGCCTAATGCTACTCAGTTATTCTGTATGCATAGGTATTAGTGCAAGTTTTTTTCTCCAGGTTATTTTCCGTACATAGTTTACTTTGTTGTCCAAACGAGGACACGGAGGCCCTCCCCGAATGCCGGTGCCACCTCTTAGACAACATGTAAACATAGGACGAGGCAGACACTCGTACCGAACAAGGAGCGATGGTACGGAGATAATAAAGACGGCCAGATAATATCCGGGGACCACAAGGGCCTAAAGTTTCGACACTCGTATCACAGGTGGAAACCACCTTAAACTCCCCAACTAGATAGCTTGTCCCGACCAAGAATCGAACCTGGGAACGCTCCAGGAGGAGATCGGGATTATTCTTGTATTCTTATTTTGTGACAACAAAGAAACATTGTTAGTTTCCATTATTAAAAAATTACGTTATTATTACTTCCTCTACATGTACGATAAATGTAGGAAGAGGCTCTATTTTGTTAATTCCCGAAATCTGATGTCGATTCGTTGAATCCAAAATACAAGGGTTGATTTTTTAGTAATGGCAACTATTTTATTTCTCCACATATAGCATACGTATATGGTTCTAACTTTTATAGGCATTCGATGTAACCACCACCACGGCGTACAACATGTTCCCAGCGATGCGGAAGTCTTTGGATCCCTTTGGCACTGCTTAATCTGTTTATGGTGCGAAGAGAGCGGTCGGTTGCCTGTAAAACATCTTCAACCATACTAATTATATCAGAATTAGATCGAAGTCGCAGAGACTTAAATCTGGAGAGTACGGAGGGTGATAGAGCCCCTCCCAGCCCCAACGATTTGACAGTTCAGACACAACTCCTGCTGTATGCGCCCTAGCGTTGTCATGCAGAATGATGAGTGGATTGTCCATGAAGTGTCGTCGTTTTCTTTTTTAAAGTTGCTCGCAGATTGTTTAGCAAAAAGAGCAGTAGTACTCCGCAATAACGTTCCGGCTTGGAGAAACGGTATGTTTAAATATCACGCCATCCCAGTCATCTATCGCCGCTTATACACATTCACACGTGCAGACAGGTGTTGGTTACGATTGGATTCTTTAGCACTAGTGCCACAATGTGTTGATTTTACTTCGTGTGTTTTCTGATGGAAGTTCTATTTGTAATTCAAGCTGTCTAAAAAAACTATTTTAGAAACGTGTCATCGTATTTGTCTCTCTGTGTGTCTATGTTAAAAATAACTTGAAAACGAAAAATCCTATAAAGACAAAATTTTGTTTTTGGGTTAGGTATCTTCCGGCGATGTGAAGCGAAAATGTATGATGAGTTTCTCTTACTTTGTGCTATTAAAGTTTTTAAAAATAATTTTTGCAAATTTCTCCAAAACGACTTACCAATTTTGTTTACATTTTTTAAATGAGATGCGAATATTCAGAGCTTAGACCTTAAATTGAAACTCTTTTTTTTTTCAAGAAAATTCTCTTATAAGCCGGCTACCTTTGTGGAAACTCAGACTTCTCTGGTAAACAACATACCTTGGCATCAAGTTGAAAGAACTGAATAGGCACTTCCTTATTCATGTCTTATTCCTATATCAGAACGTGAAGTGAGAAAAATGTATTGTTCATGCTTAGGGTAATGAAAGTTATGTGAGTGCTTTACATATTTTGGTTGTGTATGATTTGGAGATGGGATTCGAAGCGTGGTAACGAATATATCTTCATTATTACAGCCAGTTTGCGTAAAGAGATTTTCATTTATCCGATTTTCTCGAAAACTGCTCTAACGATTTTGTTTAAATGTACCACATAATAAACCACATATATGTACCACATAAGGTAAACATCTTATTTGAAACACTTCTCTTAATGTACTCTGAACCCACTCATTTCATGGCTCGCGAACGAATTTGAATGAGGTTGGGATAATTTAATGCGCAGTAATGCAATTCAGCCCAGTACTCTACAATATGATAGAATTTAAGAGTATAGGAAGTTATAAGAAGTTACAAAATAATTTTAACTGACATAATCATATGCAAAAAATTAGCGTAGGCCTATGTTTATTTATTTAACTTGTACGAAACAGAATCAGGTTCTATTTTCATAAAATTAGCATATTCAGTATAAAACAGTGCTCTATGTTCGCCACATATTGGCTATCCACAACTGCCACAACTTAGTTTTGCCTTATTGTCTCTATTTCGTGGGCATACTTTACATCTCATTTCCATTTGGTGTGGTTTCAGTCTTTCTGGTTTCATTTAAAACGATGTATCTGCTGCATAAGTAAAACGAGAATATTATTAAAGCATCTAAACTTTATTAAGCGATTTCAATCTGCCACATGATACTCACACAGGGGTCCTCACACCCGAATAATGGAAACGGCCTGACTACATCAAAACAACGATGCGTTCACTCTGAGTTATGCGTCCTTTACGCCATTTACTAGTTTTATGTGACTAAGATTTGCCAATGAATATACCGTCCTCCTTTTTATTTAGCGATATCTGAAATTTTCATTGATAGTACCCATAAGTGAGGTATCGCTTTTAAGAAGTATCGTTGACTTTCCCAGTTGATTGTAGGATATAGCGCAATTATCTGATTGACTATGGATTTCTTTTCCAGCGGCATTATTATCCCCATATTCGCGGATAATTCACAGTCTACTGTACTCGTTCATTACAAATATTTCCAACTTACGTCTTTGAAATTATGCAATTTGACAATTTCTAAATACGGAATAAATTAAAGAAATGCTGAAACATTACATTACTACTAAATGCTGACCGTTAAAAAGACGATGGTGCAGTGGGCTTAAGTTATGAACTCTTTTAGCGTTCTGCAAATTATGCATTAGCTGAAGCTATTTAAATTAGACGAGGAAACTCTGGAGTTGGCGGGAGTCAAATCCTGCATATCAGATACACACAATATGAGCCCCTAATTGTGCATGTTTTACGCCACTCATCCCTAGCACCATGTTCACAGACGTACAGGAGGAAATCTAGGAGCTGCCTTGAACAAAAGCAACCCGGCTGCCTAGCTTTGCCACACGGCGTTTGTAGTACTAATCTGGCAGTGTGCTGCTCTCTGCCGGAGTAAGCTCGCAACTGCTATAGCGCCTTCCTTTTCCACACACAGATACACACAAAGGCTGAACAGTGCTAATTGAAGACTTAATTAGCATCTCTTGTCTCGAGAAAGATTTCTAGCTACTGTTTGCTGTTGGTAACAGTAAAGCGCCAGATCTAAATTGCCCCTTTATTGTTCCTCCGATTATTACCGGCAATGGTGGGGTTCTACTCGCTCTCATTCTCTCCTTCTCTCTATCTCAGATTTTCTCCCTCACCCCATGAACCTACACAGTAAGTAGCATCTCCTCCACAAGTAGATCCAGGAACACATTATAGGGTAAGTTGGTACATTTTCGAACACTTAACATAGGCTATATTCTCATTTTATGAACACAACATAAGACAAATTAAATTATATTGTAATTACAAAGTTGGCAACGTAGTTGACCCTTCACAAAAATATGAAAGTCAAACAGCAGTAAGATTGGTCATGGCAATCAATGTTTCATTTCCAGAATATCATTCGAAAATGTACCGCAGTAGGTACAGTTCTAATCACCAGTGGGTACTATTTCGATCAGTAGTATTTTCAACGAAAGCACTGCTTTCTTCCAAATATTATTTTATTTATTATTATTTACCATTAATATGAGCTTAATAATGAAATGTCACATTTTGAATAGGTAGATGACAAGATTGTGGCATGTGGTCAGCATGCCGACACCCACGGCAGTTATTTATGGCTTATTGAAGCGAAGTACTTCTTTATGAATTAGCTCCTCGCTTGGTGTCACGAGGCTGAGTGAACCCCGCTCCAGACTTCCCTACCTCAGTATACTGAACAGCTTAAGAACGATTGCTGCATGCTATTCTGTAATGCATAAATTGCTGAGATGTAATAACAATGCAGAGGATGTGTAGTGCATAACTCTTCGTTGAAATAAAACCACTGTCCAAAGTCGTATGATTGCATGCCATCCTCTTACATTTGACTTTCTCAGATAATAATAATAAACATGCAGAATGCTGGTGATGGCAGAACAGCTTTTCCATGTGAGACGTAAGCGAGCGATCACGGGTTCGAATTTGTACCTAAAATGTGTTCGTATTTGTACTTCGCGCTGGGTTTTGTAAATTACTACTGTAAGCTCGTAGAGCTTAGAGCCCATTTATTATATTTTTATAGCAAATACTAGTAATGAAGTATTCATACAAGTCACTAGATGGCACTGATGCCAATTATCAGCAGACAGAATTCTTGGCACGCTTGTATCTATTTATTTACATTTAGATAAGGAAAATATCCATTCTAATCTGTATTGTAATAAACTAAGGAATAGCCGTACATATTTATTCCTGTTACTATTAGCTATTATCATTAGATTAAATAATTACTGTTAATTAGCAACAGAAAGCTGCATTGCCGACATCGAACTGATATCGATAAGTCGAGTGACAGCTCATTAGCATTTACTTGGCGCTACAGCCTGAATACATTAGCTCACTTAGAAGCGTCATATCGATTATTGCACTTGGTTGTAGCAGCAGCTTTATGAATAGATCGACTATCCACCACATTAAAATTATTAAATTTCTCTGTAATTATACATTACAATTATAAAGCAAATGCTCACATGCAGATTTTTTATGTTAAAGAATAATTACAGCATGTCATTTTCTTTAAATGTACCTTTATTCTGGATGGAAGCTACTGGAAACTTCAAGAAGAGCCTTCCATAAGATTCTAGAACCTGACTCTTTGTAAGATGATTATGTGAACGCATTTTGGCCGTTAGACTTTATTCACTCTCTCACCGATCGTCGCTTCGTAAGGGCACAGCCCCAAATTTAGCAACAGACCACAAGTCTGAATATATCATTGTACAGATTCTACATGGAACCAGCATTAGCAGCCACTACTTAATCTACCAGGAGGTGGATTCTAGGACATCACTAGAACTTCGTGGAGCGTAGCTTGTAGCCATGGAAGGACTCGCTACTGGCCAGCGTTCAGGATGATCCACATCACCATAGAACTTCAGCATCTATAACTGTACATCCTCACTTAACTTCTGTCCGGCTAAATGCAGTCACATTCTCATCAGATGTAGTCGCAAACAAAGTTAAGTAACTCAAATTCTAGCAATGTACTAATACACAAAGTCAAATAAGGCTTAACAAGTTTTTGCAGCTAAAGTAATTTCTGCTTATATAATTGTAAGGAGTTTTGGCATCCTTGCAGCTCCTCTTTTTCTCTACGTGCAAGCTAAAGATGCTGCCGTAGTAGCTTTGAACGAATATAGCATAACCCACAAAGACCAAGGAATGGTCTAGCAGATTAGTGTCTTTTTAAAGGTAATTCAGCTTTTATAAAGTTAAGAAGTTTTGGCAAGCAATTGCAGCTTCTCTTTTCCCTACTGACAGATAGAGTATACTGCAGTAGTATTTTGAGCCAGTACAGCTCAATTATTCCAAAGACTTTGTAACCATTTGGGATCAAAATAAAGAACTTTACATTTAGTATTTCAAAGCACAAAACATAGTGTATTTTCTAGGGAACTCCAGTTATTCCTGAAATCTACTTAGTGCAAATAGCAAAGTGCTATTCAATACTGATCTATAACAAATATAATTCCAAGTAAGAAGAATAAAGCAACAATTCTCTCTCTCCATTATTCCTGCTTCCTTCAATATTCCTACACTTCTAAACATATATATTTTTCTGGGCACGCTCAACCTTGCCCAGTGGTCCTCCGAAACCTATAGCAAATTCTGTCAGGCACACTAGCCTACAACTACATAGTTGCAAATTTCGCTCACGAATGACACTTGTGCCAATGACTTATGTATTAAGGAATACACTATTCGTTGGTATGAGTTAAAAATTGGTCATCAACAATATATTCCAGTAAGACAACGTGGAATTACATAAGCAATTTTATAACTTGCCATTTTTCAAGCATGGCGCTCTTAGCCTCGATTGGAAAATAATAATTTATGGCCAAATTAGACAGCTTAAAACATCATTCTCGCAGACACAGGTCAACAGAACATTCAGTATGGACGCTATACAATTAGAAACAGACTGGCAAACATTTGCAACCCAAAAGTTGATGAAAATCTTAGTCCGTTCAGAATTATACCATGTTCGAAAATGTGTCACCTTACCCTACCTTTTTATTTCTAGGAAGAACTGTAGCAATGGGTCTACTATAAATCAACACTAAAGGTAGAAAGAAAGAAAGAGAGAATAGGTCCTCCTTGTTCAGTTTTCTTCAGAAACGTAATAACGGGTGATTCGAACTGCCGTGACTATCTCTGTGGCAAATGGAATATAGCCTACTTGAAGAGTTGCCACAGAATGCATAATCCAACAGAAGGCTTTATAAAAAAAGCTCGTATTTAATTTAACTTGTTTGTACTCGACTCGAAAATATGATTATATATTTTTTGTACTCATTTTGGAGGTGCGTTTTTAACCGGTTTGCACTCAGTTGGAGGTAGGGTTTGAAATAGTTTGCATTCAACTCAGATGGCATTTTTTTTCTTGTATGTGCCAAACTAGAAGGTAAAATTTGAACTTGTTTGTACTGAATTTGGAGGTACGATTTGAACTTGTTTGTGCTCGACTCGAAGGTACGATTTGAATTTGTTTGTGTTCAACTTAAAAAGTACTTTTTGAACTTTTAGTGTTCAATTCGTCGCTATGATTTGAACCAGTTTGCACTCAGTTCGGAGGTAGGATTAGAAATTGTTTGCATTCAGCCCGGAACTACATTTTTACTTTGTTTGTGCTCAACTAGAAGGTACATTTTGAACTTTTTTGTACACAACTCTAAGGTAAGATAATATGAACTTGTTTGTACTGAGATCGAAGATACATTTTCTAACTTGTCGGTAGTCAACCAGAAAGTCCATTTTAACTCGTTTGAGCTCAACCTGAAGGTACGATTTGAACTAGTTTGTAATCAAGTCGAAGGTACGATTTTTGGTTCTTTGTTCTTACTTCGATTGCACAATTTGACTTATTTGAGCTCAACTTGAAGGTACGATTTGATCTTGCTTGTACTGAACTCGATTTTAACTTGCTTTTACTCAACTCACAGGTACGATTTTAACTTGTTGTGCTCAACTCGAAGGCACTAAATGAACTTGTTCGAGCTCAACTCAAAGGTACTTTTTAACATATCTTTAACTTTAGAAGGTACGATTTGAACCTGTTTATGTTAATCTCGAAGGAATGTTTTAATTTGTATGGCTTCAACTAGAAGGTACGATTTTAACTTGTTTGGGCTCGACTCCGATGTATGATTTTAACTTGTCTGCAGCAAATCCCGCTAGTGTGCTATTAAAGCCTCGGCAATTCGCCTCCCGCTTTTGGGAACTGGCGAACTTTCTCGTTCGCAACATTTGCCGATAGTGGCGCTAGTCCCTGGTCCATACTTTCATTGTCATATAAGATGACATTGTTTGCGGAAAAGCTTGTTGTTTTACATTTTAACAGGTTGTGTTCAATATCTGAAGACTGGCTATTAATAATGTTTGTGATCTAAACGTTATGAATTAGTGAAGGTAAGTTTTCCTCCCTTTGTCATTATGTGTTATTTTGTGCTCTGAGTTGACATGGTTTAATACACGATTGGTAATTCTGGCAGATACCTTTTCCGAGCACCGTGGGCATAGGCTGAGTCTAATATAATTATTTTCAGATGGTCTATTGTTGCGTATCATTCTACACAAATAGGAAAGGTAGAATTTCCAGTGGACAAGGAACTACAGTTAAATTGGCTTAAAGCAATTTAACGCGTCAATTTGAAATTAACTACAAATTAAATACATCACGGTGTGTAGTCACTACTTTTTATGAAATAATTACAGCCCTGGCCGTAAACTTAGAATACTGAAACGGGGTAGCGTTTCGAGCATATTTCCTTTTAAGGCCTTTCCTAAGCTAATATGACATAAAAATTACTAACACAATTAAACCTAAAATAAAATAAATGATCCAACAAATGTAGTACAGTTAGGAAAAAGCTTGATTCATTCCTTCTTCCTCAGTAGGTGAGAGGCACTCTGTCAGGCATAGATAGTAAGTTAATATATTAAGTTTTATGGATGAGCCCATAAACAAAATGTTTAAGGATGTTTACTTTATTGCTGATATTTCATGGAAAGGAGGCTTGCTAATAACTTAGTAGGGATTATATACCTACTCATCGTCTCAATCATACCCATTAGCTTATTGCCTGGAATAATTACCACATAATTACTTGTAAGTCATTCAAGATATAAAGGTGGTACCTAATTTATAATAATATTCAATTATTTCACTTCAAATTACCCTCATGAACTTTTATTGACACAAAAAGAACAAAATTGTCGCATTGTGAAATTTGCTTCACCATCTATGAATTTTGTGTAATTGGCGGTATGTGTAAAATGAAATAAAAACATAAAAATATGATCCGGTTTTTAGAATCTGTTTAACCATCAGTAGAGTTGCTCTGTGTAGATTATTTCCGCACAAACTTCGCAGCAATCGGACCAAGGGTTTAAGGTGCGAGGCTTGCAGAATTACAACCCCAGAATGTGCAAGGGCCTGATGAGTAGTGGAGAGAAATTTCATTTTCCGCAATAACAAGCAGGGAGGCGAATTTCCAAGGCTTTAAGAGCATACCAGAGGACTGTTTCTGTAGTCAACTAGGAGGTACAATTTGAACTTCTTTCTTAATATCTCGAAGGAGTGATTTTATCTGGTTTGTATTCATCTCAAACGTACGATTTAAATTTGTTTGTACTCAACTCGGATTTACTATTTGAATTTATTTATACTAAACTAGAAGGTATATTTGTAACCTGACTTTGCTGAAGTAGAAAGTACGAATTGAACTTATTTATGCTTACTCGTATGTACGGTTTAAACTTGTTTGTACTCAACTCGGAGTTACGGTTTTACTGTTTTCGAGTTCAGCGTGTTTGTGCTCAACTGGAAGTACGATTTCATATTGTTTGTACTCAACTTGGAGGTATGATTATATCCGTTTGGATCAACCTGAAGGTACGATTTTAACTTTTTTATACTCGACTTAAAGGTAGGTTTCGAACTTGTTTGTGCTCAGCTTGAATCTACGTTCTGAACTTGTTTGTGCTTAATCCATACGAACACAGCTGGATTTAGAATTTGTAAAGTCCCACTCTGGTGCGCCGATTACTGACACCAGATATTTGTAGGAGTAATAATTGTCATATAGTATGCTCGGATTTCTAATGTCAGCTGCTGTGATGGACATCTCCTGAAGGTGGAACGTGTAGCCTATTCTGTGCTCGCTCTCTGCAATAAGTTATGGACTTCGCAATGAAAACCATCACTACTTTTTAAAAATTCATTTTGTTAAAATTGGCTAATTCTTTTATTAAGAAAGATCATAATATATTTTGTGGTTGAATGTACTCTTCAGGGAATATTAACTTTACAGAGTAGGAACCAGAAGCCAGTGTAAAATGGACACATACCTATTTGGACAATATCAATTTTAATGAAGTTTAGTATCTTCAACACCTAAAACAAGGGTAATAAACAAATAAAAATTTAGGCCCATATCTTAATTATGTAACACTACTCAGAAAGACTATTGGTAGCATGCGAGCACCACTTCTTAGAAAATAAAATCAGGTAAACTGATATAACAAAGTGCCAGAATGCTTTTTTAATCAGTGATAAACGAAAATATGATAGGCCCATGCAGAAAATAAATTATTTTTGTAATAGATCTCCGAGTTAAACTTAAAAAAAATGCGCTGGCAGTAATATTAATGATGCAATAGGCCTACGATACGCTGAAATGTTTGTTTCAAGTTTAAAGAAGCCTTATTGATTATGAATGAATAAAATGTTAATATGAAATCTATCTGTCAGGAATTACATTAGGTATATTGCTGCACAGGAACGAATAAGAAAAATACTCATATTAAAATATAGCCTAATGTAGATATCGGTAGTCTATATATCCATAGAATGCATAACATAATATCAATATTCAACGGCTAGTTGTGTTTTAGTTCTTTATTTACATTATTAATTGACCTACACTGACATTGTTATGAAGAAACGAATCAATCATGGCGAGCTAACAATATCAGTATACGATTGGTAATTAATTGCGTTATTAAGTGCCTGTATGCTACTTTATGAGATCGTGTGGGGGACGGGAATATGTCTGTCTGTCCGTGTGTCTGTACGCGCGATAACTGAAATACGCTTTTATCGGATTTTCATGAAACTTGGTGTATGCATGTATAACGTCCATGGAAAGAAACCTATTGATATTGGACCAAATCGGTTGACCGGCACCGGAGTAATGCCAAATTTAGTGCCTCTAATTTGCTTAGTAACAGATCATGCGATAAACAATCGAAAGCTGTACCTAGATCGCTGAGATAAGCTGAAGCATTCAGTTTGTTTTCAAAAGCACTTAGCACTTCACTCACTAGGCGTTCAATACCCATAACAGTGGACCTGCTGGATCTAAAACCATATTGTTCATCACTTAATAATCCGTTAGCTTCAAAATATGAAACTAACCCACCCAGCATTATGCTTTCAATTACTTTGGACAAAACAGGCGCCAAGGACACTGGTCTATACTTGGAGGCGTCTTGTCTATTTCCCTTTTTGTAAACAGGGATAACTTTCGATATCTTCAAGCGAACAGGGAACTTGCCTTGGCTTAAACATTGATTAACAATAAGTACCAAAGGATAAAATAAATAAAGAACACTACCTTTTAATAGTTAATTCGAAAAACGGCAGTAATCCTGACTCCTTGAATTGTAAAGTTTCATGATTTTGTTCTGAACATCTTCATGTGCTATTTCCTTCCAATTAAAACTTCCATCATTGCCAGTCACATTACTTAAAAAAGTTAACAGCAGACTTACTAGCAGTGTGTATGAAGATTTATTTAAACTCAAATATATTTTTATATTTTGAACTCAAATATAAATTTAAAAATTCACATGCCGATAAATATGTGTCATCATTTCAAAACGATTCAATTTGCCAGCTACACTGAATAAAATGAGAAAGATATTAAATACAGGGACATTCACCATGCTGAGCATCAGAGAACTTATATGGGAAAGGAAAAATGAGATGGTAAAGGTAAATGGAAATATGAAGTGCTTTTCGTTTGACCTGCAACAGCACCTCCCCACTCCAGCCCTTTCATCATCTGTGGCTTTCTAGAAACTTCAGTTATAAACTTCTATACTGACCGGAAAGGTTAAAGGTTGGTGGAGTTATAATAATCTGAAAAAACTAATCAGTGCTAATCAGTGTAACAGTATTAGCTGCTCTTACTGGCTATTTATTACCCATATGTCTCTAAATTTTGCAAGTAGTCTAATCTCATTGTCAAATTTACTAAAAGGACCCTTTCTTTATGAGAAAACGAAACAAGCAGGGTAGGATTTTCAAGTGGAATGATGTGAAATGGTTGCGCTATTCTTCTGATGAATTTCTTGAACTCAGGTAGAATATTACCTTGGAGGAATGGACATCATTTCACAAGTTGTGCATCTATACCCTTAGCAACCAGGGAAGGCGGTTGAGGCCAGGTAGGTTCCTTCACCGCATGCACCCTCACATTTACAAGGGCAGGAGATTTAGGACCAACCGTAATTTCCTCCCCATGAGTCACCTAGTCTACTTCAATCAATCAATCTTAGATTTTTTTAATATGTCATTTTATCTTAAAATGTTAGTTATATATCAATTCTACACATAATTACAAGAAAAATGACACCAAACAATGTATAATTTACTTTATTGGGAACATAGGACTTGAAAGCAGTTTTCTCGTAACTTTTATTTATGTATTTGTTATAAATGTCCGTATTAAAGTAAATTATACATTGTTTGGTGTCATTTTTCTTGTAATTACGTGTAGAATTGATATATAACTAACATTTTAAGATAAAATGACATATTTAAAAAATCTAAGATTGATTGATTGAAGTAGACTAGGTGACTCATGGGGAGGAAATTACGGTTGGTCCTAAATCTCCTGCCCTTGTAAATGTGAGGGTGCATGCGGTGAAGGAACCTACCTGGCCTCAACCGCCTTCCCTGGTTGCTAAGGGTATAGGGGAGAAGATTGAGGGTAGAGTGTTTATAGTAAAACCAATCACACAGAAACTAGTCCAAAATATCCGTAAAAGACAAAAAAAGATCTGATTTCTTTGTATCCATTCATTCCAACATTTCGTCATCAGTTCTATCAGGATTTATCTGTAAACAACAGTGCATATGATAAAGAACCTAGGCCTATGGATTATTGGGGAAATCTTCAGTAAACAGTAATTTCTAGGATACCTTATAACTTTCTTATAAGTTGATAATAGCTTCAAATTAAATTGTTACATAGAATTCAGCAGTTGTCAGTTGTCAATTACTTAAGACAAGTATTTTGTGTAGTTTTTAAAATATGAAAAAAATATCGTACATATTGAAGGAGTTCATAATGTTATAAACATATATGTGTTTCATTCTTGTTCCATTAGGCCTATCCAGTTAAGATCAAACTAAAAAAAAAGCTTCTCCTAAAAATTGACTTTTGGACATAATGTGCCTTTTCCTAGCGGCCAAAGAATTAATGTAGGCTTACACAAAGTTGGGCAATGAAATCCACACATCAGTATTGTTTTGTGTAGTTGATTAATTACTGCATTCATATCAACTTCTACTGTTTGTAAATTTAATTCTTTTAGGGCCAGTTCTATAAAACTCTCTGGCTGGTGATTATTTTAAACTGAAAGTTAGAAAATAACTAGCTACTTATGTTGTAGCCTATAAAATTAACAATAAATTGTGTAACTTTCAGTTACAAATAACTAAAGAAAATAAAATCAGGTAAACTGATGAAACAAAGTGCCAGTATGTTTTTGTTTAATCAGTTATGGTTGCAATTATGATATGCAGAATACAAAAAATAAAGTCTATTTGGCCCGTTTCGGGATTTGAACCATGGAACTCCGGAATGTGAGGCCAAGACGTTACCATCTCGGCCACCTGGGTCAGTTTAACGGTCTAGTTGGATAAGCGCATGTAAAGCAATAGTGTTGTCATGGCTAACTGTATTTTAATTTCCAAAGCCTTAGAAGATCACAGTAAAACAATAGGCTATGTTGTGATGATAACTGATTTGCATATTTTCATAAATTCTTTCGAATATGT
This sequence comes from Ectobius pallidus, assembly GCA_964059195.1. Classification (NCBI taxonomy): domain Eukaryota; kingdom Metazoa; phylum Arthropoda; class Insecta; order Blattodea; family Ectobiidae; genus Ectobius; species Ectobius pallidus. Next base: position 36,653,781 of record CAXKWD010000006.1, read on the forward strand.
ATATTACCATAAAGTAGGCACTAAATTGAGCATTACTCCGAAACAGGTCAACCTATTTTAACCAATATAAATAGACGTCTTCCCATGGATATTATAAATGTGTATACAAAGTTTCATAAAAATCCGGTAAAGCGTATTTGAGTTACCGCGTCTTTAAAATAGACACTAAATTGGGTTTTTTTCAGGTTTTTCTTTTATACAAAAATTACTAGATCCAAACACCCAACCAACCATAACCCTAAATCTATAACTAATGTATAACTTATTTTAATTTTAATTTTAGGTTGAAATGCATAAAACTGGAGGAGGGGGTTATTTACCAACTTCACTTACAGAGAGTGGACAGAAGTTACTTGCTGCTCTGAAACCACAATTTCTACCTGGGTATTTCTAACAATGTAGATGATGTTGCAGAATTTCATCCGGAAAGAAATTGTTGATGTAAGAGTTGAAGATGTTCTAACATCCAACTTGAGTCACCATATTTTGTTGATGTCATTGAGAATGAAGATATAGCAGAACAAAGAAGTCCCATAAGGGAGCTAAATCAGGTTGGTAAGGAAGTAATCAAATGAACTTATTTTTAATAACATAATTTCGAAGAAGCTTCAACTTTATGGAAAACTAACCTTGCATTCTATTCATCACAGGTAGAGGAACACAGATCAGATGCTGGTCCATCATTGCCTAAAACAAGAAATTCAGAAAAAAATTAGGCAGCGTTATTATAAACGAAAATTAGAATGTTTGGAAATTCAACATGAAATAAAGATGAAGATTTTGAGAATGGAATTAGAAATTCAAGAATCTGAGGAGGAAAACATTTAAAAATAATTTTACTTTATGATAGAGTAATTTGATAATATTATTATAATAAAAAAATAACAGCTGAATGTGTTGTCAATCAGTGCAGTTCTCAATGCAGTATATTCTCTTCTGAGTACTTGAACAACAGGTATAGGGAGTTCCTGATAAACCCTTCTTCCTTGAAAAATAGCACGGTCAATCTCAGGGGTGTCATCATCTGCATTAATGGCTATGTTATGCAATACAAATGTTGCAACTATGATGGGTGGAACACGAAGTAATTTCACTCTTAACTTCATTCTCAAGCAGGGAAATCTCCTTTTGATGACACCAAATGCCCTCTCAATAACTGAACTTGTTTGCTTATGGGCACGGTTGTATGGTCGTTCTGATGGAGTTTCTTGATGGAGTACAGGGTAAAATAATATGTACTCCTTCTGGAAACTCACCCGCTTCAAACTGTGCTTGTAGTCTACAATTGGTAAATATATGAGTATCGTGAGCAGATCCTGGCCACCTAGCCACCACATTTTGAAAACGTAGCTAAGCATCACAGTTTTCTTGTACCTTTTGATGAAAACTAACCATGTCAATTTCTAAAGATTTCACCATTGTTAACACCAGGTGATACAAATAGGTATGGATTATAGCACCTATAATTCCTGGAAAATTACGAATATTGTAAAATTCTAACATTGTTTTCCTTAAGGCACTATCCTCAGTAGGCATTTTGATAAATTGAGACCTTAAAGCAGCAATTTCTCTAGTGATTTTATGTATTGTTCTACTGGCTGTTCCTTTATCAACATGGAATATGTCACCAACAACTATTTGGAAGCTTCCAGTCGCATAGAACCTCAGAGTTAGAAGTGTCATAAACATAGGATACAAAGCATGGTTCTGCTTAGTTTGTGGTTGCAGTGGGAGACATAATCTCTGTTCTAATTCTTCTACTACAAATTTTGGTAACCGAAATCGCATTTTAAATTGCCTTTCTTTTATTTCTAATATAGGATTCCTTCTCTCATGAAATACACGAGGTGCCCGTCGGATTTCCATTTCGTCGTCAGAAGAAGTATCTGAGTAGTCAGAAATCTGGAAATAAGTGTTTCATTTTGTAATGTATAGCTAACATAACCTAGCCTACAACAATAATATCTGTGTATGTTCAGTGCCATTACTCAGATAAAATGAAAGTAAACTGAATCTAAACGATTTAAAAATAATTATAACTCACCATTCTACTTTTAAAATTAATTCTTCGTGTCTTTTCACTTTTTGAAAAATTATTTAAAATCTACACAACATCACTTAATTTTATAACTGTCAAAAATTCACCAGTTTTATTAAACTGGTGGTTAGGATGAGATAAATTTGGATTAATGTTTATACAACAAAAAGAGAAAGTTAAGCATAGCTAACAGTTAATTTTACATGGTAACCACTAGTTAAAGTTTTATACAACTGGCCCTTAGAGGGATAGGATTGTGAACATTAGAATAATCTCGTTACATCTTGATCTTCCCAAGTTATGCTCAAAGTATCAAAGTAAACTCTATGAATATATTTTTCTATAATATTTTATTAAGTTATAATTTAGGAAGTCATCTGGTAAAGTCTTGTTCTTGAAGATGAACCTACAATTATTAATTGAGGTCTAACTACCTTGATCATTTTCATGTACTTGAAATTTAATGTGTTATAATAATATATAAAGATCGTTTTGGGGAAATTCTGGTTTAGGGGCCTGCTAAACATCGATCTTTACGAACCGCTCTCGTAGATTCACTAATAACGAAATAAGGTAATTATGTAATGCAGTGATGTTCATAATTAATTAGTAAATTAACCTTTCACAAACAGTCATTTGGAATAGGATTATGCTGTTAATTAGTATTTATTGTAGAAATTGTATTTCCTTGTTGTTTCATGAAGAATATATAAACGTCAATTGATATAGGCTACATAATAAATAGAAGTCATTACTGCTCTTGAATTAGCATGTTAATTAATATTGTCAGCTCCATTACAAGCATCTCTCTTAAATCAAGCGAGGAAACAATCAAATTCAATTTGTGAGAATTATTATCATTCTCTAAAAAGATATGTAAACCGGTAGATGGGTGTTTTGAAGCACAAGACATATTGACAACCTTACTGCAAATGCTTTTGTATCGACGTTGGAGTTAATTTCCATAAACCAAATGCAAAATGATGATACATATCGGTATTAAAAAATATGTTGTAGGCCATGTGCGACAGGACTTAATCGATTCATCAATTCCATCTCTCATCCCCCTCTCTCTTTCTTTCTTCCTCTCTTTCCATACATGGCTATGAAATTTGTATTGCAATAATGGTTTTTAATTTCCTGGAGCTAATTACAAATCGATTCAACATAATTGAAAACGTCAGAAATGTAAGGCTTTACTAACAGAGTCAATGAGATCCACAGGCTAACACATGGAGACGAAGTGGACTATGCTGGCTATAATCAGAATTATAAAATGTAATTCAATTTTTAACCCTCCATTTAATATATCATCGATATATTTTCATACAACAATGATGTGATCTCTACATTGGTTGCTCCGTTTCCCTTCCATAACGTTGGCATTCTTCTCTGTAATTGAAATTGTGTTATGTAGAAGTTCAGATAAAATGAAAATTATACCTACAACCTAAAAGTGGGAAATTGCGTCAAGCACACGGGCCTAACACTAAATAAATTTGAAGTTTACAATACTGTCATATTATCGTTTAACCATCGAATCAAGAACATTATTTCTGTTATATCGAAAATAATTTTCCAACTACCCTTGACTTTAACAAATATTTAGACTATTTTTTTATTTTCCCCAAGTTCATTTAATTTCCTTGGCTCACCTGATTTATATTTAATGAACTACAAATTAAATCACTAAAAAATAAATTGACCGTAAGTTGTTCGATTTTCCCTACATGACTCATATGAAATTGAAAAATTAATACACCGATATCCATTTTTCTATATACAAGTTAAAAAAATTTCTGCTTTTATTATGCAGGCTGTTTAAAAATAATTATAAAGTTATTACTTAAAATGTCAGCTACTTGCTGTGTCAGAATGTTTATTTTTCTTCTTAACTCAGTTTTCAACATTCTCATGTACAGTTTTCCATTTTGTAGTTAAACGGTAGATACAAAATTGTCCATATGATATAGGTTTCCAAGCTGTTTTAATCCTAAAATTACAGTTTCTAGTAAATATATTTTTAAAATAGGCTACCAATGTGGTAAAACGTACGAAAAGTCCATAGCATTATCTGCATTAGTCTCATCACAATTATGAGAAAAAAAGTTCTGAAATTGTACTTAGCGGGTGAGCCATTATTTATTACATATATATATATATGTATTAATTTTAGTATATTTTTCTGTTTATTTATTTATTATTTATCTGGTACGTATTAATTTAGCTGTATATTTCCGTTTTTGTATTGTACTTCTGGTTACTGTTTTCTTTTGTTTCTCAGTTCCTTTATTTGATTCTGTATTATTCATTTCATTGGTAATTACGTAGTTGTTAAATTACGGTACTCATTTAATTATTATTTATTTATGGGTTTCATGTATTAATTTGTATTTATCGTGTCATACGCCGTTCTCTTTTCTATTTATTCGTGTTTGTTGTTACTGACGTAATATTCCGCTGGCGCTAGTTTTTTTGTCTTCCCTGCTAGCTGGTGCTTGAGTTCCGGTGCATTGGCCTAGGTCAGATCGCTGCGAAAACTCGTGGAGGAAGGATCTTGCGAGATTTATCTCCGCTCAGTGTATAAGTTACGTAAAAGTTATGTGATCTTCCGACTAGGCAGTTCATCGATTGGGCCGTGAGGCCTTTGTGTCCAAGGTACGTGTCTAATCAGGTGGAAATTAAATGTTAATTATGGTACAGCTTTAAGCTTTTAGATTCGTTTGTTTGTTTGTTTTTTTTTTTTGCTTTTGTCTTGATTGCAGTTGTTTTCAGTTTCAATAAACCTTTCATGCTATAAATCTGTTGATTTTCTTCTTGTTTCCGTTAGCTTTATTTGCTATATTTTGTTTTCATAGTGTTATTTGGTAGCTTTTGTTATTCATCTTTATTTACAGTAATGGACATAATGCATCAAAACACGCAAAGAGTGGAATTAGGCCTAAACAGTATGTTACTATAGGCCTTCGCGGTCATTTCCACGAGCTTTAGGGTAAGTGAACCGGTTGTGGATCAGTTACCAATTGAGGATCAACTTGTTTGAGCTGTTAGTTATTCCCCTTTTCGATAGATGGCACAGGTCTACGAAAAATGTAGTCTTTCTTGTGCCTCCTTCATGCAGTATCGCTAGTTTGCTGCTACAAGTTGATATGTTATGTGAATTTGTTTGAAGATACGAAGGAAAATTAAGGTGAGTCTGTTTAAAAATATGGTAAAAGAACTCTACATTACTTGTAGTAATGATTTCATGTCAATAAATAGATCAGGGCTATAAGAAACAGAAAAAAAATTCACTTTACCGATTCGAATGCTGTGGACAGGTTTGCGGGTCACTTTTAACCATCCATGTTTAGTCAGGTGTTGCGCGCCACTTCTGACGACTCTCTTGTTCAAAAATTATGTTTCGAGAAAATAGTTAAAACAAGTGTTGTGTTGAAAATTTGATTATTAATCATTTATATTTCATCCATAATCGATTAATGAAATTAATTTATGTATTTTTTATTGACATAACATTTTAATTGTATTGCAAATAAAGAAATAAAACTGCTAGTTCTGTAAGGCACCATCTTTTCCTCTTTAGATTGCTATGAAGTATTTTTATTGATACAAATATTATTATTACTGCAATTATATAGCCTATTGTATTATTCAAATAACTTGAATGCTCAGAAAAAAATTAAAAACCTGATTCTGATAACGTACAATTTTTTATTTTAGATGGCTGCAAAGTGCAGCAAGGAAGAGTTGGCTATGGTTGTCGGTTCTGTTAAAGATGGGGGCTTGAGTATTCGGGAAGATGAAAGGACTTATGGAGTGTCTTTCAATACTATACGAAGGAGAGTAAATGGGTCTGTTGATGCTAATTGTAAAAAAACAGGGCCAAAACCTGCGCTAGGGGTAAAGGTAGAAAAAGAAATATTTGCAGCAATTGTAGAGATGCAGAAGATAGGTCATGGTCTAAGTAGAAAAGAAATCTGTGAGATGGCGGGAAAGATAGATGAGAAGAACGATGTTAAGGTTTTCAAAAACGCTCTTCCATCTCAGAAATGGTACAAGAGTTTTATGAGACGTCACAATCTAACTTTACGGCAGCCTGAAAATTTGTCCAGTGCCCGAGATTCGATGGCCACTATGACAACGAAACAAGAATTTTTCTCTAAGTTAGAAAATGTCATCAGAAAAATTAAGGTTGGTGGTACAGACATTTATAATGTCGATGAATCAGGACTGATGATGGTCAACAAAAGTGGGAAAATAATTGCAGCTAAAGGAAGCAAGACAGTAACAATAAGGAAAAGTGGTGAACGAAGTGAAAATATCACTGTTGTGGCAGCATGCAATGCCACAGGAACGGTAATATTGCCACCCATGATAATTTTCAGAGGTGTAAGAATGCCGGAGGATCTCGTGAGGGGAGCACCGGAAAATACCATATTTGCAACATCACCGAAAGGGTACATTGACTCAGAACTCTTCTATAAAGGGTTCGTGAAATTTCTGAGCATGATTCCAAGAAGGCGTCCTGTCTATTACTGCTAGATGGCCATGCTTCTCATCTCTCCAGAGAAACAATACTTCTGGCAAAAGAAATCAATGTCCACTTCCTGATGTTTTCTCCCCATACTACACATCTGTTCCAGCCTCTCGATGTTGGAGTTTTCGGGCCTCTGAAGAAAGCATTTTCTTTAGAGTGTACGAAGCTCACGAGGAAAACAAAAGAAAATATCTAAACCGAAATGATTTCTGCAGGGTTCTCACACCAGCATGGGTAAACACCGTCAATCCTAAAAATATAATTGGGGATTTCGAGAAAGCGGTGTATGGCCATTGATCACCGACACGCTGACAGAACCAGCATGGACATTAGTGATGATTCGTCTAATGTGATTCCTGGACCATCGACTTCAGGAGCCCACATCAATACTTCAGAAGAAACTAATGCTGCAGAATTGACTTCGCCAGTTGTTCAAGTGATTAGGGAGATATTGAAGCCTGTTGAAGACGACCGGAGTAAGAGTCGTCTTATTACTAGATGCGTCACATCCGATGAGTTCCTGAAAGAAATGGAAGAAAAAGAAAAACAGAAAAAGAAACCGACATTGAGGAAAAAGGTTATTTCTTCATCAGAATCAGAAGATGAGGACTGTGACAGTGAGGAACAAGAAGAAACTGATGACAAGTGTGCTCAATGCAGTCGATCATTCAAAGAAGGCTGTAATGGTGAAACATGGATCCAATGTGGTAACCCAGCATGCAAGCGTTGATACCACCAGGTCTGCCAAAAGCTCCCGAATAGTGCACGACCAAAGAAGTTTGTCTGTACAAGATGAAAAAAGTAATAATTTATGTAGTTATGATTACATTTTGTATTTGCTGCTGTTGTAGGCAATTCTATTTCTATGTTTATATTCAAGTAAAAGTTTATTGAAACTCTATAAACATAAAAACATCGATCTTAAACTTCAAATTATCAGTGAATATAATTTTGATCCACAATGTTTTCGTTTGCCACATGTGGATCAGGTCATGTAACTTGTTGAAAATCGACACTATGCTCGAGCGCCAGTTATTTTCATAGTATAGGCCTATGCTTTCGGCTAATTGCTGAAGCATACGCAAGTATCATAAATCATGCCATCACTCAATTAAACTATTTGTTGCTAATGGCTTAATAACCTGTGTGACCAATTTGAAAAGTTTTAAATAATTAATATTGTTGTCATGTTGTGCCAAATTTTAATATATTGTAATGAATTTTGTACATATGAACAGTTCTAATTTTTCACTTTTTCAAGTGATGTATTTAAACTTTAATATTGTCTTTAAGAATAAATATAGGAAAACCCTTGTTGAAAGATTGAAATTGTGATATCTCATTTTTTTATGTTACAAACATTTCCTGTACTCTATTTACGGATCTGGCAAGTAACTAAAAAATGAATTCTGGGTGACAACACCAGTACAGTAGTGATAGCTACGCGGTAGTTAGTTCGTATGCGTATAGGGGCGTGGTCGTTGATTTAAACCTAGATTTGCAGGCTTCAGTTGACAAGAGTAAAGAAATTATTTTTTTCTCAACCGCCGAAATCTACGTATAACGAATCCACCCCTGTAGAAGAAAATCAAAAAAATTTACTTGGTATTAAAGGGACTTGTCCGTAAAGTAGAACTTTTTGAATTGGATGACGTCACTAGAAAACAGCCTCAACGGTCATTCTATAGATTGCGGCATTGGAAATATCGTAAAGATTTCTTTACGCAATTTACTGAAGATGTGGCTCTTTTGGCTCGGCAACAGAGCAGAGATGCATTATTTTCTTAACTGTTTGACCGTCTTGAACGGTTGCGAGGTTGTCTTTCTGAAACGCCTGCTGAAGGAAATACTCATTTTATTTCTGGAGCTGGCGTTTCAGACAATTTGGACCCTATAGAGCCCAGCCTCATGCAGTCACAGAGTCAAGGTTGTGCCCAGGCCAGTCCAGCCCCTGATTTCAAATTCTTGGAAATTCCGTACCCGATTGAGGATATTCTCAAGGAATTTTCTGTTTCTGAGCTTACTGAACCAGAAGAAATTCTGCATTTTCTCAAGCTTTTGGTGAAATTTTCTAAACAGGCTACTCTTTATCAAATTGAGTCGACAGAAGTGTTGCAATTGGTTTACCCTCGCACTAGTGGTCGTTTAGCCAGTTTAATTTCGGAAACTATTTCTTCTAAATTAAATATTTCACAATTTCAAGCTTAGGTTATTCGGGAGTGAATTGCATCACCGTGACTTTCATGACTTGGTTCTTGAACATTATTTCCATGCCCAACGTCATGGGGAAAGTTTTTTGGCTTTTGCCAGAGACGTCGAGCTTGTTGCATCTGCCCTTCAGGTTCCCTATTCGGAACGAGAGTCTGTAGCCGTTGTGGGAGTTGGTGCTTCACTACTCGAAGTGAGGAGTTTATTTTTAAGCCAACTGCCGCCAGTCACGAGGGATCATCTCAAAGCAATGGCTCCTAAGCTGAATGAAATGGCTGAGGCACGACGTTCTTGTTCTGATGGCCATTTTCATAATGCACTTAAGGGGACCGAGTACCTCGATCAGGGTTGAAGTTATCAAAATTAGGATTTTGCTGATTCTTGTTCACTGACATCTTAAGATTAAGTTTCTGAAGTTTGAACTCTGAACTCCAACTGGGAGTGCCACTTTAAATCAATTCTAGCTCTCTTGGATCGGGAGGGTCCTGGCTCGTCATGGGAACTTGGTCCTGGGGTGGGTTCTCCTACGTTTTCTTCTTCATCCGTTGAGAAAAAGGATACATCTTCTAGGATAACTGGCAGAGAATCGATGTCGAGTTCTTCATCCTGGAAATTTTAGCACGCAGGGTAACACTTGAGAGATGCCTTTCTGCATCAACATTTGGTGGTGGCAAGATCCTTTGTGCACCGACAAAAAATAATTTTTAATATTTCATCCGGTGTAGCCTCTGCTCATAGTGCACCAGGGTTAATTTGTTGGTTAACTCCCACCCATACATCTGAGGAGGCAGCTCATGTCCCAACCACATCTCGACTTGTTGATATGTCCTCGGAATGTTGTTTCACTGCCCCCTCAGTTGGTGGGAGGCACGAGATATCCCGTTTGATATTGGCTACCGATTTTACAAAGGATTGGTAACGGTAATCGTTTAGAGATTTCTCTTTAGGCGGGGCCCCCTACCACCTAAAAATACACTTTTCCCCAGCATCCTCTATATCGTCCTTGGTTGAGGAAGGGCCTGAGGAAACTGCACCAGCTCCCTGGACGTCTGGAGACTTCAAATACAGTTTGATGAATCCCAGCTTTCGGATGGCTGCTGAGGTGGTATCGCACCTAGTGAAGGCATGTAGAAATAGTATGTCTGGCAGCCCCTGGGTCTGAAGGTAGAAAACAATGTAGGTTTTATGTTTCCACGTCCAGGCTTGACGAAAATTACGTTCTGGTCACTAGAGTCCGTCTGCTCTATCCTGTCACAAATATTTAAGAAAGAGATGAAAGTACTCACCATCTTCTCGCACCAGTGCTGCCACAACGTTCATCAAAACTTGTTTATGGTGTTCAAGGAAGGGGGCGGACACCAGGAATTTTTGCAACAGGGTGGGTGTACCGTTAACCTTGACGAGGAATTCGCATTGTGTTACAGTAGGGGGTAGTTCTTGACTATCTCCATCTCTTTCATCTTGTTTGTGACAAGATAGAGCAGGCGAACTCTATGTGTTTTGGCCATCAAACAAGACTATTAGGTCGACGTCCTCGCCAATAACTGCTATAGCGGTGGTATGTGACAGCTCCACAGCCATGTCTACAATGAGGACATCCGCATCATTCCGTGCTTGAAGGGTTCTGACTCCATTTGCCTGTAGTGTGACTTTCAGCAGACTTTTGTTGTAGACTTTGACATAAATTCTTCCTGCTTCACAGTTATGACTGTCCTGATTGAAATGTATGTCGGCTGACTTGCTGAGACGGTACTGCCTTTGCTGCTCAGCGACCTTTGTACTTGACGAGCTCGTGTACCCATCAAACTCTACAGTGCAACTCCATCCACGATAGTGACTGTTCACAAAATTGACATATCCATCACAAATGGCAGATATCGTGAACCTCTTTGCCAAATAACTTTGTGCAGGAGAACTCCTCCGTCCATAACAATGTCAAAGTGTGTCACACGTAGGCCTACATATTGAGTTGGATTGAGCTCTTTATAGAGAACTGACTTCGTCCATTTCCTCATCCCACCCTCATTGAAGAAGGCCAAAGGGAAAGGGGCCACCGGTGGCAAGTTTGTGCCAGGCCTTAGTCTTATTACTGTAATATTTCTTATTCATATTCCTATTATCCTTGTCATTATTATCATTATATTTTCATCATCATTGATATTATTAGGCCTATTAATATTGAATCTATCAGTTCAACTTTTGCTGATTATCGTGAAACTGACAAGTTAATATAAAACTATATTAATGTGGTTTATGGGACCTGTTGAGAGACTTATTCCGTTGCCGAATCAACATATCCGTCTAGAACTGTGAAACTGGCCCAGAACTGTGCTTAAATCTGTTAGGAAGACTCATATAAACTTTATTACAAGAGTTCTCCCCATTACATTTCTCCCATTCTGTCTAGCTTGCCTTGTGCTGCAATTAATCGATCTAAGTCATATTTCAAAACATACTATCCTGCTCCAATTCAAAACCAGAGATTAAATACTAACGGAATGAAATATAATTTGAATACACTTGAGCGCTTGTTTTTTTCCTACAAATATTTGACACTGATTGCTGCACACATTTTAACATGAATAACCAACAACATTTTACAGCTATAATATCTGCAATCATTTTCTCAGTAGAAACTGTGAATGAAATGGAATGGAAATGTTTTATAGTTAGTTCTTTGTGCACAATGGAACATAGGTTACTTTTGAAATCACTGTGGAATATGGCTGTAAAAACAAGAAGCCTTATTGACTTGTAGGCGTACGGTTTATAATAATGGGAAGAGGGTTTGTAGTCCGGGAATTCGTTCAGGTGTTTAATTGGACCAATACATGGAGGTAGTTGTGTTATGTCGGTGGGTCGCGCATTTATTTTATAGCCTTTGTTGTCATCGTAAAACAGACCGCTAGACTTATGGGAACCATGGCGTCCGTAAAATATAAAACTCATCTGAAAACATTCTGAAGGTGATTAGTTTAGTTGTCCTTACTAAAACCCTGCCTGCATTACATGCTCGTACTTACATAATTCTGTTCGGTCATTTTAAAACTCAGTAAAAGGATGCCAGGATTAGGATTGACTTTTAGGGGTCGGGCTATAAAAATTGGTTAATTAGGCCTATGTGAAGAGCACTCTAAGTTGAATATATGTGTTTTAGTCCAGCAATATTTATGATTATATTAATCTGAACCAATTAACTGCCCTCATTGCTAAATTTCCTTTTGTGATCATCCACTCTTCCTATAAATTTATTGAAAATTATTACTAATAATTGTATAGGGTGTATCGGGGAAGCTGCCGAAGTGAAATGTCTTGTGCCTATTGCCTATATTAGTTCGCTTCTTATGTTACAATTTGGTTTTCATATCTGCAATAAATAGAAAAGGCAGTGGGCCTATGTATACTCGTATGTTATATCCTATTATTATTATTATTATTATTATTATTATTATGATTTAATATTTTAATAATTAATGAATTTATTAGACACGAGGGTATTTCGTAGCTTCGAAATTGAATCAGATCATTACCTGGTAGTGGCCCCAGCACGATTTCCTCCAAGATGGTTTAAGAAGAAATCATTCATTACACGACCCACATACACTTTCAAAGTACAGTTACTAAATGACCCTAGTATCCGCTGGCTCTACCAAAAGAGAGTTTCAAACCTATTAAATGTAGAAATTGGCAACACTATAGAAGAAGAATGGAGCAGATTAAAATATATTATAAATACAGCTGCCAACGAAAGCATAGGAAAAAAGAAGAAATGGATGAGAAGACGTGGTTTACGTAAATGGGACGAAAACCTAGCCAAAATTATTGAGGATAAACGTGAAGCATTCAGAAAATACCTATCAACTAAGACACTTGCCGATGAAATAGAGTACAAAAAGAAAAGAGCAATAGCAAAAAGGGAAGTCAGAAGGAATCACAGAGAAAGTTGGAATGCTTTCACTACCCAACTGGAAATAAATATCACAAGACCAAATCCAAAAACATATAAAATTTTAAAACAACTAAATGGAGAAGTACAAGAAAGAGTAAAATTAAATACAATATCTTCACAAAACTGGATAGAATATTTTCAAAATTTATGGCAGCAAAAAAATGCAAACATAAATCTCCTGTCCTCTAACAATAACTTTACAAATATTTTCACACATGAAGAACTAGAAACCGCACTACTCCAATGCAAAAATAACAAAGCCACAGGTGAAGATGGCCTTAATTTAGAACTATTCAAATATGCAGGATATGCCTTTAATGAAAGGCTCTTAAACTTTTTAAATAGAATTTATAATGAAGGTCCTCCCCCTAAAAGTTGGCTACAAGCCACTGTAATCCCACTACACAAGAAAGGAGATATAAATAATTGTGATAACTTTAGAGGGATAAGCCTGCTGAATTCAGGCTATAAAATATACACCAAACTGTTAAAATCAAAATTAACTGATTACTATGCAAATACATTTGATGAAGCTCAGAATGGATTCCGAAAAGGAAGATCATGTGCTGATGGATACTTCACTCTGAAACTCCTAATAGAAAAGCACAGAGAATTTAATGTTGAGACACACATGGCATTTATTGATCTGAAGAAAGCCTTCGATAAAGTCGATAGAAACAAATTATTAGAAATTCTTGCATATGATGGAATTCCGGATCAATTGATCAAAGCCATATATGATATTTACAAAGATAACTACATACAAGTTAAAATGGAAAACAAATTGTCTGATTGCAGACCAATAAACCAAGGTGTCAGACAAGGCTGCGGTCTTTCGCCCCTGCTCTTCATAATATACATGAACTCTGCCATTAAAGAATGGAGATTAAAACCACATGGTAGCATACCACTTAACAGATTATATAAATTGGACATCCTATTGTTCGCAGATGACATTGTGTTTATAGCGAACTCAGAAGATGATCTTCAACGTTCAGTTCACTCATTCCATCAAATTGCAAAAAATTACAATATGGAAATTTCAACAGAAAAATCTAAAGTCATGGCCTTTATTGGGAAAGATCCAGTTCGCAGTAAAATTGTCATTAACAATAAAACATTAGAACAAACCAATACATTTAATTACCTTGGATATCAACTCTCATATGAAGAAGAAAAAGATTTCAGTCAAAAAATTATCAAATTCAATAGAGTAACAGGAATAATTAATAACATTTTCAAACCTAACATAGTACAGAAACACACACGTACTAGAATCTACAAAACATTAGCCAGACCGATATTGTGTTACGGCAGTGAGGCCTGGACAATACGTAGTAGGGATACACAGAGACTAACTACGTCAGAAATGAAATTTATGAGGCGCACTGCAGGCTACTCAAGAACGGATCACAAAAGAAACTATGATATTATGAAAGAATTACAAGCAGAACCAATCATGGACTATATACAAAAATATAGAAACAACTGGATATCCCACGTAAGAAGAATGAGCCGAACAAGAATACCCCGTCAAATTCTAAATTACCAACCATCAGGCAAGAGATCATTGGGCAGACGCCTTAAACGATGGATTGAGACCGTAACGGGCCCCAAGGCCTAATACATGATAGGATGATGATGATGATGATGATGATATTTTAAAATTAATATATAGCTGCAGTTTAACCTTTTTTCTGTAATTTTTATTTTACCATAATTTAACATAGGTCTATATTCCCTATTAAATTTGTACTTCAGAAGGAAGGCATGACATAATAAATTAGAGGCATCTGGCTGGATTCAGTCTATCTGTCATTTGAAACTTTTTTTCATAATAATATATTTCATATTATAAAATTGGCGAGTAGCCTATGTTTGAATCAGTGATAAATGATTCGTGAAATCATAGAGCACTTAGGAATTTTCTGAGGGGGCACTTAAATTAAATGACATTTTATAATAATCGCCGTCAAAAAAGTAAATGAATTAAGAACACCCTCACATTATAGTAGCACAGTCCTTCTATAATTAGAGTGCATTGATTTAAATTCAGAATTTTTAAAATGTAGACTAATGAAACGTGAGTTCACTAGTGTTTCTGTAACTTACATATATTATTTAAAGACACTAAAAATAAATCACTCTCTCCTATTCTGTGCGCATCTGCGTGTTATAATTTAGGTGTCTTTCAGGGGTTACATGAATCAGCAAAGATGAAGTATGAAATTTGTAAGACAATTGGAATGGATTGAAAAGTTCAAGAATGGTCGGACAAGTGCGAAGGACGAAGAAAGAACGTTCGTACGAGCTTCGCCGTGGTAAAACATTGCCCCTATATTGTGCGGAAAGTCTTCGGTGGATTTCGGTTCCTGGTACACCTTCAGACGACAAAAACGGATCTTTGCACACTGTTTTTCTTTGGTACAAACACTGAGCAGTGCAGCCATGTTTAATGTGCAACAGCGCGATTTCAGTGGAGTCATAACGGTCAAACATTCCACAAGCGGAGAAAAATGAACAGCATGTCGATGTGATCGAGCACAAAGCGGTACGCCAACGTACAAAATATTAAACTGTAGCGGGTCGCGACTTCGATGTTGGGCGCCTTGTATAAACCACTGGTTTATACTAAATTTATATTTTTAAAGTCACTGCGATTCCCTCCAGCTATGCCAATCGGTCACATAACAGTTAACTCTATCCTCAGGGCAGAGAGAGAAGATCAATGATATTATTTGATAATTGAAATAATATTCGCAGAATTCAGCTGTAGTAATTATTTATTGCAATTACTTAAAAAATGTCCAACAGGATGATCAATAAACAAAGTCTCTTACAAATTGTTCTTTTTGTAAAATAACACCAGATAGTTTTGCAATGGTATTATAAAGGCTTACTTAATGCGTAATAATGGAATCTCAAATTCCAATTAATTAATTAATTTGGAGAATGATTTAAAAACGCAGATATTCGTTTCTCAAAAATGTCTAAGTCAAATTAATTATATGACCGGAAAAATTCTAAGTTCAATTAATTGACCACGTGTAAAATTTTAGAGTGCAATTAATTCGTTGCACTGAAATATTTTAATTCCAATAAATTATTCTTGAGAAAATTTATAAGTTCAATAAATTATTCTGGCGAAAAATTCTAAGTACAATATATTCGCGAACTGGTCGAGTGGCAGAATTCTAGTCGGCACGACGCCGATCTTCAGAGTGATATTTACGGCACTATGCCGCGTATCAGAATGATGTATACGGCACGCAGCCGCTAGACAGAATGAATATTCACCACACTTTAATAAATTAGCATAGACTGCGGAGAAAGGCTCTTAGGCTTCCCTCCATTAATTATCATTGGTGGATCCTGGCCACCTGCTCTTAAAACTTACATTTAATTGGCGATCTATATGACCAATCGCTAATTAGCTTATATACCAAAATTTCCAACTTTCACTTCTGTAGCATATTGAGACTCTTTTGTATTAAACTTTACTGATAAAATCTACGTCTTACTGATCGCAGGCCATTATAATCGCAAAGCTTTTAGAAGTTCTGCCTTAGGAACAAAAGGCTGACTTCAGAAATAGATCCATGTACCAGCACTTTGTAAGGAGGGACACTGTAACAAAAGGTTGCTTTTACCTGGGCTGCAATTTCCAACTCTACTGCAATGATGGTTACCTGAGCACTGAAAACCCCTGACTTGACTGTGCATCTCCCAGTCACTTGCTACTGTTAATAATTTTCAATATTTAATTAAAGTCTATTTACTTCTTAATGTGAATTTTCTTAATAAAATGAATACTACTACTGTTTATTTATAATAAGCTGAATCTTTTGATACAAAACACTAAGTATGCAACACAAGTTATTAATTATATAAAAGTCAGATAAAATTATGAAGTAAAAATTACGTTAATTATTCTTATTAATTTAGTGCCAGGCTGCTTGGACCGCTATAAAACAAAATGTGCGGATACTTATTGACTTACCCTCGTATCTAATTCCGATTTTCATACCGTTATATACAAATATATATATAAATATATACTGATATTTCCAATCGTCTTACAATTTTCAGTTTATGTTTGAGCTGTATCTGCTGTTTAAATAGCATTGCGTGCACATTTTTAAAATTATTTTCTCACCCTTTTTTTAGGTACATTCAGATTCAATATTCGAAATGTACAGGCCTCCAAAGTTTATCTTTGATATACAATGACTCCTCGTGGTTTGACGAGACATTCTCTTTTGAAATGGTGAATTATTTTAGTAGGCCTGATTTCCTAGATTTTAATCATACCCAGGGTATACTGTGCATACACGAGCAGATGGCATTGTTAATTTAATTTTAAAAAATGGGCACTCATTGTTTTTCGTCGACATCATTAATATACCCATAATCGCCTATTTGAAAATTTAATTAGGCCTATATCATTTATATTGGTTCTTCAAAATCCGTTCAATAGCATTACCGGATTATTTGACTTCTTTGTAAATGTATAATATGATAACACAATTTTCCAATAAAAGATGTATTGTAGTTAATGGTATTATTACCTACTGTAGTAGTCCTGCAGTAGGCGTATAATATATATGTATATTATTTTGTATAATTTTATTTTAGCCTATAATTAATTTCTATTGCTTCTTACGTAACTCATGACAAATAAATATTCAATGGCTTGTGACGAAGTTTTGCAGATTTACAAGAATTCCAATGTACTTCCACTAAGTCGTAGTAAGCCTATAATATGTACTTAAGTCGTTTATGATGAAATAGAATCAGATTTAGATAGGTTACTCACTTTCATTGGCATACAGATTTCTAATGTGAAGATTAGATGTTTAGACAAGGTCCGCCTATATACCACTAGATTTTTTAAAAAACAAACAGCTGGAGTCTACATGAGAAATGGGAGACCAGTTAATTAAAAACACGTTGTTTTAAAATTAACTTTTATTGTATTGTTGTAAAAGTACGTATATCGTATTATTTGGTCTATCACTTAATAAAAGATTATAGTGAAATAACATTGAGCTCAATGTATTGTCAATTAAATTGTTTGCAAGGATAAAAAATAAAATCTACAAAGTTGACATGAACACAATAACTAAAATATGATTTAAAAATTAAAAACATACATGAAAATTTCACTAGTAGAATATTAAAATACTTGTCATTTCTTATAAAATATCAAACATATGTCTATGCGTGTCCGTAATTATATGTATTCTTGGATAAAATACACTCTGCTACTATCTTCTTATGTGTTATGCAATTATTATTACTATGAAAGTAATTTATAGAATAGTCTATGTTATGAAGTGAATGTAGTTTTCGTTGTCCTTCTCCTTAAAATAGCGTAGAAATTCTTGAATATGCAATGATTTTCTCTTGTAGCTTCAGCTTTCGTTGTTTTATGTTATAGTGAGATGCATTTCGACGTACATTGCGTCATCATCAGTCACACCTAGAATTATATAATTCTTGGTGTGACTGATGACGCAATGTACGTCGAAATGCATCTCACTATAACATAAAACAACGTAAGCTTAAGCTACAAGAGAAAAATCATTACTTATCAAGAATTGCGTCATAATTCTAAGGAGAAGGACCACGAAAACTACATTCACTTCATAACATAGACTAATCTATAAATTACTTTCATAGTAAAAAAATTGCATAACACATAAGAAGATAGTAGCAGAGTGTATTTTATCCAAGAATACATATAATTACGGACATGCATAGACATATGTTGGATATTTTATAAGAAATGACAAGTATTTTAATATTTTACTAGTGTAATTTTCATGAATGTTTTTAATTTTTAAATCATATTTTAGTTATTGTGTTCATGTCAACTTTGTAGATTTTGTTTTTTATCGTTGCAAACAATTTAATTGACAATACATTGAGCTCAATGCTATTTCACTCTAATCTTTTATTAAGTGATAGACCAAATATTACGATATACGTACTTTTACAACAATGCAATAAAAGTTAATTTTAAAACAACGTGTTTTTAATTAACTGATCTCCCATTTCTCATGTAGACTTCAGCTGTTTGTTTTTAAAAAATCTAGTGGTATATAAGCGGACCTTGTCTAAACATCTAATCTATAATTATACCACCTGAAAATATGAAGCTAATCAACTATCTAATGTGAAGGTATGAGGCTTACTGTCAGGTTTCCAGTGGTACTTTCAGTTTGGAAGTTTTCAGTGTGTACCTCAAGAAGAGTTAGGCTTAATGCTTGTACTGACTAAAGCAAAAGAGCCCGTGTTTGAATCCACCTAAATATTATAATATTTGAAAATAGCAAAAAATTAAGTAATTTTACATAGAACCGACAGAAATATTTTCCAGTTGGAGAAATGTTAGCAGTAATCAGAACTGAAAGGAGTTTTCGTTATAGGCTACGTCAATGCTAGTAGCAGTGGAAAAGAACCCTAGTATCGGGAGATAATATGATGAGGAATTATTTGAGCAGAACCTTATGGTAGCCATCACTTTAGAATTATGATACAACTTATTTTTAAGCCTTCTTAATGAATGTCTGGTGGCATTACTCGGAGAAGTAGCAGGGTTGCTAATCATAATAATAATACTAAAACAATAATAATGTAGGGTGCTGCCACCTATCTAAATGTTTGTCTTTGTCGCACTGAAAAGCCAGATTTTAATTACACCCAGCAATTGGTTACAATCAGGTTCACTTATCTGTAATAGTCTTTATAAGAGGCAGATTCCGGCTCATTAACTACCAACTACGCAAATGCGGGAAGTATGGGGATGAGGAAGGAGGGGATTCATTTGGCTTGAAATCTCTTTCATCTCATTGGTTGGTTGTTTGCTTCCTCGCTTCTAACTAGCATCTCTGCTCTCGAGTGCATGAAGGGCTTACATGCTCTCTCAATCCTTTCCTTTCTCTCCTACTTCTACGAACATTCGTCCTCCCTGTCATCTGGTAATTCATTTTCCAAATCTATTTTGGAGTTCCCTTCTTAATCTTACTATTTATATGCAGACGGTGTAGTTGGTGGCAAATGAAGTAATTCACAGACGCTTTCAGCTTGAAATTATTGAGTTTAGTTGGATCATAACTTATTTGGTAGTGTGCTACGGAAAACGAATGAACGTAACCAGACAAAGGATGAGAACAAACGGGAATGAATGCGAAAGTGATGAAGATGACGGATGATACTGATGATGCTGGGATGATAATAAAGTACGACGTTAAGGATAAAGTCGATGATAACGAGGACAATTGCTGTGACGTCACTGACAATGATACTTTCAATGTCATTGATGGACAAAATAATATTATGCTAGCGAACACTTCGGCATAAAGAAAACGATTCGACAGTTGTGATTTCAACGATAATGACAGTAAAATGTTTATAATGCTAATAATTTCTGTAATAATGCTAATTTTGCCCTGACAACACACAAACTGAGGCTGAACTGCAATTAATATTAGCTTCTAATATAGCTTAATATTGGTAGGATTCCAAATGCACCCTGGGCTTGTTGGAAAAATATATTTTGTTAATTATCGTATTTTCAAAATCGTAAACAGTGTAAAAATGAAATAATCATACCCTTAAATATATGTAAGTTAGGCTATAATTCGACCGACGCGAATGAAACCTCGGGGAATCCAAAATGCATTGGGGATAACTGACCTTGGTCGAGTTATGCGTTTATTTTCCTCACCGAAATATCAAGTAAATGTGTAAAACTTCTTCAATTTTCTTATACAGCATTCACCATAGACCTAGTCTGTAGGGTGTGTGTTTCCTTTGGGAATTCACTTTCAATGTTATTTATACTCATTTTAAAATGGTGGTCCTATCACGAGTTAGGCCGTGTAAACTATTCATGTACTCGTATATTTGTTTTATAATGTTGGTATGCTATGGCTTCAGATAATTATAACTGATTTTAATATTTGGTGGATTTGATATAGCATGAAGCGGTGGTGATGAATCATGGTAAGTAAACATCCGGCATTTGTCTTGGCGACTGAGGCAACCATGAAAAAATTATAATTTTGTCGTTAACACGATTGAAACCCTCATTCGAATGCGACCCTCCGGCGGGTAAAACAACCCAGGGCTTACGGAAGAACAAAGGTATAAAGTTTGATAAGCATTCGTGGAGGAATATGTGGGTAGTGTTATTTGTCAAAGCTAAAGTACTGCAAATTCCAAAGGCGTGTTGTCATGAGAAATGTTGTCATGAGAACTAATTTGCATTTGATAAATTATCCCTTATATATTACCATAAAATAGGCGCAAAATTGAGCACTTCTCCGGTACCGGTCAACCGATTTGGTCCAAAATGAATAGGCTTTGTACCATGGACGTTATAAATGTTAATAACAGGTTCCATGAAAATCCGACAAACCGTATTTGAGTTATCGTGCCTACAGGAACAGACAGACAGACGGACAGACATTTTCCCCGTCCATCACACAATCTCAGAAAGACCTTACTAAACAAGCCTTGAAATGATCATATTTTGCTTTCATAAAGCACCAATATTTCATGTAAAAATGCTGAATTGCGTACTTGACTTGACTTCAATTTCTGAAATTAGGTAATGAAAACAATGCAATGTAATATTTAAATTTAAAACTTAAATTTATTTAACAGAACTGAATAGGCCTACTTATTGATGACTTAAAAAAAAATACACTGTATAAGTAACAATTAAAACAGTTTTCAAAGTTTAATGTGGAAATTCGGCCATATCTGCTGCGTTTACCTAACTTGGATTTTCCACTTCAATTTGGCAATACTGTAGGCTACAAACTATGCTTCCTCCGACTTTATTGTTGACTGCAAAATCATTTCCAGCTGGTATGATTTCTTTCTCTTCAAAAATCCCCGGGCCATCAGTAATATTATATCATATTTTAATAAAATCAGGTAAATTGATATATCAAAGTGTCAGAATGCGTTTGTTTAATCAATGACAATTGCAAATAAGATGTGCAAAAAATAATATTTTTTAATTAGATTAAAATCGTCCAGCTTCAGCAGAACTACAGAGTTCTGATATCTTGACAATCACACACTCACATAAAAATAAAATAAAAATAAATAAAAACTTCCATGTCAAATTGGCTGGCTCCGGGATTTAAACCACGGACCTCCTGAATTCGAATCCAAGACGTTACCATTTCGGAAATCTGGCTCAGTTAACTGTCCAGGTTGATAACCGTATGTGAAGGAAAAGTGTTCTTTGTCAAAGCTAAATGTATTGCAACTTGAAATTCTTAAAATATATCAACATTTCACAAAATGCAGTGGCAAAGAACTCCGCTAATTATTTCACAGTAATGTACCTTCTGTATATAAAAGTATTCATGTAGTACTCAATTTCAACTAGATCAACGAAGTAAACTAACATCTGACTGCATTGCAGACAAAGCCTTCAATGATTAAAAATGCGGCATTGTAGGCTAGTAGGCTAAAGACATGATTTAAAAAAAGTTACCTTTAATTAGTTGTTACTCTGGTACCGGTCAACTGATTTGGTCCAAAATAAATAGCCTTCTTCTCATGGACGTTATAAATGTATATACCAAGTTCTATGAAAATCCGATAAAGCGTATTTGAGTTATCGCGCTTTTTGTTATATATTACCATAAAAAGGCACTAAATTGGGTTTTACTCCGGTACCGGTCAACCGATTTGGTCCAATATCAATAGACTTCTTCCCATGGACATATAAACGTGTATACCAAGTTTCGTTAAAATCCGATAATGCGTATTTGAGTTATCGCGCGTACAGACACACGGACGGATGGACAGACATTTTCCTGTCCCCCACACAATCTCAAAAAGTAACATACTGGCACTTAATAATTAATAAAACTACTGTTTTTAGACGTGCAAATAAGATAATTTTTTTCCAAAGGTCTATCCTACTGCATGATTCAACAAAAGCATCCTGGCACTTTGTTTTATCAGTTTACCTGATTTTATTTGTTTCATGCAAATTGTAATTTAAGTTTCAGTATGACTTAACTTTAAATAAATAGTGGGTTTTGTACGCATTTTATGAATAAAAAATGATTTTATTCCTACTAGAGAGTGAATTTTTAATTCTTCATGAACAGAAATATATGGGGAAAATGAATACATGCAATTGATGTTAGGCCTACTACTAAGCGAGATTCCAACAATTTGATTTTCGTGTGGTATGAGGAAATAGCAATTGAAACACATTTCAGGGAGGAAATTATGAGTAGATCAATAGCATATACAATCATAAACGAGGAAATGCGATTTAAATCCATGTACAATTGCGTTTACTTTTAAATCCTTCTTAACTTATAACTTACAGGCTAAGAAACTTAGTTTCGTTCAGTTTTATCTTAATCTTAACAAAAAAAACCGTTGTCTTCAGTGTCTAACAATAACAGTGTGTAATCCATTAAGTTCACCTGGATAGTAGGCTAAACTATTTTGGAAGCAACATACACAGTCCGACTTTGCAAAATTATCAATAACTTAATAGCATTCCTACTAACTAGAAGATTAATAAACAACTGCTTCCAACGAATGCATTATTAGATGTACGTTATGGGTTTTGTAATTCTCATTTGACTTAGATTTTTTGTTGTGGGGAAACTGTTTAGGTAAAAAAATAAAGCAGCCCCAATTATTGAAGGATGTGACCACCAAACTCACTGTAAACCTAGGCATATTTTTCAATAACTTGGAATTCTTACTTTATCCTGGCAAGACGTATTTACAAACATAACATAAAATGTACCGAACATGAACGCTTGAATAATCATGTTGCTAATAGGCCTAACACTGTGCATACAAAAGGGACTCGGAACGAACATAGGTCTAACTACTTGATTGTTCCCAAATTTAGATTAGACCTAACTTAGACTCAAAACAGCAATATTGTGTTAGGAATCAAGTTTCATAACTAGGTTCCAATCAAATCATAAATGCATTATTGTTGAAACTTTTAAAATTAAAATAAAATCAGGTAAACTGATGTAACAAAGTGCCAGTATGCTTTTGTTTAATCAGTAAAAAGTTAATTGAAATTTCTATTTGCAGTGAATAAGTTATTTTTGTTATCGATTTCCGAGTTAAGCTGCAGATCTATTCATTAAGCAGGACTTAGGAAGAACAAAGGTCTAAAGTTAGATACTTAACCTTAATTCAGACTCACATACACTGATATAAGACGTTCTTAAAATAATTATGTCAACATTTCACAAAATACACTGGCGAAGAATTCCACTTAATGTATGTATGCCTAATTATTTCAGAGTTTATATCAACTTGAGTTTATAACAGTATTCAACTTGATGAACGAAATAAACACTGAATAGTTTGATAATTAAATCATCCACTTTACTTCGTTATTATCACTGTACGTCTGAGCTTAAATGAGAAGGAATGTGTCATGGCCATCGCCGTCTCGAGAATTACACTGCCTGTCCTGTGCTGGTCATGGCTAACCATTCCAAACCCGTATATGAAGTATGTAAATCGATATATTGTTAGGATAACAAATTTGCATTTTTTAAATTCTTAATAATATATCATCATAAAAAGGCATTAAATTGGGCGTTACTCCGATACCGGTCAACCGATTTTATCCAATATCAATAGACGTCTTCCCATGGGCATTATAAATGCGTAAAAGCGTATTTGAGTTACCGCGTCTTCAAAATAGACACAAAAATTGGGTTTTACTCCGGTACCGGTCAACCGATTTGGTCCAGTATTAATAGACGTCTTTCCATGTATATTATAAATGGGAATACAAAATTTCATGAAAAGCTGATAAAGCATATTTGAGTTATCGCGACTTTCTGATATATTTCCATAAAAGGCACCAAATTGGGCATTATTCCGGTACTGGCTAACCGATTGGGTCGAATATCAATAGACGTCTTCCCATGAACATTATAAATGCGTACACCAAGTTTCAGAAAAACCCGATAAAGCGTATTTGAGTTATCGCGCCTTTAAAATAGACACTAAATTGGGTTCTACTCCTGTACCGGCCAACCGATTAGGTCCAAATTCAATAGGTTACTTTTCATGGACGTCATAATTGCGTATACCAAGTATCATGAAAATCCAATAAAGCGTATTTGAGTTAAGGCGCCTTTCTAATATAATCTATCAAAATGGGCACTAAGTTGGGCATTACTCCGGTACCGGTGAACTGATTTGGTTAAATATCAATAGGGTTCTTCCCATGAACGTTATAAATGCGTACAGTAAGTTTCATGAACATCCGATAAAACGTATTTGAGTTATGGCGCGTACAGACATACGGACAGACAGACAGACAGACAGACAGACAGACGGACAGACATTTTTCCGTCCCCCACACAATCTCATAAAGTACCATACAGGCAGTTAATAAAAGAGGTACCTAAATACCAATTTCTATACAGTACAAGAGTAACTTGCTTTTGGTTTTCATTGTCCTATTTGTAATTCACTAACTTATTGTAAAGTTATATTAATTAATGACATTAAAAATAAATGGACACAAATCAAAATATACAAATCTTTAATTATTTTAAAATAATTTAAAACTTAGATTGCTTTTTACTGTTCTGATATACAAATAAAAATAGAGAAATCTTTAATTATTTTTAAGTAACTTTGAAACCTAGATTGATGTAATTATACTGTTCTGATATAGGCTACTTACAAAAGACACCATTTGTTAAATTCTATCATTTAACCATTCCTCATTGCCTAAACTAGGGCTATACTTTATTATCAAATTCATAATATTATTCTAAGTAAAAGCACAAACTTCTTTACGTCCATTCTGGAAATAAAATAATAACATGCCGTTTTCTAACTACGTAATTATTTTATTTAATAGTTATTTTTATTTTAAGAGTTTAATGTTTGTAAAATTAAAATACACTGTGGTAGGCCTATGTAGGCTGCTTCTAGTCAGGGCCGTAGTTATGCGGTGGCGAGGTGGGCCCCCGCCAAGGGCGCAGGTACAAAGAGGGCGCAAAATTAACCATGAAAAATCCTGCATTTTTTAGACTGATGCAATTTATCAAGCAATAAAAATTCCACGTTAATGGAAGAAATTTTTCAGGTTATTAGAAATTACTGCACGTGAACTATCTGTAGTATTATGCCGATTGTCTACAAAGAAAAAGCAGTCATGCAACGTTCTTTAATTAACACGATTCTTATTGACAGAGTATGATAACATAAATCATGAACAGTATGGAAAGATATAACGACAATAAAAATTTTAAAAAGTA
This sequence comes from Ectobius pallidus, assembly GCA_964059195.1. NCBI lineage: Eukaryota > Metazoa > Arthropoda > Insecta > Blattodea > Ectobiidae > Ectobius > Ectobius pallidus. Next base: position 36,679,820 of record CAXKWD010000006.1, read on the forward strand.
CGTTATTATTGAGATGAAAATGGTTCAACCATTCGAAAAAAATACTTTACCTATGTTATGTATTATGAAGGCCTAATTTACTTTTGCTACTAGATTTGATCATTTAATTATTTTTTAAATAGTTTAATCGTCTGAAAATAAGGTTTTAGTACCTTGAAAGTCCAACACTTAGTTCATTTTCAAATTGAGGTTTAGGTTATCTTTGATAATAACAGTGTTTTTATAATAAAATAATAAACAATTTTACAGAAATTAAAAAAAAAAAAATTGTTCAGATCACCCCAGTATTGGAGGGCGCAGATTTGTCAAAACTCGCCAAGGGCGCAGAAGGACCTTTCTACGGCCCTGCTTCTAGTTAGTAGTTAGTATCACATTTTTCCAGAAATCAAATGTTAGAAAAGGATTCGAAACTATTTAAGGAATTAGAATCAAATGAATGATAATAAAATAATTTCGAAATGTTATAAGTTTTATTGTTGTCAATAAATAGACAATAGATAATAATTCCTCAGCAAGCTAAAAGAATATTATCTATTTTATGGAAACCGAAGATTCATTGCCGCGCTTACCTGAGCCCGCCATGCATCCCTATACTGTGCTAACTCCATCCAACTATCCCTTGCAAATCCTATTTCCATCAAGTAAGTAGGCCCACTATCTAAATATAGGAAGTGAATGGCGATGTAAGGTGGTGAGCATGGTAAAAGTATGCTAATGAGTAACAAGCATATACCATGGAAAAGTTGCCATTATTTTTTTTTTTCAACAAAACAGATACTTAATTTCTGGTGTATTACCGGTACCTCGTATTATTCTAGCAATGAAGTAAGAATAACGTACTACTAAGCCATAATATAGATTCAGATGGCCTTTTTGCGAATACAAGAATTTATTTTTACCCTCCACTAGTAATTTCAAGATGGGTAATACATATATGAGACCATGATTTAAAAGGGATTGTACGATTAGCTAAGAGCAGGAAATTTCTGTCTATCATGTGAACGAATAGATTAGTTTTGGTAGCACTGAAAAGCGCTCGCGATACACTGCCATCAGGGACATGTTTGCCAAAAATTGTTGTGTGAGAGAATTTTGTAGTGAAAAGGCAGGGCTGTATTGTATAGTGCTGCTGGATAAAATTGAATAGAGGAGGGGAGAAAAAGGGTTGGGGTACTAATGTTCCAGTTGGCCGGCTTGTTTTTATAACATCCCCTCCCATCTGAAAAGCACTTTACCCCTCCTCCCTTCAGTAATTTCTCTCACCCGTTTGCTATCTGCCTGTAACAAATTCATTTTATCACCAACAGTATGAGCAAAAGAGAGAGAGGTGTGGGTAGAAAAACGGGCCCAAACGTGCGATAAATGTCCTTTTTTTTATTAAAAAAGAACAATCTGTATATTTGTCCTTGTCACTCTCGTACACGACGCCCTTATATCTGTCCTTCTCGCTCTTTTATCCGCAGTAGCCGCATTCGATGTGTACTGTTCCCCACCAGCTTCAAAGCTTACTCCGTTGTAATGAAAATGAAGTAATTAAAAGTATAAAGCTCTAGGGTTAATTACGGTTCTCTTGCGCTCGTTTTGTGTTACAAGCCTCCCACCCCAACCCACCCCCTGCTCTAACTAGCTACCGCTATTCCTCCTGGATTATTACGTGGGGGTTTTTGATGGGCCAATTAAAATCTGGCTTCCATTGTTTTAAGCTGGTGCGCCTCCTAACTATACTGAGTTTTATTACCTAAAAGAGTTAATTCTAGTGTAGCAGGCTGTGCGTACAATGCGGTTGCTCATGTGGAAAACCAGGATACTGGCTAAAAATCGAGAGCCTTCCAAATACTGCAATTTTCCCTTTAAAATCTAAAATTCATAACTACTTAATCATTTAATGTATTCCTTTTGAATTCTATTTATTCCCCGTCGTTCAGATTATTGAGTGTCCCCAGTGTTTAAAATTCTAAGAAGGAAAAATGTTCTGTTTGTTTCGGACATTAATAATTGTGGGCAGTTAGCCTACATTCTTTCACGCTATATGAGTCTCAGAGGAATTCAGAATAACATTGATGTTAGGATTCAATACAGAATCAGATGGAGCACTGTTTAATTCTTCAGAATAGTCCCTTTATGGTCTAGTATTCTTTTCTGTTTAAATTTAGTGAACATTTTTCTTTACTGTTTAGAGATAACATGGTTGAATAATGAAGCCACTGAAAAGTCCTTTACTGATCTGTTAAAGAACTGAAGCGTTTGTTCGTTACTAGGCTTACTAACATAATTTTCGTTGAATGGAGAATTATTGGTCTGTATTCGACGGGAATGAAATTTTAATGTGTCAATGCAGGAGACAAACTGTATTTCCAGAAAAGTAAATCACTGCTTAGTTAAACAATATCTAGTAGGCCTACTTATACTCTCATTTTCACCTGTAATAGTATGTTGCTGTAACTTACACACGTAGGAATGTCTTTTAACAGAATCGAGGAAAAGTTACAAAACAGGAGATGAAGTATTTTCTGTTTCCGAGAATCTGTTATATAATTCACACATGTATCGCATCCTATTCTTTCCACGATAGGGAAAAAATATATGAAAATAGACCACTTACGTCAAACAGTTGGTCACAGACTACATCATGCTAAAGAACTAGAAGCCTAAATTAGAGCGTCTGGGCCAAATTCTTGGTTCTTTCACGTCCAAATGATACCTTGGTTTCCTCTGGTTGGTGATCGATGTGATGGGCTTACCACCTATCCCTCTCTACTCTATAGAAAAATAGGGGTAACTAAATTAGTCTTCGGTAATGAAACCCCCATTAAGAGGCCCTGTGCGTCGTGCATGAAGTGAACAGGACTCCATCCATCCAACAAATTTACGGTTCATAGGACTGTTATATTACACTGGGCAACAAAAAAGAAACTTTTTTTTGTCTCAGAAAGAAAAATATGTGAAACTGATAGCATTTTTTCTCCTGAATTCAAATATGATATCGGTTTTTCTCCATCACGCAAGGTTTCCGAGAGACAGGCATTTATAATTTCAAACACTTTAATATTATCTACATTCTTAAATACACAATATCCGAACATTCGGACTCGCCTAGAAAGTAAGAAATGACGATTTTCTGCTATATTTCGCATGTGGAGCATCCCTCTTGATGGTCCAACAATAATTGGCCAGCATATTAGGATTCCATTTGCCTTGATATCTCTTTTCTATAGCTGAAATCTCCTGATGAAAGCGTTTCCCCATGCTCATCGCTCACTGCGCCAAGATTTTCCAGGAAGAAATCTAGGTGCGAGTGCAGGAAGTGAATTTTTAAGGACATATTACAGCCCAAATTTTTATAAGATGTTATAAGATCATTGACAATATCACGGTAATTTTCCGCCTTTCGATTTCCCAAAAAACTGTGAGTTACTTTTTTGAATGCTTGCCAAGCTGCTTTCTCCAGTGGATTCAATAGTTTCTCAAACTTCTCATCATGCATTAGTGATCGTATTTGTGGACCCACAAATATCCCTTCTTTAATTTTTGCTTCACTAATTTTAGGAAACTTCTGTTTTAAGTACATGAAACCAGAAGTATTGCCCATGGCTTTCACGAAATTCTTCATCAATCCTAGTTTGATATGTAAGGGAGGTAGATACACATTTTTAGGATTACACAATGCGTCATGTTTCACATTTTTCTGTCTAGGAATGAATGATTCGCGTTTAGGCCATTCTTTTCTGATGTAATGGTTTTTTCTGTCCCTACTATCCCAAAGACACAAAAAGCAACAGTACTTTGTGTAACCAAGCTGCAGACCAAGAATACGTGCAATTACCTTCAAATAACCACAAATATTCCATTCATACACTGCATATTGAAGCTTTGCCAATATAAATTGAAAGTTTTCATATGTTTCTTTCATACTAGCAGAGTGAGCCACAGGTATTGATGGGAATTTATTTCCATTATGCAGAAGCACTGCTTTTAAACTTGCTTTGGAGGAATCAATGAACAATCGCCATTCTGTTGAGTTATGTTCAATACCAAATGTCTCCATAAGAGAAGAAATGTCATTACAAAACACTAAGCCATTTTCTTCAGAAAAATAGCCTTTAAATTGAGAATGACGACTACGATAAGTACATATCTTTGTATTCTTTTGAAGAAGATTCCATCCTTTTAGCCGGGAACCAAGCATTTCAGACTGGTTTTTGGATAATTTTAAATCTCGTATGAGATCGTTAAGATCTTCTTGAATCAATAAATGAGGCTCAGATGAACATCTTTGTTCAAAAGTTGTATCACCAAAATCTGTTTCTTCTTCTTCCTTACTTCCATCGGAATCTGAGCTCTCTTCATCTAATGTCACATGTTCTGGAGGCTTTGGTATGGGCAATTCTTCGCTGTGTGGAACTGGTCTCATTGCAGATTGCAATTTAGGGTACACTACTGTATGTTTTGATTTTTACGTAATCCCTTTAATGTTTGTTAAGCAGAAATAACAGTCAGAGGAGTGAGTGATCTTTGGGTTCCCTCCAAATCATAGGGATAGCAAATGGCATGTGGCGTGTGCCATTCTTCCATGCAGTGAGAAGCCTACTACACGATAAACAACAGATATGTGGGGCCCAGGTCCTTGTTTGGTCCCCCACTTTACACCCAAAATAAAGTTCATAACACTCTTTTACTACTGGAGTAAGGTTTCGTCTTTGGGACTTGAGCGTCACTTCACCATATATATTACAAAAGTTGTTAGGATGATTTAAACAAGCTCTAGGCATTTTGTAACTAACAACAAATTAAAAGAAATAAATTTGTAAATATGTAATATACAATATACAATAATCCAGACACAATGCACTCACAATTACGTGTTTACTGGTTCACTGCTCTCTCACAACTGACATCGTTGTAATGAATGCATGCATGATCATGTTTGTGCCTGTCTGTACAGTCTGAACTTGCACAACAGTAGCAACGGTACCATTTGAGTTAGCTCATTTGGTTCCATCACATTTACAATGCTCTAGGAGTTTTTATTTTACAATGGACAAATGGCCGTTTATTAAAAAAATATATTTAAATCCATAAATTGAAATTTAAATTTAAAAAAAACTGTGGGTGATGGAGAAATTCCGAATACATATTTGAAAACATGATAAAAACTGCATTAAGTACAACTATTGATACTCATGAGACAAAAATCATGTTGACCAGTGTTATCGATTTTCTTTTAAATTTAATCAGCCCACTACAGTTTGATCGACTTAAATGATGAGCAATGAAGGTTGTAAATAGGCCTATTCATTTGATACACGTGCTGAGTTAAAATTTTGTTCTAGGGGAAGCCATAAATTTATATGCAGATATTTATATATTATTAATTTTATATCAAACTTTATACTCAAATTTGATGGATCCAGAAAAGGACGAACGGGCTAAGTCCAGTTTTATCAATTTTACAGTAGAGCAGTTTTTGTGTTCAAATATTTTATAGCTCCTTCAATATTAACTGAATATATATTGTTAAAGACTAAAATATAGCATGTTTACTATTACGTTAAGACAAATCAGCAATTTTTCCCCCAACAGTAGTTCTTTACACAAGAAAGGAAACTCAAACTGAAAAAAAAGGGCTCAGGCCATTGGCTAAATAAGAAAAATACTACAATTAAACAAATTCCCTGCATATTAAATAATTTAATACACATGGATTTTTCTTTGACCAAATAAATGTGTAGGCTAATGATAAATCTCTTCGTCTAATTAACATAAAACCTTTGTGCATGCAAAATTTCAAGAAGTCTGGTTTATAATGCTATTCCTAGTAATCTTTAAATTGTCGGTAGGCTAATAATTTTTACTAGTGAATAGACCATAGTGTTGCTGTTTTTCCAATAAAGAATGTTTTCTGAATCTAATAATTAACTATATTTTTCAGCACTGCGTAAGTTATGTCAGTACATAACAGTTATGTCTGGTCCGCAAAACCTCTTGAAAACGAGTAAAGCATAGTAACTTAGTTCTCGCGATAAATAGGTAATCTAGAAAAATGGAAATTTACTATAAAGTATTGTTTGCATTAGAATATGATGGGCTTCAGAAATGATGTCCACTGACGGAATGTATGTGAAAATCAAATGGCGAATGCTTTACTCAAGCGGTTTTAAATAATTTTCCTGACATGACATAACTTGTCTGTCTGTGAGGTAGACCATGGAGAGAGGTTCCATCTGGCGCTGTGAATTGAACTCCGGCTTAGCTCAGTTGGTAGAGCATTGGCGCGAATACCCAAAGGTCCTGGGTTCAAATCCCAGTGTCGGAGGAATTTTTCTCATATAATATTCTCATTAATATTAATGTCACCACATATCATGACTTTAAGCTATCTAGTGAAGTATATAATCATTTCTTCAAATTATCACCTTTCTTGAGAAATAGGCTATATCCATGTTACCAGATGGAGTGCGGTAGATATTAGCAATGATTAGGTTCATGGAAGGACATTTTATAGCAACAACTTCAAAATTTACTTCAGTACAAAAGAGACTCATATCTAGTTCAGGAAATTCAATACCATGAATGAACATAATACTCACACCGCTATTTTTTAAAACAGTACGACAGAATGTACTTGCCAGGTTATAGCCATTAATATTATAAAATGGATATTCATCAGTTTTTAACTAAGTTAATGTTCAGAAAAGCAGAGAAATTTACATTGATTGTTACTGAATAGTAGATCCAATGCATTTATCTTATTTCTTATACACTGAATATTTATATAAAACAAATCAATAGTGTTACTTATGTCATGGGTTGGCGAATCGTTGAGACACTGATCGTCAGTCTTTCTTCTGATCGTTGTTTTGACTGACTATCAACAGGGACCTTCTTATAACGAATTGAAAAAAAAAACACGATTACGAGAATTGCTTAATAATATCATTGTATTTTTTGTACTTTTTTTCTATAATTTTGCCGGGCAGTAATGAAATTTCACTTAAACTTTATTATTTTTTCTTTTCTCAGCTGTATATTGACCAAAGAATTTAACACTTGCGCAAGAATTTAAGTATCCTCAGATAATTTTTTTGGGTAGTGTCCTTTCAGTAAAATTTATGTTCCAGCTATTCATGAATTCTCGAAGGAGAACTCTTTTTCTTATTCCACCCTACCTGTGCAAAACAGACATTATTTCTCTCACAAAAACTAACAGTCAATATTCATACAATAAGGGAAGTTCATTATTTTCGAAAGTTACCTTCTACCTGAATGACATGTGCTTTATTGAAACTTAGTTATATAGCAGCTTTCAATCACTCCATGTCAGAATGACGAGGTCGCATTGGTTACGGCCGGCAATCCATATTACACAACAAAAGAAACATTCTGTCATTGCTTTCTATTGACGAATAGTTCAGAAGGGAGAAAATGGTTGTCGTATTTAAATACTGTAGTTCCAACTTCGATATTTTCTTCCCGAAATAAAACTTGATTCTACAAGATTTTATTGTATGTGACATTGTTATATGTACGTTAATATTAACATACCCACAGGAATGAATATTCTAAATACTGTAATACATTATATTATTGGTATTTCTGCCTCAGGGCGTGTCTACACTGCCAGGTAAAATTCCACTCTTCATGTCTTTCTATCATTTGCTGTATCGTTTAGCTCTCCGTTGATTCTATTCTTCTTGCAGACATCCAGTATGTTCATTCTTCTTCATTCCTTTTATTTTTCCTTCGATTACATCCAACAGAAGTCCTCTTCGCCTCACGATGTCCTAACCAGTCAGCTTTGTTTCTTTTCCTTACAACTTCCAAGATATCTTTCTTCTCATCCACTCTTCCAAAAGTGCTTAATTTGTTATTGTGCCTTCTCCATTCTCCTTCAACACTTCATCTCAAAGCTCTCTAAATATTTTTCAACGCCCTTGCTTCAGCTTTACACAAAGCATTACTCCACTTGTGGCGTTTTTTTCCGGAAACTTGATTTTACATGGAGGTATAGGCAGAAATAATAATAATAACAAAAACAACCACAAGAACAATAATAATAATAATAAAAATAATAATAATAATAATAATAATAATAATAATAATAATAAGGAACAGAAGAATGAGATTTTATCTGATAAATCGCCAGCTCTTTACTGCAAACATAAGGTAACAAGTCACATGCAGGGTTACCATGGTTTTCCACACCATTGTAGCCAATTGCAGAACAAAAAATCCCTTTAGGCAGGCCTACAGGCGGAGGTAGATTTCGAAGTGCTTTTGGTTTAATTTATTGTCGCTGCATAGCACTCTTCTTCTTTAGCCTTGGCATGGCAAACCTGCAGTAAAGAGGAAGAGCCTACAATCAATTGTTTTGACAACAATAATAGGATATATAGTATTCTGGGAGGCCGTGCGCAAGATCAGCAATGAATAAAATTAGCAAAGCCGCTAAACAAGACAAAATTATGATATTATAATAATTCTTTCAAGTGTTATTATTTTCAAACATTAAAATCTCGCGTCATATGAGAGCTATCAAGAAACTATTTATTGATTTGTAGAGTACTCATCAAGAGCTTTTCAACGATACCCCACAAGACGTGGTTTCAAAAGTTTCGAATTTTCATCCCCCACCCCCACCCCCACTCTCACTCGAACCCCCGAATCGTTGGTGTCACTGTGAACTCCATAGGGAGTACTCTAATTTATTCAAACAAAGTTTCCCTCTATACTTCATAGGGGCCGAGATATACATTTTTAAAAATTTCAACCCCCTCCCCCGACCACCCCCTTGGGCCAATTTTGCCCATTAACGAACTTGTCCGAACTATTGGGCCTAGAAATAACATAATAAAATTTGGTTCAAATATCTTCAAAATTACGGCCGCTATCGTGTAAAGATATAAATATATATATATATATATATATATATATATATATATATATATATATATAAATATCACAATTTTTTTTTTTTGAACGGGCGGTGGTTTCGTATTTAGGGGAGCATCAAACGTAAAGATATGAAAGAATTTTTCGAAAATCATAAAGTGGTATCCATTGCAATAGGTAGATTTTTCTTCGAAAATCTACCTAAAAATACCCAAATTATCACCTTATCATAAATCCAATGAAAAGAGTTTGCAGAGGTAGGGAAAATTCCATATAACAACTTTTGTATATTTGTATTTTAACATGTTCACTGTTACTGGCGTATAAATGCGTCACCCCCAAAACTGTATGCAAGCAGATATGAAACTAATAGAGTAGCCTAATCCTTTATGTTAAAATATGAGGATTTTTAATAATGTCTTACGCATATCGCTCGTAATAACCAGTTATTACTGTTAATGAATGCTTCTTATTCATTTCAATCTTATAACTAGGGTCCGGATTTTTAGGTCTCTATAAAACCTGTGATAGTGTTTAAAATAGTTTTATTTTAGTTTTACAATTTTCACAGAAGTTTCATAAGGTTTACTTTAAAGTACAATAAACACGTTAAAACAAATTTATTATTTTTAAAGTTACTCTACAATTTCCATGACTCTGCAGCACAAAATCATAGGAACACTGTTTGCTTAGTTTTCAACAGCTTAAAGCTAAAAACACAATTCATTTTAGAATTACCGCTGTCATTTCCACCTCCACATAATCTCAAGAAGAAAGTTTTACAATTACTCAGCCAACCTCTAGAATACCGGTAATTTACTTTCGGCGTCCTTCTGAAGAGTAAACTTTAAGTGTAAGCTTGTTAAGGATGCATTTGATTTCTTTTAAAGGAACCGAGAATTTAGGTTCACTAACGATTTCTTTTACCGGGTACAAAGTGATGGGGTACAAAGTGATAAAATGGAATACAATTAGGCCTATATTTTATCCCACAAACGTGCTGATTGAGCAAGATTCAGAAAGTTCCACATAATATGTAAACGTAACTTTTAGTAGAACAATAATGAATAGATAAATTATGTTATATTATTGATTTTTAAAGTATTTTATCGTATTAAAATTAAAATCTAAATTAGATTAGCCATTTCTAGTTCTTAACGTCTTGTTTGGGGTCGTGCAGATCGGCACACGTGCACATCGGCACAGTAGCATTTTCGTGCACTTCGGCATTGTATTTTTTATCTTGTAATGGATATCGTGCTCATCGCCACATACCGCGTTCGGGGAGGGGTGGACATAGAGACACAAACCTACAGCCTCATTCACCACGGCTCCAAGGCCGTGGCTAAGGAAACCGGCCGTTGTTATCGTAGATAGGTTAAGTCAGGTTAGGTTAGGTTAGGTTAATTCAAAGTCTCATTCAATCGCAGGCAGATACTTTATGAATGATTTCCAAACAATGCAATTAAAATATTCATATACACAGTATGTAACTATAATAATAAAAGGAAGTATTTATATTTCTGTCTATCTAGCAGTTACTGTGAACTCCATTGCATTCAATACGATAATGTAATTCTTACTTTGTCTCTATATCCACCCCTACCCCAAGTTCACGAAGGGTGTGTGGCGATGACAATGATGATATTGCAAGGATAAAAATGCTATGCCGATGTGCACGAAAATGAGACTGTGCTGATGTGCACACAACCTCTTGTTTAGCCACTTCCAGGTTTTATTGATTGGACTATGTGACTGAAAAGACAAAGCAACGGATAATTAATTATGTTAAAATATTACGGTTTCCCAGAAAGAAAGAAATCTTTTTAAACTGAAGAATCCGGCCCCTGCAACTTATTAATAATTTTACTTGAATGCTCTGAAAGGGATAACTCTAGCCCAGTCAAAAAATCAGTGGAGTAACAAGGCTTTTATATTAGACGATGTTATAACAGTAACAATATTAACTGAATATTATCAAACATAAAGATTAATTATCATCCTGCATTAATTTTAGCAAGCAACATTTTACTTTGAAATACATAATACGACATAAATTATTTCGAAACCTTAATAATATAAATGTTCATTGACTAAAAATTAAATTACCTAATAAATAAATACCTTATGCCTTCTATCACTTTGATTCTAATACGAATAGAAAGAGTGGTTCTGAAGAATTAAGGTAAATGGGATGTGTGTTGAAATCACTAGGGCCCGGATTCTTAGGTTTTGAACTATTTTGTTCCTATCTAGATGTTTGTGATATTTTAACAAAATGATCCGTTTCACGGTCAGTGCAGTCTAATAGTAGAATCTTGTAAATCCTAAAAAAGCTAAATGAGACGCTAAAAAATAAAAATGGATAAAACAGTTTTTAATTAAAATGCTATAAAATACTTAAACTATTAATAATGTAATATTATTATTATTATTATTATTATTATTCTACTAGAAAATTTTCTTTTTTAATACCTCCCTACAATTTGCATCTTGCTCATTTTTGCCAATACATTTGTAAGAGAAAATATAGTGCTGCATTTACACATGTTGTATCCCCATTGCCCCAGTAAACGAAATCGTTAGTGAACCGAAATCCCCGTTTTCCCGTTTTCTTTAAAAGAAAATTAACGACATTGTAGTTTATTCGCAGTTTTCGCCAGCAGGACGCCAAAAGTAAAGTATTCTGTAAGTTGGTGGATTAATTGAAAAACGTTTTTGTTGAATTTACGTGATTGAGTTGGAAATGAAAGAAATAATTGAGTTCTGTAAACTATGAACTGTTGAAAATTAAGCGAGAAGTGTTCCTATAATTTTATGGTTCATAGTATAGGCCTAGTTACTGAAGTAAAAATAAAATAAAATAAATTAATATTTCTTGGAATGCGTTTATTGCATTTATTGAAGTTAACCTAAAGAAAAGTTTGTCTAAACGGTAAAAACTAAAATGAAACTATTTTAATATTTAGAAAACTAAACAGTGATTATAAAAACCTACAAATCCGTCCCTAGTTGTCACCCTTCGCCATTTTTATGCTGATATGCTTCGTTACCTCGCCCAATGTTATTATTATCCCTTCATAAATAGCCACGTGGTCATTGTCTTGTTTACACAGCCTTTCATCCGCGTTTGAATTACCTTAGTGATATCTGATATTCCAATGTGGGCCCCGTTTAACGGACATAAGAAAGCAAAGAATTAGGGCAGCCTCTTATTCAATTGATTAATAAAGTAAATATTAGCTTCACTCTTATCCTCCCATAATCCTCTGAGCAGAAGTCAACCGTTGGGTAAATTGCTTTCAGCACACAATATAATCCGATGGTCCCCACCATTTATCAAACCTTATAATGATATTACTAAGATAGCAATGCAAAATATTTGTATATTTTTTGGGTGGGGTACTGATGCAATGGCAATTTTACTGTTTAGGATCCTGTAATCTACCACCAGACGGAAATCATTATTAGCCTTCGGTAACAAAAAAGATGGGGCTGGAGTACGGTGATTCGGATGACCTGATAATTCCCTCTTCCAATAGGCTATTGACTGAATTCTAGATTTCAAAATTCAAGGAGGAGACAGTCTCTATGGCGGTAACCTAACTTTTTTCACATCGTTCAGAACAATATTACATTCTATGAGATTTCTGAGACCTAATTCATCGGTCAAAACTTTCGGGTAGTGCTTGACCAGACGAAGAATATCGTTAGCATTTTCAGGTTCGCTTCCAGCCTCCTACTGGCTTACTAGTTGCTTTAGCCCAGCCACTTTTACAGAGTAAGCAAAATTTCACACCATTGAGTTTATATTAAATGTTCTTCATAGCTATTAAAGATAGCACTGTGAAAATTTTTACGTACCTTCAGAAATGCTGCTAGTAGAATGTGAGTGTGTGAAACCGGGTGTCGCAGGTCCCTAGATGGAGTGCCATTCCACATCTTCTACAGAAAAATCGTGTTGCGCTGATTTTCTTGCTTCTTATACAAACCCTACAGTTCCTTACAGGGTTTGTTTTTTCTATTAGAGGAAAATGCTGAAGTGTGTGTTCTTTCATCTTTCCATCTAGTCTAAATAGGGGCTCGAGAGGGGGTTCCACATCTCTTGTAGAAGAAGAAGATGATGATAATCCTGAAGATGTTGTAGGAGATGGAGTGTCCCTTTCATGGAGTGTATCGTCCAGGAATTATTTAGCCACAGTTTGCATGAATTGTATAAAAGCCAATTTTTTGCCTGCTTTGTTGAAGAGAACATGGAGAGTGAACCGTGGACAAAGTAGAAGAAGAAAAAATGTCTCTTGGGCCATTTTATGTTTTTTCTCATAAATGGATATAGGGAAAGATATTGGTTGGCATTGTCAACACCATCCATGTAGCAGTTATATTCTACGATGCATTCTGGTTTGAATTTGGCATTGTCGTACCTGTCTGTTACTTGCACCATTGATGCTGGGTGTGCAGTAGGAACCATGTTTATTAGCCTCTTATTCATCCATGACACTATCAAAACATCTTTTTTCCTTCTAAAGATCATTTCACCTCTCTTCAACTTCAGATCCATTACAAGGCCTCTATTTTGCCGCACTGTATTATAGGTCACTGCTTTCTTACTAAACAACTTCTGCAATAATTTCACACTGTTGTAATAATTGTCCATAAAAATATGGTATTCCTGATCAAGGTAGAGTTATATACATATATATATATATATATATATATATATATATATATATACATGCATATATATTGTAACAAGGGCTTGTCGGGGTTCGAAATCAGAACACTTAGTTTCTGATTGAAGAATGAAGGTTCCTTTATTTCCTATAACAGTGCTCAATACAACCAGAAAACTCCTGAATGTTCTCCAGTTCACTCTTCTGTTCGGTGCTCACTTCCACTGTGCTGACTCCAAGTTACAGAACTGTCTCCGTTCGCACACACTGTGCGGACTCCCAAGTCAAGGTAGTTCAACGCCACGTCGGTCAACTCCGCAGTCCTCGCTACCGCTGCACGATCCATCCGTCGCGCTGAGTTAACCGGAACGGCACTGTCCCAGTCCAGTTCAGTTCACCAGCTCTTCCGTTCACTAGTTCCTCCGTTCATTAGCTCCTCCGTTCACTAGTTCCTCCGTTCACTAGTTTCCCGTTGACTAGTTCTTCCGTTGACTAGTTCCTCCGTTCACTAGTTCCTCCGGTCACTAGTTTCCCGTTGACTAGTTCTTCCGTTCACTATTCCCTCCGGTCAATGGCTCCTCAGCTCCTCAAGTCACAGTTACTTGAGGTCGCGCTGATCAGTTCACTCTCTGTCCACATATTGACTGACACTCTGACTCTGACTGACTGTCTGTCTACAGTGACTAACTGTACACCCTCTGACTGACTCCGACTGTCCGCTCACGGGTATATATAGTCCCGACGAATGTTCTGGAGTTGATGTCGCGAAGGTTCTGCCCGCGCATGATCTCGAAGCTCTTAGCGGCGCCCACTCGGTCACACCCCTTAGCACGTGACCCCTCCTCCGGCTACTCCCACGAGTGCGCAAAGCCCGCATATTGTGACTTGCAATCAGCAATAAGAGAGCCGTCCTTTTTGTAGACGTTTGTCGAATTCTCGCAGTTTCTGGGCAGATCGCTGCATTGTGACAATATATACATACATATATAACTCGGGGGCAGAGGCTATTTGGGATTTATGGGTCTCTGATCTAGTCAAAAACCCCGATGGAACTGATATTTAACATCGGTGGTGAATTTCGGTGAAGTCTGGAGGGTCTAACATAGCTAAATCCACTCTCCTCACCTCCACGTGGGGCCCCCTTGGACCTTCCGCGAAAGAGAGAGTGGGGTACGGAAAGGAACGGGAAACTACCGTACCGGTACCTATTTTTCCCTACTAAAACTGCAAACAATTAGCACGATGAGTCTTTCCACAGTAAAGGACTCCGGACGTAAACTATCCCCCATTCGGATATCCGGGAGGGGGAAGCTGCGGAAGGAAACATTATCCCTGTGAAACAACAGAAGAAAAGACTGAGAATTTTAAGAACTTTTAAGAACAAGGATTGTAAGAACTCTTCTGCAAGCAGGGAAACTAGAAAATCTGAAGGAATGAATAAATGAGATGAAACAGAATGGACGTGATGGGAATATCAGAAGTGAAGTGGGAACAAAATGGTCAAGTAAGGAGCGAAGAATTTAGAATATTCTATTCCAACGGTAAGTCTAAGGGGAGTCATGCTGTAGGCGTAATATTAGGTCCACGTGTAATAGATAAAGCGGTATCAGTCCGTTATGTGGATCATCGGATGATAATGGTGAGAATACAAGGAAAGAAAATGAACTCTGTCATAGGTCAAACCTACATGCCACACACAGCGATAGCAGATGAAATAGTGGATGAATGTCATGAAAAGATAGAAGAAATAGTGGAGAAAGCTAAAAAAGGGGGGTTGTGTTATTCTAATGGGCGACTGGAATGCCGTAGTGTGTGAAGGACAAGATGGAAATATAATTGGAAGTTATGGAATGGGTAAAAGGAATGAGAGAGGTGAATCCTGGCGAATTTTTGCAAAAGGAACTCATTGATAATTGGAAATACAATGTTTCAACAACACAAAAGAAGATGATACACGTGGACGAGCTCTGTGGACAACAAGCGTTACCAGATCAACTACATATTAATACAATAGATATTTCGAAATTGTTTAAAGAATGCAAAGACCGTACCAGGAGTTGATATGAATTCAGACCATTTCTTACTAATAGGCGAAGTAGAAATTTGCTTAAAAAAGATAAGAGGAAGGAAGGTGACAAGGTAGTTTGATGTGGAGAAACTTAAAACTGAAGAAATAAGGAGACAATTCTAAGAACATTTTCAAGAAAATCTATCTGAAAATAGCAATGAACATTGGATTAGTCTGAAAAGTTCTATAGAGACAGCTGCAGAAGAAACAATAGATTACAAAGAGAGTAAAAATACAGAAGAAGGCAAAAGAAAGTATAGGAGACTAAACAACGAACTAAAAAGAGTAACCATGTAGGCAAAAGAAGAGTGGATGAAGAAGAATTGTGAAGATATAGAAGATCCAGAGAGAAAAGGAAGATATGATTTAATGTATCGCGAAGTTAACTGTTTGGATTATGGAAAGAAGCGAAAGAAAACAATGTGGCTGATTGAGAACGAAGACAATGAAGAAATAACAGACAAGCAGGAAATATTGAACACGTGGCAGAAGTATGTAGAAGAATTATATGATACAAGAAATCGTCCAGCTTTTTTGGATATAGAGGATGAAGTAGACATACCAGAAGATAAAAAGGATTTTCCATTCTGAGCGAGGAAGTTGAGCTAGCAATGAATGAAATGAAAACTGGGAAAGCAACAGGAGTAGATGGAATTCCCATTGAATTGGGTTAACGCTTAGGAGAAGAGACGCAGGAAATTCTGTCTTTATGTAACAAGATATATAAGGAAGGTGAATGTCCTGAAGAATTTACAGAGACAATGGTAATACCAATACCGAAGAAAAATAATGCGAAGAAATGTAAGGACTTCAGGACTATAAACCTGATATCACATTCTGCGAAGATTCTTCTTCGAACACTGAATCGACGCTTACGATCTAAGATGGAAGATGAATTGGAAGAGGAATAGTTTGGATTTAGGAAGGGGAAGTACACGAGAGATACAATTGGATTTATAAGAATAATAGGAGAAAGATATATAGGAAAAGGTAAAGAAGTGTACGCAGTATTTGTAGACCTGGAAAAGGCATTCGACAGAGTGGACTGGATTAAACTCATGGGGATCCTGAAGAAATTTGGTGTGGACGGGAATCAGAGGAGACGAATAAAACGAATAAAAGTTAGATAGGAGAAGAAATATCAAAGGGAAGAGTAATTGGATGAGGAGCAAGACAAGGATGTCCTCTATCACCTACTCTCTTTAATATATACTTGTAAGATTTAATAAAGACCTGTTTCTGGAACGTGGGAGGTGTAAGCATAGGATGAAGAAGAATAGCCTATAGTGCATACGACTTGCAGATCATATGGCTTTGCAATCTGAATATAAAATTACACTGAACAACATATTAATGGAGCTAAATGAAAAATTTGAGGACTATGGGATGAAGATAAAAATAAATAAGACGAAGACCATGATTATTGGAAGAGAACTCAAGAAGGTAGACGTGAAAATTAAGGATGACGTTATTGAACAAGCAGACAGGTTCGAATAATTGGGTTGTACTATCAGTATCAACATGAGCTGTTGTCAAGAAGTAAAACAGAGGATAGCAATGGCGAAAAACGTTTTTAGCAGGAAGAGGAAAATCTTCTGTGGGCCTTTGGAAAAGGAACTAAGGAAAAGTCTAGTGAAGTACTTGGTGTGGAGTGTACCGATTTGTGGTGCAGAGACTTGGATATTACGACGGAATGAGGAAAAAAGACTGGAAGCATTTGAGATGTGGCTATGGAGAAGAATTGGAGCGAATACCATGGACAGATAAAGTTATAAATAAAGATGTGCTAGACAGAGTGGGAGAAAGAAGAGTTTTATTGGAAATCATCAGAAAGAGGAATAGATATTGAATGGGACATTGGCTAAGAAAAAATGTCTGCTGAAGGATGCCATATAAAGGATGATAAATGGGAAGAAGGTTCTAGGCAGAAGAAGATACCAGATGATAGACAACATTAAAATAAATTGACTATATGCAGACACAAAAAGGAAGGCTGAGAGAAGGGAATAGTGGATAATGCTGACTTTGCAGTGAAATACCTGCCCCTGGGCAGAACACTATGAATTAGGGCTCGGACAAGTAACCGAAGTATTTGTCTATCCGGATAACCGGATACCTATAGCGTACAAATACCGTGCAAATAAAACCGAATAATCGGTTATCCGAATATGGGATTTCGGATAATCGTGTATTCGTTTCTTGTCCAATATTCTTGTAACCTATATTTAAATCCTTGGATAGTTTTAACCGAATATTGCTCACTGAGATGGTGGTAAAAAGATTTCCAAACACAACTTAATTACAACAAACATTGGACACAACACCCTACACAGTTTCCAACCCCTACAAAGAAGTTATCTTTACACATCTATATGTTTACACCAAAATTACCTAAATATGTTGTAGAACTATCCCTCTCAAGTAGGAGAGAATCTAGAGTGCGGTAAATTCTTATAAACCATCCCCTTCGCGTTTTCATCCCCTATTATTAACATGTGCTGTATACAAAATACATGAATTGACCTTTTTCCTTACAAAATTTTGAACAGCAACCCTCTTCAACCAGAAGAAGTAAAACTAGCCTACATGAGAATTCTGACTAATTACCCCTTCCTTAACACCCACCCCTGTAAGTAATGTTTTCGCTATTAAAATATAAATACTGGTATTTTTACAGGGTAATTACACGCAGCGCCAGAAGAACTAGGAGAAATTGTAGCCAACAATTCTATTCGAACAAACCATCCCTTATATATTTTAAACCCCCTTTTATGATATTTCTTTACAATTGCACATTCTTTGGCAATATTATCATCAAATTTTACACACAAAGACTGTGGAACGTGGAGAAAGTTATAGGCAACGGTAAGATTCGAATATCCAACCCCTTACACAATTTCAACCCCCATCAGGATAATTGCACATTCTTTGGCGATTTCTTATAACATTTTACACACAGAAACTCTGGAACATGGAGAAAATTATAAGCCACAACAAAATTCGAACATACAACCCCTTACGCAATTTCAACCCCCTATTAGGGTGATTTCTATGCAATTGTACATTCTTTAGCGATCATTATCAAATTTTACACACAGAGACTGTGGAACGTGGAAAAATTGTAGGCAACAATAAGATTGGAATATACAACCCCTTACGCAATTTCAACCCCTATTAGGTGATTTCTATGCAATTGCTCATTCTTCGGCGATTTCTTGTAAAATCTTACACTGTGGAACATTGCGCCTGTAGAACTGGGAGAAAACTGTATGCAACAGTAAGATGCTAATATTCAACCCCTTATGGAGTTTCAACCCCCATTAGGATAATTTCTACATAATTGGACATTCTTTGGCTATTATTATCAAATTTTACACACAGGGACTGTGGAACGTGGAGAAAATTATAGGCAACATCATATGCGAATATACAACCCCATACGCATTTTCTACCCCTATTATGTAATATCTATGCAATCTCTAGGGAATTCTATGTTTTTGACCTGTTTCTTTATATGAAACTGTGGAAAGGGTTGTTTGTAGAACTGGGAGAAAATTGTAGCCATCAATACCATCCGAAAAAACCACACCTTATTTATTTTCAACCCCTACTATGTTATTTCTTTACAATTGTACATTCTTTGGCGATTGTTATCAAATTTTACATACAGAGACCGTGGAACGTGGATAAAATTATAGACGACATAATATTCGAATATACAACCCTTACGCAATTTCAACCTTTATAATGGTGATTTCTACAAATGCACATTCTTTGGTGATTATTATCAAATTTTACAAACAGAGACTGTGGAAAGTAGAGAAAATTGTAGACAACAATAGATTCAAATATACAAACCCTTACGCATTTTCAAGCCCTATTATGCTGATTTCTATACAAATGCACATTCTTTGGTGAGTATTATCAAATTTTACACACAGAGACTGTGGACAGTAGAGAAAATTGTAGGCAACAATAATATTCGAATAACCATCCTTGACGTATTTTCAACCCTTAATATAAAAATTATCTTTGTACAATTATACATTTTCTGACCGATTTTTATCAAATTTTACACATAAATCCTTTAAACTAAGGAGAAGACTCTAAGCAACAACGATTTTCCAACAAATCACCCTTTAACTGTTCTTAGCCCCTGTTGTATGATCTGTTCACCAATCTATTCTCTGAGTAATTTTGACAAAGAGCCTATAGAACTACGAGGAATTTTAAGGTGCATTAACACTTGAATAACCAACCCTTAGGCCTACTTGTTTTACCTTATATTAACAGTGTGTGAGAATGTTCTGTCAAACAATGTTCATGATTCAAAATAACATAAACGATTTAATAGTTCCCGTGTTATTTATTTTTTATCCTCGAAGTATTCAGTCACTTGATCACAACGAATGATATCTGAATAATGTGTTAATGGAATATCGCTATTCCGAACAATCACCGTTGGGTATTTGCATATTAGGTGATGTGACCATCGGAAAAGTATCAGTTCTTCTAACCTTACGTGAATGGTCTTGAATCCTTTGCCTCTGACGTCGCGACGTACATAACGTACATTCTTTCATGTTTCCAGATCCCATCGTCACAGTACCAGTGTTTTAACTCACATTTTTGCGCTGTGAATGTCTTCAGTGTACAAAAGTCTACCGAGAATGACAGACGCATTTAAGGGTGGCTCCTACTTAAATTAGTTTTGTCCAACAATTTTATTTATCTTGGTTCTCGAGGGTCTCTGCTTGATATATGATAAACATTACACAAATAATGTAAATCTAGGTAATGCAATAAAAACGGGTTGAAACATTTAATGGGTGGCTTTTATTAAAATTAATTTAGCTTAAAATTTTCTCCTGGTACTGTATGTAAATTTTCATTTAAAAAATGGTCAAACGGGGTAGATTTAAATGAAGCACATACAATAGGGGTTGAAGCACGTAAGGGTAGTTTGTTCCAAAATTAGTTTTCCCTAACATTTTTCCGTCGTTCTATAGGGTCAGTGTATAAAGTCTGGTAAGAATTGGTAAAAAAAAGTGAAAATTTAATGTAATAGGGGTTGAAACATTTAAAGGGTGGTTTCTTCCCAAGTTAATTTTGTTCAAAATTCTCTCCTGAACCGATTGAGGTTCTGTGTATTACGTCTGATAAAAAAATCAAAGAACGAGGATTTAAATAAATACATAACTTAACGGGGTTTCAGACATTTAAGGGTGGTTTATACGAAAGTTAGTTTTGTATAAAAAAATTATTTTGGTTCTGGAGGGTATTTGTGTAATATCTAATAAAAGTTACTCAAAGAATGAAGGTTTAAATATTGATATAAATAGGGGTTGAGTCACTTCAGGGATAGTTTCTACCAAAATTAGTTTTGTTTGAAAAATCTCTTGGTTGTAGAAGGTCTGTGAATCATAAGTTATACAAATTACTCAAAGAGTATAGATCTAAATATTGATAATAAAATAGGGGTTGAAAAATGTATAGGGTGGTTTATAATAAATTTAAATTAGCCTATAATTTTCTCCTGGTTCTATACGGTATTGTGTAAAGTTTGATAAAAATTCGTCAAAGATTGTAGCTCTAAATATAGATCATAAATAGGGGTTGAAACAATTTATGGGCAGTTTCTACTAAAATTAGTTTCGCCTAAAGCCTCCTCCTGGTTCTGTAGTTTCTGTGTGTGAATTTTGATAAAAATGGTCAAAGAGTGTAAATTTATTTAAATGTCATATAATAGGGGTTAATCATAAGGGGTTGTTTATTCCAAAATAGTTTTCCCTAAAATTTTATCCTGGTTCTTTAGGGCCTATGTTTAAATTCTGGTAAATAAATGTAGGTTTAAATAAAGATAATATAATAAGGGTTGAAACATTTAAGGGATGGTTTGTTCCAAAATGAATTTGGCTTGAAACATTCTCTTGATTCTATAGGGTCTGTCTGTAAAGTTTGGTAATAATCGTTCAAAGATTGTAGATTTATAAAGACATTAAATAAATGGGGTTGGAAATTTAATAAGGGGTGGTTTTTTAGAATATTGCAGAATAGTGACTAGTTCTGCAGGGTTTATGTGTAAATTGTATAGAGATTGTTCGGGGAATTTAGATTTGTAAACAGAAAATATTACTCACGGGAGGTTGAAAATAAGGGAAGGGGTGGTTGACTTGAATTTTAATATTGCCCATCGTTTTTACCTTGTTAAAGGGGGTAGGTGTTCAAAATTTGTTTATGTTAGATAATACAATAAATTAGAAGAAGAAGAAGAAGAAGAAGAAGAATGTAATTATTACAGTAATTGAACACAGATACTTTGGGGGGGGGGAATTAAGGACTGCATATTGTATGTACGGCGCGACATCAAGAATGCAGTGAACAAGATATTGCACAAACAGCCTCTGTCATGACTCATGGTAGTAGGTATTTGTAGTTCTCTACAAGTAACCGAATATCCGAATACGCAAATACCTAACGGCGGATATCCGAATAGCAATATTCGGTTAACCGGTTATCCGAATTTTATTTGCCATGACCAAGTAACCGGATACTATTCGGTTACACAAATACACAAATAGTCCGAGCACTACTATGAATGAATGAATATATATATGTATCCTGAGGCAGATTTGTCAACCATTCTAATCATTATGCCATATTTGGCTACTTTGCCCGGATTGCATAGGCCTACTTTGCCAACATTCCTTTGTCTAGTGGCAACTCTTTTTCTGGGGTATATACTTCACAAAATGTATCTGAATGCCTTTCCAAGGCTGGTCTGATTGCATAGAGTATATCAATGCTATCGTCTAGCACAGTGGTTCCCAAACTATGGGTCGCGACCCACTGGTGGGTCGCGGGAGTAATTTCGGTGGGTCGCGAAAAATTAAACTAGTTTTCAATATAAGGAATAAAAGGCATTTGAACACAATAAAACTATTGAAAGGCATATGAAAAAATGTGCTGTGTTTTATATAGCCTATATTGGTTATCATTATGTAGTAGTGGGTCGCGAAAAAATGTATATATAGACTTTATCGTTATGTAGTAGTGGGTCGCGAAAAAAAATTGTAGGTGAAGATGGGTCCCAGGACAAAAAAGTTTGGGAACCGCTGGTCTAGCATACTGCTGTCACTAGAATGAAGGAATGCTAATAAAGCTTCGAACCTATTCCCTGACATTGTCTTGGAAAATATCGGGGTACAAAACAAAGGATTTTTAGTCCAGTGCATTTTAATGTCGGTTTCTTTATTATCCCTTTGATGATAACTAGCCCTATAATATTTTTTTCATTTCGTGAATAGAAACTTCTGTCCATATCTGATGTATTGAATATCTACTAGAGGGACGAGGAGCTGCTTGAATTACTTGGCTAACACACAGCACAAATGGTCACCAAAATTTGGTTTGACCGGAGTTTTTGGCTTCATTGCTAGGTACTCCGGGGGAAAGGGTGGGCACACACAAAAAAAAAAAAAAAATATTCCACTATTTCCTTCAAAATTAAGAGCACAAGGGCAGACAAAAGGAGAATGCGGATCAATGCTGTTTATGTCATTTACCCATAGTGATGTTGAAGACTCAACATGAAAATTGTTGTTTTCACCTTCAGTTTCACTGTCTGATGGTATTAGTTCATCCCCATAATCGCTATTGAATATTATTTCTAACAAAGCTTTTTTTAGAAGAAATCCTTGTACGAGAAGAATTGCACTACCACTTACACCGATTATTTCGGCGCACTGAATGAGGCTTGGGTCTTGGAAATTCCACGCGTTTACAAAGCTCAAAAAAGTTCAAACAAATCACATTTCACCTGGGAACAAGAGAACAGAAGCATGCAAGCACTATCTTTCGCCCAAAGAAAGAATTATATTCCTGTACAATTCTGGTCACGAGATATATAGCGAAATGTCAACACCTGTCCTTAAGAGAGTTACGTCGCCCTTGGTACGTTGGACCTGAGAATTCTCGGGCGAGTTATGTCTGATTTAAGCCTATTGTAACAGTAGATACACTACTAGACAATTTGCCTAAAGTAGGGAATTTCGACTTAATCGTATGGTTAGAACTTCTCTGCGATAGGCATGCTTGGCGGTTATCACCAGACGTATAAATAGCTAACTATCCTACTACCCTACCCTACCCTGAAGTCTTTTATTGTCGGGTCTACCCCAACATTTTTCCAGAGAATGTCCAGCGCAATTGCACCAAGAGCAATAAACCCGTCATCTCACTGCATGCATTGTCTGGTCAGTCCTAGTTTGTCCTTCTAACTGCCCAATGTAGAAACCAGGCCTACCTTCAGCTCTGTTCTGGTTTGAATTAGAGTGGGCAGAAACATTAAAGGCAGAATCCACATAATTTAGTTGAGGTGCAAAATTTTTCTATTGTATCCAAGTAACAGGCGGAGAGAAACTAAAATATAGACTGCGCACTTCAGGGTGAAGATCTTCTGCATAACCACAGTGAAAGAATTTTTTTTTCTTCAGAAAAGGGAAGCAACAGAGCAGCAGAGACCGTTTACGTATTATCCACAAAAGCAGGCAATCTTTCCTCTCAACGTAACGTGCGGTAATAATGTCTGCCCTTTGATTCGTGCGAAATCCTATCTGGGATGAAATGTTCAATGACCACACTCTGAAATTGTCAGTTTCAATATTTTATTTTAGGGTACAATTAGCCTAAAATAATTTTTTTGGTAGAAATGGAAATGGAATTATTTACATTAAGAATTACAAAATAGGAAATAGGAATATTTGGTCTTCGTAATACGACGTAAGCATTGAAAAGTACTATCCATAATTGGTTTATAGGCTAAATTATTCTTAATTTCAAGCTTTTTGACAGCAGCTGAGAAAAAAATAGAAGGACGCCTTATCCGAATCAGATGACATTTAAGAGCGAGCTAGGAGCTACATCTCCAGTTATGTAAAAGGCATTTGAATGGTTGTTATTTGCTATTCTGTGACTTCATTAAGGTGCGCTCTATCGCTGTCTGTTATCAAGCCAACTCAAGCGATCTTTATACACCACTAATGAATTCTTCCTTTGTAAACATAGCGTTCAAAATATTTTATAATTCGTAGTCTGATTAGTCCTAACAAATTAATATTATCGCTCTAGAAAATCTCGTCTCATCTTTGGCGCTAATTCACATTCTTGTGTCCTTTAGCATCGAATCAGAGCCTACCATCAAATTAGTGCGGATTCACAGGGCATTTATGGAAACCTAAACGTATAGGCCAACATAGTCTCGTTCTTCTTCCCCAATTTTATTCTTCCAACTCGGACATCTTCATTTCAACAAACAAAGAAATAAAGGACTTAAAAATCGGGTAGGCTGTTCAAAAAACCAGCCATAGGATACGTGAAACATCTTGTGTGTGCTGCATACATCTAATGCACTCTGTGTGTTATGATTTGTTTTCACATTTGCAATAAATAGAAAAGACAATGTTATATTCTAGCATCTCGTATGTTTTAGCCTGGAACACAGTTAATATTTAAAAATTAATATACCTATACTTTAATCTCATATGTTATAACTTATAACCTACAATTTAGTTAATATTTTAGAATTAATATACCTATAATTTAACACAAATTACCTGTTACATTTGTAGAGTACTTCTAAATGTAAATCAAGACCTGAAATACAAAATTTATAAAATATGACTGCATATTACAAGAAGAAGAACAATTCTAGTGAGGCAGTAGTTTTTACTTTTATTTGACTAAACTTGACGTATTTCCGTTATAGGCCTATTTGTTTCCGTTACATGCTTTAAGAAAATGACCCCCATAAGACAGATTTTAAAGACGTTCACACTTCAGAAACTTAATTTAGACACTGATCTTATTTATCTACGGTAAAAGTTCATCTTGCTATTCTCTCCAACATGCAGCAATGTGCCACTATGCGGGAATGTGCATTCAATAGTCTTTCCCTCGGTTAAGGTTGTTTTCTAAGTCATGTTTATGTCCCATCGGTAGTATGGTCACACCTATAAGCAATGCTCACCTGTATTTTAAAAACAAAGCCACTTTTATGCGAAGAACTGTTGACTGTTGTCCTTCTATGTGAATTCTTTTTTAAGTTATCTGCAAGCTGCCAGTAGGATATTAGACGAGAGATATCTGCAGTTGAATAAGGTAAACTAGCTGTGTTAAGACTTTTTCACAGGGTGTGAATATTCCTCATGAAGTATTTAATTGCACTCTTTATTGTTTTATTAGTTATTAAAATGATAACAATAATGTTGTTACTCAAATATGTATGTGTCGAATGCCAACTCCGTTGCTCTTAAGCATTTGGGTTCACAATGATACGGATAGATGGCGAGAGTGTGGCGCATTTTCGAGTTATGCACCACTTGGGCGGGTCACATTACATTGTGATGTGTAACTGGAAGACGTGTGAGATTTGAAGTGATGAATGTATATAGTAACAGTATTGTATCATATTGTGTAGGCCGAGTACACAATAATCTATTGTATATAATATATTATTCATAGTTTGTAAGTAGTATAGCATAGGCTATGCAGTATAGAGTAGTATACTACATTATTAAAGCAGGATTTATAGGATTCTTATACTTTTTATCATATTTATATTGATTTCTTAGGAAGACGGCATTTTTATTTTCAGTTATTCACTGATAATACTAGTGTTCTGACCAAAAAGAGCTAAACAGTTTTCAGAATCAATACAAATGCAGGTGAACAGAATTCTCGATGTACTACCATTTATGTCATAAAAAGGTGCGACCAGTGGCGGGTTATGGGCTATCCTTCAGACAATTTCTAGGAAGTATTCAAATTATTTGTTTTATTCGATGAAATAAATGTTTGTACAAACATAAAGCCATTTTAGAAATGTAAATGAATCACCGTGCTCACGTCAGTTCCTCGGGAGATGTCTAATAATATATTTTTTTCTTTACCTTTCTATACGGTTCTCTTCTATGCCATTTACACGTACAGACACACACACACACATAGGCCTATACATTTTTTTCCGAAATAGGTATCGTTGGATTCAGTGACTTTAGAACATGAAAGTATTTTTAGATTTAGTATAGAATTATAGGGTTGAAAATAATTTTACCTTTAGTAATCCTGCCTTTGATACGGATAAAGAAGAAAAATCTGGTATATATCGCAATATTACTTCACATGGAATTTATTGACGTATAAACGGCATTTTTCTACGACAGTGATTTTTGTAATCCATTTCCCGTCTATGCTATAATGGTGTAAACTAGAACTACCTGCACCCAGTGCCGTAACCTAGACTACTTGAGTCTTTTGCTATCTTTGCAGCACACGTGCGTCATTACATCAAAGTCTCTAACGTCTCTAACGTCATCACATCAGACATGAAAGTACGGTGTATAATCGTATAGCTAAATGAATTTTATCACCTCAATCTTATAGCTGTGTCTGTCATCACATCAGACGTGAAAGTACGGTGTATAATCGTATAGCTAAATGAATTTTATCACCTCAATCTTATAGCTGTGTCTTGACTTCAATTTTATTTCTTAATATTCACTTGCGATTTAATAGCAGCTAAGTATGATGCAATGTAATCAATGTATCGATCGCTACCAAGATTAAAATAGTCACTAATTTTTAAGGTTAGTATCCTTGGAATTTTACCAACATTTCGGACAACTGTTTGCATTCATTATTTTTTCCCGTAGTATGTTCACGTATTTTTCTCTCGTAGAAAAAATAATATGTAATTCATGTGTGAGAAATGTGAAACTGATTATCGGAAATAGAAAAAAGCATGATGCAGTATCGAAGTCATCATCCTTCTAATCATTATATCGCTATAGTATATCATTATATCATTATATTATAAAATTGACGCACGATGTTTCGTAATGAAAATAGAATCATATAGTCTAATAAATGTACCTACAACTTGAAATTAAATACCTGACTTCTATGTCAGGCTGAAACTAATGGTCTAAAGACATTACTTGAATTATTTTAACATACGGTTATAAACGGGTATGTCGTTATTTCTGTTGTGAACATCCTCTTTTATCAAATAATGCAAAGCATTCTCGTATCAGAGGATAAGATGTTTTACCGACTTTCGACATAGCAAACTCGCTTCTCATCGTTTGCACAAGATCAGGCTTTAAATCCTCTGTCTCAAATTTGATACAGTACAGAAAATGCCAATATTATGGAATTGCGTACACTGCAAACAGTAATGTTATCATCAAGATGGTTTCATTGTCATACTGTGTAAATCCCATGCGGTGAGTTTACCTTTTTACAGACTTCTGACAAAGCACGTGTAGGATTAGGGGGTATATGTTTGTGATAGCGGACTGAAAGAATCCCTAATACCTACACGAGATTGAAAATTTAGTTGTGCTTAACACTTTTCGTGCTAACCACAACTAATGAGATCTCTGGCGGAGGACCACCTCCATTGTATTGGAGGAATTGAAATGAATAAGCTTTATAGCATACATCACTCAATGAAACCAACTATATAAGATATAATATTTAATTATAAGCTAAAACACACGAACGAATACACTTTCACTAGCTTAAAAAGAGTTGAAAACGAAGATGGTAGGTCTTCAGATGAAATTCTTCTTGAAGATAGCATATACAGATCAATACAATGGTTGACAATCTTCTAATATGTAGTGTTTGTGTTTGATGTCATATGTGAATCCATCTTGACGCATGAGATTGAAGTTATGATTCAAGGATGTGAACATTGTCACCATCTACCATATAAACGATTGAATGAAAGTTTGAAGATAATGGAGATGGAAGTTTAGTCTTGATGTCACATATAATCACATTTGTGAAAAAATATACATCTGTCAGTGAAGCGTGACCCTTGTAGAAATAGTTTTCAAGACTAGAAACTGAATGTCAAGTCTGATGGATAAGCTATTTAATGATAGCTAAATCGCAACAATAAGATCGATGTTTAATGCGTAGATGTATGGAAATTGGAATCACTTCTAGTAACACTAATGATTACTTACTTGAAGCGAAGTATATGTCATTTAGATTTATATTAGCAGAATCTTTATCTGCTATAAGAATGAGAATATGTGTCGTGATGTCCCAGCTATTTAACAATTAGCAAAACACAACACAGAAATGCCAGTTTGCCAGGCATAAATTTAATGAATGATTAAGTACATTTCTTGATGCACTAGAAATTGCTTACTTGACGAAGCATATGATAAAGAAGTGTAGAACTTGTAGGATATATTATCCACACAAATAATAGAAT
Source organism: Ectobius pallidus (assembly GCA_964059195.1). Taxonomy (NCBI): domain Eukaryota; kingdom Metazoa; phylum Arthropoda; class Insecta; order Blattodea; family Ectobiidae; genus Ectobius; species Ectobius pallidus. The sequence continues at coordinate 36,708,738 of CAXKWD010000006.1, forward strand.
GAATGTTGATGTTCAGACTATATCACGATAATCCGAAGCACCAAAGAAAACATGAATCCTTTCATGTCTGAGTAATGGATTGTTGAATAAGAAGAAGGAAGTCAAGTCAATTGAGCTATATGAAATGCATATAAACTGCTCAAGAAATGTATCCTGAAGACTGGATACAAAAAATAATAATCAAATATGAATAATAACAGACAATGAATAGGGATAATAGCTTGCAAGATAGAAAATGAATGTTATTTAAATAATAATATGAGTCAAGTTGACTTCAGAAACAGGAAGTGACAAAGAAAGATATCCAAAGCCAACATGATAGGCTAAATCTAATGTTGTAAGTAAATGAATATAGGATGTAATGCAATAACCTAAAATCTAAACTTATAACAATAAAATTAGAGAAAAATGATGAATAGTATATACTGCTGTCAAGTTGGCAGCAAAATAATTAAACTTGTAGATAGTTTAAATCTATGATTGAACAGCACGTACTAAGTTTATTTCGAAACTCAATGTGTGTTTGAACTGAAACTAAAACTACGTGGCGCTACATCCCTGGAGGGACTTGGCCTTATCACCCGACCGCTGCGTCATCTACCGAAGGCAGATGGCAGGATTGGAGGGCATGTGGTCAGCATGCCGACACCCACGGCCGTTAACGGTGGTTTTCATGGCCGGAGCCGCTACTTCTCTATCAAGTAGCTCCTCAATTTGAATCACGAGGCTGAGTGCGCCCCTACCAGACCTCCCTACCTCAGAAAAATCCGAGGAGGTACCGGCGATCGAACTCGGGCCGACGGATCTGTGGTCAGCGACGCTAACCACAAGACCACGCCGGCGTTCAATGTGTGTTTGAAACTTAAGTTAAATAAAAGTCTACGATGTTTTAATTTTTGTGTTTTCTTACTAATCTGCTGTCAAGGAACAACGCCTCGAAAGACTCGTAATCATGTACAAAAAAAACACTGCTATTCCGGGAGCATACAGCTATTGGTAGTACAGCTGCTATTCTACATAATTAGAACAATATTTACATTCCAAGACTGAAAATCAGTATAATAGTAAATTTCACATATACCAAATTTATCTTTACATTAAATTTATGATTGGCTATAGCAATAACAGAACTATATTAATGGGTGTTTGAAGAGAGAAAAGGCACATACTTTTATAGCTGAAAAAACGGTCATATTGACCAAAATTCAAGCCCGTGTTTTAAAACAGACACTTTTGCTGGAACAATAGAGTCGGCTGTATCATTTTTGGTCAGTGAACATTCTGAAATGAGTAACACTTCAAAATTACAAAATCTGGTAGTCTGTTGGTTGTTGAGAGATATCACATTATTATGTTTGCGGGCCATTGAGCACGTAAACAACGACCATTTCCCTTTTAAAGAGGAGGAAAGAGAGCAACAAAACGAAACTCGAGTAGAAAAAAGTGTGTGATCAACGAATTTATCCAGATGTCATTGTACTCTGTGAATATTGTAAAGGAAATAAAAATGCGGTTGGTGTTATGAAATCGTACTTGTTTCGGAGCATATGTCAAATCTAATAATTGGAATTTATTAATTAACCACATATGCGTTTCTCTCATGGCACTAACATATCATTACGGAGTACAAGTAGACTATTATTCCTTCGATAGAAACTAACAAAAAATTCAAATACCGTACCAAGTTTGTCTCAAGTGAGAAGGACACTTCTCCAAGAAGGAAACAAATTGTCCCTAAAGACTTTTTGTGTGATGAAAGATCCCCCATACCACAAACATATAAAGTAATCTAGAAAGATAAATTTGAAACAATATTTACTATGTTATTATAGATATACAACTTTATAGCAATCACCTGCACATGATACACCTTTGTAAAATTATCATATTTTACATTATCTTCACCAATGCACCAGCTTTCAATAGTTCTGATAAATCATATAAGTAAATATATGTAAATATTATCACTGTGTAGATAATAATTGTTTTTTAAATTATTGTATTACAGTGTCGTCATTCATATACAAATGTCTAGACTTCGGATTTTAGGTAAAAACCTATTTTAATCCTTAAGTGATATATGGACGAAAACTTGTATATGCACGTTTCATAAGTGACTATCCCTAAAACTGATACTTTTATAGGACCTAAAACAGCCTATTTTTACGTTACAGCCTAATATTGCCTTTTTGCTTGTTTTTTCTTCTAAAGTTCAAAATAAGTTACTTTTTGTTATAAATTCTAGCATTTATTTTCAGCTCGTACTAAATTTTTAGCTCGGAATGTGCACATTTGTGACGTGGTAAAATAGTAAGAAATAATTCGTCTTCAGTAGAAAAATTCCTTGGAATTCCCAAGAAAATGTAGTTTTTTTTCTCCCGACTCCCACATCCAGAAAAAAGAAAAAAAGAAAAAAAACTGAATTACTGAGGGATACAAGGGGTTGAATATGCTAGCGTGCGTAGCTTCTGGGCGCAGGGATTAGGTTTTCACTGTTATGGTAGTAATACAGGCCCTAGTACCAGGGTCTATATAATTCTGTGTACCATAGGCCTATATCTGTGTTTTATCGTGATTGTTGATTAATGGTGACTTCAATAAATATAATATTCTGCATTGCAATTGAGATATTTCAGAAAATTGGCAACTTAACGATTTTATAAGAGACTATTTTACGATTTTTAGAACCTATTTTCCAATTTTTAGAGCCTATTTTAGGTACCTAAAACAGCATTTTTAGCGACCTAAAAGTCCGAAGTCAACTAATGTCAATAAATCCTAGCATATGTCTTAAAATCATAAAATTCAATGAAAAGAATAAAATTCTCAGATATCATGTATAAGCACTTTGTCAGTAGTTCAGTCAATAAAAAAACTATTAAAAAATAAAATTTAAAAAAACTTTTAGTTTTGAAATTTGACAGAGCTGTCAGAGGGAGTGTCCTGAACAACATACTCAAAGTCCCCGTGGCTGGGGGTAAGCGGCAGGCATGAAGACTCGCAGAAGGATCATTTTTTTAGGTTTTTCGCTTATACCTATACAATGGTGCATCGTAGAAGAAAAGTTGCTATATACAACATTCAAGCTATTACATTTTTTTACTTGCACATTGTTTTCTATTCCCAATAGTTTTCGAGATATCCGCCAGCGAAAATAGCAAATTTTCGGAAAAGCTATTTCTCCTCGAGCTTTTCGACACATTTTGCCTTCTAGCGCTTCAGCCCGTAGGTATAGTGCAATGCTCTCATGAAAGAAGTTGTAGGAAAATAAATTCACTTTAAAATGAGTAGTCATTTATTATTTTGTCTTCAAATGTTCAAAGATTATAAAACTTTTAATTCCGGTCAAATTTCGAGATTTCGAAAGAAAACCGTGCATCGCACTTCCTTTAAATTAAGGTGTTATATCTTTGTATATAAATTGTATATTGTGTATTTTCATCATGAAACAAGTGGAGAAATATTATACAACCACATCTCTGCCAAATTTCAAAACTATATAATTTGTCTCCTTTTTTTTTGTCTGGACTACAATGTATATTCCATTAGCCTACACATAGGCTACTGTGCTTGTACCGCGATCGGTTTTGTAATCAATGCAGTGCAATCAATATAATATTTTTCCACTTCTTTCACGATCTAAATACACAATATACAGCTTATATATAAAAATATAACCTCTAAATATAGAGAAAGTGCTATGTACGGATTTCTTGAGTATGTAACTCAAGTTAAAGGAAAGTGTACTGAAATGTAGGCTATATAGGCCTAGGTAAAGATGTAATTCAAGTTAAAAGACATTAAAATGAAATAGGTAGGATTGGAAAGAAATAGAAATGAAATATTTAGTAGCCAATTAAGAAACCCGAAGTTACGCAGAGTGAGAAGGACAGTTTTGAAATCGGAATCTTTTCTATTGTTCTGTATGCAACTAAATTCTTCTCTACCAAACCTTAAGAAATCTACGAATGATGTAGGTCTGTAGAAGTTTAAGTTAATAAGAGGATTTGTTTGAAAGAAATGAAAAAGGTCAATAAATACCTGGAAGGGTAAAGACTTCAAGAACACTGTAAAAATGTGATTATTGTTGTGTGTTTTCATTTAAGGTGGTTAGTTGGTTTTTCACATTTAAGACCGACTGATGTGTAGTGAGTGATGTTATAAATCTATCTTTTTTAAGAGTGATACCACAGTCAAGAAATCATTAATGTGAACCAATGTATTTTTAATTACTTCCTCTGCCCGAACCATAGGTACTATAGGTAGAGGAAGTATTGTTTTCGACCCCAAAATTCGAAGTTGTGTTTTTAGCAAGGCCCCCTGAATCCAAAAATACTATTTTTGGAAACATGTCTGTGTGTCTGTCTGTGTGGATGTCTGTGAACAGGCTAGCTCCAAAACGGAAAATAGTATGATAACAACATTTCGTATTTGGGTCAGGTACCCTCTGAGAGGATGTGAGATGAAGATTGGCGACAAGTTTCTCTTATTTTTAAGGGGACTTTACATGAAAATTGTAGGTTTTTCGCAATTTTCTCGAAAACGGCTCTCACGATTTTCTTTAAATTTTGCATATGGGTTGCTTATACTAAGAGCTAAAACTTTTATTTGAAACTATGAATATGCGTTCCTTGCCTCTTGTAACGGAAAATCGTACGAAAACAAAATTTTCTATTTGGGTTAGGTACCTTCTGAGGCTGTGGCACGAAGATTGGCGACAACCTTTATATACTTTTATATTAAGGGGACATTATATAAAGAAAATTTTGTTTTTTTGCGATTTTCTCAAAAACGGCTCTAACGATTTCCTATAAATTTTGTACATGGAGTGCTTATACCAAGAGCTAACACTTTTATTTGTAACTTTTTTCAAAAAATTATCTGAAGGGTGGTTGTAAGCTACCCACTGTTTGTGGGAACTCTGTCTTGCCTGGTGAACAACTCAATATGGGACCATTCACGGCCTATATAAGCACACGGAGTGAGAAAGATGTATTGTTGGCCATCCTTACAGTAAAGAAATATCAAAGGGAAATGTTCGATAAATTTCGGAAAGTTCAATAAACGTTTGCAGTCACTTGTTTATTATTCTTTTTTCTTTGTACATAACCTTCGTTTTTAACAACGGTAGTTTACCCTACCTGCCCTATGCTTTATTTTAACATCGATTTCAGCGAATTGCTCAATTGCCTAATTTCTCCAGTAGAGGCGACACAGTCTGCACCCAGATTGAATGAAATTCCAGCATACTTCAGTTTCCGAGTTTATATTTCAGAGGGTGGTTTTTAGTCGCAACATTCAAAGAAGGGGCTATAAGGTACTTATAGCATAATTAAAATATAAGTCGCCCCTTAAGCTCCGCCCATTCGATATTCACATTTGCACTAACTGTGTGATGTATTTTGTTTCTGAGCAAAGCAGGGTGAGCAACTTCCTTGTATATTGTCGCAAGTGCCTTGTACCCACCTCTGCATAATACAGTGTAAATAATGCATAACACTAACCGCATAGTTAAGTGCGAGAAGCGGAGGCGGTAGTCGTAGCAAAGCGCCCTTGCATTTTCGAATAATGTACGATACACTGTTTGTAGGTTTCGAAAATGTACCATATTATATCTCCTGCGAGGTTTGTCAGCCTGTCACAGCTCGTCTAGCGGTATGACATCACACCTCCAAAGTCCATTCACGAGTTTCTTCATAATACGAGGACAGAAGTATTCTTGGTATAAAAGAAACTGCATCGGTGAGGGTGCGGCGGGTGGGACCGATTCATCCTGAGGTGCGACTTATATTTGAATTTTCACAATTAGCGTAAAATTGTATCTTGCGATTCTGTACAAGGATATGTGAATACTGCTAACTTTTATTTCGGCAAAGGAAGTTATGTGACTTTCACATCAGATTTTTTTGGTGATGTGATTTTTTTAAGTGGATTTAGTGTGAGACTAGCACTGAATAAAAGACTTTTCATTTAACCAAATTTAACGCATTTAAGATGAACTTATAATGGATTATAAGAAGTGTTACCCCCTGAACCTCTCCTTCTCCATTGAGCAAGCCGGAGTAGTGTGCACAAAGCATTTGGTAACTATAAGAATTCCGTATGTTATTACGTGAAGGTGGCGCCCTTGTTTACAAATTTCCCTTCACTGTAGAGAACAGGTATAGTCTGGAATGTTATTTACTTGAGAGGAACAGGTGCATGGGGAACCTGTTGTGAATTTCAAACAAATTCTTATACACTTACCTATGATTTGCGTCCAGAACTGCAGTCAAGAAATGTCCTGGGGCTCCATCCTGTTGAAGAACAATGGTGTTAAGAATACCAACTGTCAAGTTCCGGAATCAGTCATTGAGACAGCATTTCGAGGTGCGATTCGCCAGACACAGATGTTTCAAAGAAATATGGCCCAATGGTAACTCCGGCCCACATCATGATATGAGGGGGATGTTGTTGAGGGTTATGTTTGGCCCACGAATAAACATTACGCGAACGAGAGCTGAGATACACGGGGCATTCGTCAGTCATCAAGACATTACGACGAACTGCTAAGGTGGGAAAAGCAGACGTCGCGTTTCCATATCCCGGTCAATTAATTCATTTATGGTGGTGGGTTTATATTCTGCATAATAACCTTCATTTTTCATTTAGCGGCACAACGAAGTTCTTGGGATCTTCATTTCTGCCGATCGCTTCCTTGTTGATTTCATCGGTGAACGCTTCAATGATTCACTCAGACGATTACTGACATCAACACCGCAATAATGTTTAGGGCTTCCGCTTCGTTTTGCATCCAATACAGAACCTGTTGAGAAAGTCTTCTTTTCCAATTTTTGTAGATTGGCTTCAGTAGGAGCTGCTTTATTGAAACGAAGAAGGAAGTTCTCTCTGATTTCTTCGTACGTTTAGCCAGTTTGTATTTTTCATGAACCCACACACTAACAATGAGACGTTCCTCAATCGTATATTTGCTTGTATCCGCCACTGCTTACAACACAAACATAACACAGCGTTTCACGTCGACAGTATATGAAGGGGGTAAATATTCCTCTCAGCCTATGAATAGTTTTTAATTAGTTTTCGGTTTCGGAAAACAAGATATTTCATTATAGTCCATTTGCCAGACCCATCAGTCATTATAAATTGGGGGGACTGAATGAAACTTATACCACACGTTCCTGGGGTCATGTGGAGCAAAAACGTCCGGGGGGCCATCATGAGGAGGTAGCTTTCAAACATGGCGGCCATTCAAAATGGCGGACGACTGTGAATCTTTAAATTCAAATATCTCGGGACCGGGTTCATAAATCCTGACTTTTGTTCTTTCAAAATGTAGGTTATCCTTCTGGCTACATTTTTGTTTCACACGTGTATGGCCAAAAACCAGTCTTTATTGGTCAAAACCCAAAAAAATCAGAAAAATAGGTTTTTTGACATTTACGTTTTGCAGCTTATTACTCTAACCGTTGGGTATATCGAAAAAGTGTCTGATATAAAAATTGTAGAGACACATCTCACCTTTAAAACGCAAAAATGAAATCGAAGATCAGATCAATAGACTCCGAGATATCCAGATTCAAAACGGGCGGGGCGGGGTTGAGCGTGCTGACCGAGCGCTCGGTGCAGCCTAGTAAGAGGCGAGACTTGGTCTAAAATCCTGCGCTTTATTTTTTTTCAGCCTCAGTAATTGATTTATTACTAGAAAAATTTACATTACCTACTAATGTGCACTATTTTTAACATGGTTATTGAACACTTATAAATACAATTAACAATTATATCATTTATCTGGGAAATGGACATCAATAATTACCAACTCAAATAATATACTGTCAAGGCTTTTATCTTCGATTTTTAAGGTGAAATCGTTAAAGGAACTTCTAATAGTCAAAATAATTAAAAAAGGAAAAAAGTAATACAATTTAGGTATGTAACGGAGACTTTTAACAATACTTTCAGAAATGAACACAGGATGTAAGGAACTAAGAAATAACAATGCCTATAAAATGACATATACAATATTATTAACAATGTTGAATTAAGTCTTCTTCACTAGAATAATTGAAATTAGTTATTATAATTATTGCTCTCGTCCTCAACTGCCATTGCTTCGGTGGGTAAACCCCTTGCACCCACAGCTCTCAATGATTCAGATTTTAGTTGCTAAGCACAAGTAACTTTCTGGTGCACAGTTGCTCTTGGAGTGGCACCGGAAAAAGGAAAGTACGCACGCCGGTACTGGCAGACCTTCTATCCACTTGACTGATAAGTTACCTGATGTGTCCTTTTCTCACCCATGAGCAAAACGGTCCAGAATTTGTGTTTTGGTTTCCAGGCTTCTGATCAAATTCCGGCCTGGTGGTTGGCACGTTTATTGTGTTGTCTGAAGGTGTCTTTACAAAGAGACATTTGGAAGCTCTCAATCTGGCCCTCCGAACATCTTTGTAGCGCAGCTCATAAACAGATTTCACCTTGCATTTGGGGGCGTACGACTGGAAGACGAATTCTTCTTTGGTGTCATCAACATCAATATACATCATCCAATCTCTGCCTAACTTGTTGAACGCTTCAATAAATCTTTGTTCCTTTTTGCACAAAAGCTTAAATCCTTTAACTTTTCTCTGGCCAGCTAAAGCACTGATTGTGTCGCAGCCAGACATGCAATAATACCCAATAAAAGCTGTAAAAAGCTGTTCGCCTAAGGCAGAAACTGAAAAACTGGCATATCGGTTAAAACTGTTTTGTTTCTTTCCCGATTCAGAAGTTTTTGCTTTTTATGGTTTTGCAAGAACCTACAGTCAAAACTAATACATCTGTATCGATTCAAAAGCAAAGAACTGATTCAGTTTATGTAGCGGCGTTCCTTACATGCAGAATCATTTTGGAATCAGCTTCTTCTTGAGTGCAGAACAGCTCAGGAACATTTTTGCACCTAATATAAATGATCCTGAAGCATATTTCACCAACTGCTACGAAGATTTCTAGGTTTCCAATTATGTTTTCAAATTTCTCCTCTTACCAACTGTAAAAAAATTTTATCATTATATTTTTGCCATAACTGTTCCTTAGAAGCGTCCTCCAACAAATCACACTGTGAGCACACTTGATTTCACTAAATTTGATACCTTCAGCTGTTCCGCTTTTTTCTCGCTCCATAGATTTGATCGAAACCTCTGGATAATATATGTCAACCCTCTGACCTATATTCAAAACCTGCTTGAGAAAATTCGTTGATAATTCGTCAAACGTTTTTTGTTCTCCTTTGATGGACTGAAACACAACCATTGAATCAATGATGCAGGCCGAATCTTTTTCCGGCAGACTGACAGGGGTGGTGTATATTTCCAAAAAATGGGCAAACACTGATTTGTAGATTTTCTCCAAAGGCCCATTAACATTTGCCAGAGTCCATGGAAACGGCGCCAGAGGATATCTGAACACTTCCATCATGCCAAATTGTTGGTTTTCACCAATATAGGTCAGTTTGCTGAATAGATTTCGATTGCACTGGAGGATTACTTCTTTGTTTCCAACCTTGCTTTTGCTCTTCTTTAGTCTACTAATCTTAAGACCCACTTTCTTAATACGTTAATGAAACCCTTCTCATTTAGCTAGCCGAAACGTGAACTCTTAATAAGCTATTTTCCCTTGTTTTCCGAATGAATGTGCTCAGAAGCTGTTGAATCATCAACATGTATTCCAGTAGGCAAATGTAAAAGGGTTGGGATCGAAGGGGTTCGTCCACTCGGCTAGAAGTTCAGTGAGAGTTGTCACGTCTTTCTCATCTCTAAGTGTCCTTTGGCTTAGGAGGCCAGGGTGGCACTGATTTGTTTCGCTGGATGATAGAATGCTGAAAAGGTACTCAGCATTATCATATTTGCGTACTACAGCCTACTTTTTCAGACTGAAACCCTTAGTACCTTCAGGAGTTTGCGTGTCTTTGTTTAATGTCTCTTCGGTGGCTTGGTCCACTGGAATTCTAGAAAATGGGTTGTTGCTTCTTATTTGTACTGAAAACCCCCTTCTACATAATATTGGTGAACATATGGGCTTTCCTTTTCTAGTTTAGTTAATTCAAGAAAGTGTTACGATAGATAATGTGAGAAGTTCACTCTATCCATGGCAAAAATTCAGGGCACAATTTTTTCAACAGCAGCTAAAAACAGAAACCTATTTCCTTGTTGATTAGCCCAAAGAAAAACGGAAAGTAGCTCCACTAGGGCGATATATTTCAACCGAAAGGACGACACTTGGAAGAAGATGTATCAAGTAGAGTGGCTTGAACATGTTCTTCTTGAAGTACAGAGTTATGGGATGTATAGTTCGTAATTATTGATGTTCATTTCCCAGGTAAATTGTATAATTGTTAATTGTACTCGTATTCATTACTCAAATCCGATGCACCGAGAGCTGTGGGTGCAAAGGGTGTACCGAAGCAACAGCAGATGAGGAAGAGTGCAATTATAATAACTGATTACAGTGATTCTAGTGAAGAAAACTTAATTCAAGATTGTTCATAATATCATATAAGGCATTTTATAGGCATTTTTATTTCTTAGTTGCTTAAAACCTGTGTTCATTTCTGAAAGTATTGTTAAAAGTCTCCGATACATACTTAAACTGTATTACTTTTTTCCTTTTTTAATTATTTCACCTATTTGAATTTCCTTTAACGATTTCATCTTAAAAATCGAAGATAAAAGCCTTGACAGTATATTATACGAGTTGGTAATTATTTATGTCCATTTTCCAGATAAGTGATATAATTGTTAATTGTATTTACGAGTAAGTGTTTATTAATCATGTTAAAAATAGTGCACATTAGTAGGTAATGTAAATTTTTCTAGTAATAAATCAATTACTGAGGCTGAAAATAAATAAAGCGCAGGATTTTACGCCAAGTCTCGCCTCTCGCTAGGCTGCACCGAGCGCTCAGTCAACATGCTCAACCCCACCCCGCCCGCTTTTGAATCTGGATATCTCGGATTCTATTGAACTGATCTTCGATTTCATTTTTGTGTTTTAAAGGTGAGATGTGTCTCTACAACTTTTATTTCAAACGCTTTTTCGATATACCCAACGGTTAGAGTAATAAACCGCAAAACGTAAATGTCAAAAAAAACTATTTTTCCGATTTTTAGAGTCTCGACCAATAAATACTGGGTTTTTGGCCATACACATGTGAAACAAAAATGTAGCCAGAAGAATAACCTACATTTTGAAAAAACAAAATTCAGGATTGATGAACCCAGTCCCGAGATATTTGAATTTAAAGATTCACAGTCGTCTGGCATTTTAAATGGCCGCCATGTTTGAAAGCTACCTCCTCATGATGGCCCCCCGGACCGTTTTTCTCCACATGACCCCAGGAACGTATGGTATAAGTTTCATTCAGTCCCGTCAAATTATAATGTCTTGGTCAATTTTGGGGGTCTGGAACATGGACTATTATAAACATTATCCAATCGCGACTTTTGGTCCACTCTGTAGTTGTGCTATAAGTGCTATAAGGTATAACCGATGGAGTTACGAGAACAATTCATAGGCCCGAACTTGTAGATCTCTTAAAACCCGCTAATACAGGTGCAATCGGTTTTTTATCCGACTTCATGTTTAGCTACTATAAGCCTTCAAGAAGGTCTACAGAGACCTTACAGTTGCGTCCGCTGTAATGAATGTTATTCGTGGTAATAATTTAAAAATCGGATTGTATTGGAATATTTCCGTCCGTCAAAAGCTATAAGCTTTTAAGTATTTCGAATCTTAATTTTCTGGCTCATCAGGAAGTAGCAAAGAATTATATCAATGACTGGGTTAGCCACACGGTTTTGTAGTATAGTGATGATTTATTGCTTTTAAACCGTTAAATGGGCGTTACTTCGTCACCGATAAACCGATTTGGTCCAAAGTCAGTAGGCTTCGTCCTACGGCCTACGGACGTTAAAATAGATATACTACGTTTCATGAAAATCCGATAAATCGTATTCGTGTTATTGCGCGTAGAGACGTAAGAACGGACAGACGGACAGACATTTTGACCATGTACCATACAATCTTAGAAAGTACAATTCTTACACTTAATAACTCACGATATTAATTTATGAAATCGTGGCGTACGGTAACAAACGCAATGCCTAGAGTGTAAAGTCTGTCCATTCTAAGAAAGAAAGCTGATGTAAACAAAACAAAGAAACAGTATGGCTGTCTCACTTCAGCACATTACTCGTATGACTTAAGAGTGAGACAGACATAGGTCTACTGGTTTTTCTTTACTTTAGGTTTCTATGGTTTAGTCACTAGACCAACCTTACAATTTTTTATCTAGGCTATAAGACCAGGGAAGAAATTAGAATCACTGGCACATGAATACTGCTAACTTATACAAAAATAGGGAAGTGGTCTATGGAATAAACAAAAAACTGTAGAATAAACCAAACAGATGAATAAGCAGCAACTTCCAGTCTACACGCTCAGAAAGTTTTTATGGGCAAGGAGCTAACTCCATGGCGCTACATATCTGTAGGGACTAGGCCTACCAGCTGACCGTTGCGTCAGCTACCACAAGCCGATGGCAGGAATTGGTTCATGTGTCCAGCTGCCTTATTATGTATTTATTCGATTTATCATCAGGTCGACTCGAGATGATTGCAGTCGGGATATCCACATGCCGAGTTGATCAAAATGTTAGGATAATTGGTATTCTGTAACATCCATCGAGATCATCCACTTCTGGTGGATGTCTTAAATCAATTTCGGTTTGCTGACCCGAAGGTAGGCGAAGCATTAGTGACGTATAGATGACGATTAACCAATGGGAGAATAGCGTTTTAAGCGACGTCATCACAACAGGTAGTCTGAAACCGTAATCATGCCATATTGAAAATGGCTTAACTAAAATTCACAAGTCTTAGGTCTCACATAATTTATAAAACAGTGTCGCTCTGAAAGAAAGCTAAAGCTGCGTCTCCCTTGATATACATTTAACACCAACATGTCAATATTAACAAATAAGAATACTAACAAGTTGATATTGACATGTATATTGCAATTTGGCGTTCCAATTGACTTGACATGCAAACCCAGCGTGTTGCACTTAACATTTTCAGATGTTAAATTGTTTTCCGGAGAAAATGGACAACATGTCAAGTCAATTGACTTGTCGGTCAATATCGGCTTTGTTTCGGTAATATCCGGTAAACGAAAAGTGATCGTCAACTTCCTCAATATTCCCGGCGTCCATTTTATATTATGTGAGTATTTGGTATATCAGTGTTTTCAATAGTATTGCATCTACTTTTAAATTTCTTTTATGGCATACCCCATTGTTGAAAAATGTGATAGTTATTTTGAAAAGATCAAGACATCTGTACAAAATTAGTATTTAAGAAAGTCATAGACAGTTAACAAGAAGATAATAACGGGTATATAAAACTACTCTCATTTTGTAATGTTGGCTGCCCTCTTCAGAGGCGTTTTATTTTTGAATGTTATTCATTTCTGTTCGTAACCGCGCCAACACAAGTTAACCTAGTGGAGACAGCTGTTAATTGGCAAAGCACTTGACTTGTATACATCAACAAGTTGATGGTAAACATTTAACATGTGTTAACTGCAACATGTTGGTATTAAATGTATATCAATGGAGACGTAGCTTAACATGGATTGGCCCATTCAGATATCTTTTCTGGTAGGCCTTACTAATAGATAATACAAAAGTTCGTATCTTAAATAACTACGCCTTTGGTTGTAAAATGTTGCAATGTAGGGCTACCATTGTAATACGAAAGTAAGAGCAAAATGTTCCTTTTATTCACTAGGTTTCAATTATCAAGTCTCAGGAATATGGGATTGCCAAGGGCAAGAAGTGTGGCGGTCATTCAATCCTCATATACTCTATTCCAGAATTTGTTACGACACATTTGCACTTTGCGTTCACCCAGTCGTTTATGCTATAGAAGCAAGCCAGTTTCTGTGTGATATTCTCACTACAGTAGAAAAATTTTATCAGAACGGATAAGAGTTTATAGTGAATGAATAGTGTATTGAATAATGGAAATGGTTCATTATTATATTGTAAAAGAGCTTGGAGATACTGGTGTGCGTTGTTTCAAGCGATAGACTTACGAATACTTTCCAGCAGGCAGATTTCAACTATCAGTGGTTTGTTGTTTTCGAAACCCATTTCCACGTCTTCTCATTATTAGGTAATTATGCATGCATTTTCCTTTGCACAAGTAAAATCATTTACGCCTACATAGTACATAGTAACAAATTACTTATTATTGCATAATATTTGCCAAAATCGTCTTTCACCGTATTACAAACGTTCTATAACTAAAATAACTAAATAACTAAAAAGAGCTTGGAGATACTGATGTGCGTTGTTTCAAGCGATAGACTTACGAATACTTTCCAGCAGGCAGATTTCAACTATCAGTGGTTTGTTGTTTTCGAAACCCATTTCCACGTCTTCTCATTATTAGGTAATTATGCATGCATTTTCCTTTGCACAAGTAAAATCATTTACGCCTACATAGTACATAGTAACAAATTACTTATTATTACATAATATTTGCCAAAATCGTCTTTCACCGTGTTACAAACGTTCTATAACTAAAATATTTGTGTACAGTCCAGCGTTTAATTTAACAAATAATAATGATCTCAGGAATTATAAAAAAAATATATGATTTATTTTGATTTGTTGTACCTATAGGTCTATTGCCTTAATATAAATTTACTGCTAAATATGATTCAAAATGAAGAACTCAACTTCATGTGAAACGTATCTTTTTTATTTAGGAGTTTAGTTGGCACTGGTTAAGTACCAGTAGATTTTAATGAGTAGACCATTTTCTTCTGCGGTTTTATTCGTAGTTTGTTTTCTTTACTTAATGTTTGCAATTATGGCAACAACATTTCTTTTCGGTAATCAATTAGGTTGACAGGCATACTGGCGATTAAATTGTCTTGTAATTAGTAGGGCTCGGACCATTAGGTAAATACAAATATATATATATATATTTTGCTATTACTTATGATTTCTGAACTTTGTCAAAGTTCCGGTTGGGACCTTTGGATTCAAAATACTGAGTTGCATACCACATATAAAAAACTATTTTCTATATTTCTTTCTGTATAAATATTTTTGGTAAATTAATCTTTTTTTTACATATTTTACCACATAACATGTTTAGAAATGAATATTTTGACTGTTTTTGTAAAATTGCGACATATTTTCAATGTGTTGCGTTGTTATGTTGAGTCAGACAATAAAAAGGGTTGATTTGGCCTTTATTAGTGCAAATTTCTCTTTCCTCTCACACTACATTACTAAGGTGGAAACAAAACAATTGTGACAGAATCAATAAAGGAAATCAAACACATTGAAAACAAGCTTAACAAAATCAGTGGTTCAAAAGCAAAGAAATTTATAGAAAAATGTCTGTCATGCCTAAATAAGAATGAAGGGTTACAAGTGTTGCGTAAGATTTCAGATATTTTAATGGGTAACAGGGTAGAGAACTTGGAGCAAATGGAACATCTGAATGTCAGTGACATTGCGTGTTACAAATTTGCAAAATTAACATCCTGCGATGTTGAACGTACATAGGCCTATTCAAGATACAAGTCTCTGTTCCGTGAAAATCGTCACAGCTTTAAAATGCACAACGATCTACTTTTGTCGTTCACTGCAACAGTTCTACACTTGCTGACAAGAATGACTAGATGAGTACTTCTGTAAATATTGGTTAAAAAAGTTACGGTAATTAAAATATTTTCAATTTTTTAATAAGTTACATGTTTCGACTTTTTAACCACATAAAAAATAAATATTTTCATTTTTATAAGCACCTAAAAGTCCGAGCCCTAGTAATTACCAAACAAATTTAGGTAACATGCATTTTTCACGCTACAAATTATATTTCTGTCAATTATTTGTAAAGTAGTTTTGCTAAGGTAGTCAAACATAACCCTATATTTTTACAATTATTATTTTGATATGTTTCCATCAGATTAACTGTTTTAAATGCCTTGATTAGTTATGCTTATGCATTAATAATACGTATTTAATAAAAAATATGTAAACCACTTTCCTTACTTCTTTAACTTTGAAATTGCTAATCGTTTGCGTGAGACCTCTAGAGCAGGATTCCGATGAGCCATTATTACTATCGGAATCTGTTCTACCGGTTACAGAATAGCAAAACGTGGAATATTCGGTTTTTTCTCCGATTCCGAATCGAAATTCAAATCGAATAGTTACAGAATATGGATGCAACATGCCAACTCCCATGACCGTTATTCATCGCTCCTCAATTGGTGTCACGAGGCTGAGTGCACCCCGTACCTCATAAAAATCCGAGAAGGTTCTTAGATCGAACCCTAATACCATAAAGGTACTCCATTGACACTGTTCTGCAATATAACAGTCCGTTATGGGTAGTTGTATAGAGTTGCTGTTTTTCATATTGATTGAAACAAATAGCTGTTTTGCATTAATATGTTTAATATTTATCACATTTTGCGATGATATACATTAGAATTTTAATGCTGAATATAACAATTACGATCCTTATGATCCTAGATGCTATACATTAAGGCTATGACAAAATCGGCCATGTCATACAATGAGCACGATTTTCATCGGATGTGTGCATTGCTTGAAAATTAATTGGACACCCTTATTTTATTATTGATGTAACTGCATCGTTCTCTAAGCACTAAGCAATATAGCCATGCTGTAACACACAGAGTCTTCCATGTTAGAATTTTTTTCCCTTCTCCTATAAAAACACTGTCAATTCACATAACCGATTTTCCAGGTGCTACGTCAGGTTTCTTAAGACGAAACGTATTTTTTGTACCATCCCATTGATAAGCATGCTTTCTTCAACATTTCCTTTGTTCATTTCAAAGTAGTAGAGCTCAGATATTTTAAACACCTGTCTGTCTTTCTTATCTTCCATTGACATAGTTTCACTTGAAGTTACATAGGCTACTTCATGTAATACCGAGGCCACCAACAATAACATGTCAGTATGTTGTTACTGAGTTACTTGTGTTAAATGTTAATTAAGTACTGATAGTCATGACGATTTGTAATAATTTAATTGTTTTCTTTAAGGAATGTGCACATATTTGTAAGTATTCTTGTACTACTCTCACATAGAACATGTTTCAGTTCAGTAACCGTGGAAACGAAAATCTCATTGGCAATTAAGTTCCATTCCAGCTTAGGCTATCAGATGGCGACACGTGCAATGAACATGGAAACACTGCCCACTGTTCAGTGGTTACAATGCGCCGTGTTCTTCATCATATGACAAATACACAACAGTTGGGTTCTTCCATCTGTTTTTATCTATTTCTGGGCTAATCAAATACATATCAAGCAGAGTCAAGTTTTATTGTGAATGTATGTTTCGTTTGCTTCGACCGATTGGACCGTGCAGTTACATTTTAAAAAAGAAAGTGAAATAACTGTGTAGATGTTCAGCACTTATTGATCATGATTACAGCCCGGATGTTTATGTAATGTTATTCTAAAAATATTTAGATAAAGAGGCATGTAACGAAAACCTCAAAGCATGTAAAAACTATGAACTCAGAAGTCTTAAAAATGTCCACAAGTACTTTACAAAAAGCCAAGAATACGTACATAACAGAATACCAGAAACCTCAACTCACATGCTATAACGTAGGCCTAATATCAATATCTATTTGTTTTTATTATTGGTATGAATAAATTGGATTTTTGTCATGAGCATTGTAATTGGATTTTCGACCTGTAATGTTCATTATTAGCCTATCACTAGACTTCGGACTTTTAGGTCGCTAAAAATGCTGTTTTAAGTACCTAAAATAGGCTCCAAAAATTGGAAAATAGGTTCTAAAAACCGTAAAATAGCCTGTTATAAAATCGTTAAGTTGCAAATTTTCTGAAATATCTCAATTGCAATGCAGAATATTATATTTATTTAAGTCACCATTAATCAATAATCATGATAAAATTCAGATATAGGCCTATGGTACACAGAATTATATAGTCCTATTACAATGGCCTGTATTACTACCATAACAATGAAAACCTAATCCTTGCGCCCAGATGCTACGCACACTAGCATAATCAACCCCTTGTATCCCTCAGTGATTCAGAGAACTACTTTTCTGTTTGTTTGTTTGTTGTTGTTACTGGATGTGGGAGTCGGAAGAAAAACACTACATTTTTTTGGGAATTCCAAGGAATTTTTCTACTGAAGACGAAACATTCCACACTATTTAACCAAGTGACAAATATGTCATGTACTGCACATTCCGAGCTAAAAATTTAGTACGAACTGAAAAAAAATGGCTAGAATTTATAACAAGAAATAACTTATTTTGTACTTTAGAGGGAAAGCAAGCAAAAAGGCAATATTAGGCTCTAACGTAAAAATAGGCTGTTTTAGGTCCTATAAAACAATCAGTTTTAGGTATAGTCACTTATGAAACATGCACATACAAGTTTTCGTCCATTGCCTATATCACTTAAGGATTAAAATAGGTTTTTACCTAAAATCCGAAGTCTACCTATCACTAAATAAATAAAATAA
Source organism: Ectobius pallidus (assembly GCA_964059195.1). Taxonomy (NCBI): domain Eukaryota; kingdom Metazoa; phylum Arthropoda; class Insecta; order Blattodea; family Ectobiidae; genus Ectobius; species Ectobius pallidus. The sequence goes on from CAXKWD010000006.1 coordinate 36,727,334, forward strand.
TAAATATGGTAGAAGAAAATTATTACTCCAAAACTTGTTTTATTTCAAATAAAGCTATTAGATTAATTTCATGCAAATGTTGCCACTTGGACAAGTTAAATTTTATTGAGCCCTTCTAATGATGCAATTTCGCCAGAGTAGTAAGGACCCCCTTATAAATCCCCGTAGGGGAAATGGGGTGGGGGTGATAACCTCATGGAGAGAAGTGATGAAGTCATCCAAGATGGCGGCACTTCAGGTTCCGGTTCAAAATGGCGGCCCTTGCAGTTCCTGTTCAAAGTGGCGGCACTTCCGATTCCTATTGCAAATGGCAGTACTTCCTATTGCAAATGGAGGAACTTCCTATTGCAATTGGCGGTACTTCCTGTTCCTATTTCAAATGGCGGAAATTCAAAATGGCGCCAGGCTAGAGATTTAAAAAAATGTATATTATGAACTAGTGCGTAATTCTTATTTCAGTTATCATAAATTCAAAATAGATTCTGGCACGGGATTTGATATTGTATATTTCGAATTATTGTGTAGTTCATATTTTATAATGGCGGAAATTCAAGATGGCGAAAGGCGGGAGGTTTGAAAATTGTATATTTATGAATTCGTGAATACTTCCTGTTTCAAAAGATCAACTTCCTGTTCTATTGGCTAAAATTTCGTGTTAAAAATGGTGTTTGGAGGGAAGTGTTGAAAATTTACATCCAACCTTCGACTTTACGTGGATTAGATCACTGTTAAGACCGACAACAAGACCAAGACCCAAGACAAGGGCCAAGGTCAGGTCTAAGGTCAAGACCAAGACTAGACCAAGACCAAGACCAAGACCAAGGCCGAGGCCTAAGGCAAGGTCTAGGTCTGTACCCTAACATATAACCTTAATATCATGCATAACATTATATTAGGCTTAACCTAACATTCAAATATTGTCCTCAAATGTAATTTTTGTGTCAAGTCAGCACAAAGGGCCTAAGGTGTAAAACTATTATAAAGGACCTCTTTGTAACTTATTACATTTAACCAAACATTAAAATTCTGTCCTTGAATGATTTTTTCGAGTCAAGTTGGCACTAAAGGCTTAACTGTCAGACCTTATACATATTGGACTGTATGCTATGCATAACATTCTTTTAGGCCCAACCCAAAGTTAAAATATTGTCCTCAATTGTGATTTCTGTGTCAAGTCGACAAAAAGGGCCTAAATGTCAAATCGTGTCCAAGGAGGCCTATATGCTATACATAACACTCTACTAGGCTTAACACAACCTTAAAATAATGTCCGCAAATGCGATTTTTGTGTCAAGCCTGCTAACAGGACCTAAATGTGTAAACCTAATACAAATAGCCTATTTGTTATGTAAAACAGTCTATTAGGTTTAACCAAATATTAAAATACTGTCCTCAAATGAGGTTTCTGTGTAAAGTGGGTACAAAGACCTAAATGTCCAAACGGGTACAATGGACATATTATGTTATTCATAACACTCTACTAAGATAGGTTTAAGTGAATTAATATATACACAGACATATAAGTTATAAGAAAATATTAATTTCATTTCACAAGAGACATTAATGTATTTATAATACTACAAGGATGTTAGGAATTCATAACTGTTCATCTTAGAATAGCATTGGAAAGTTATCTTATGATATATCAGTTCATAGGAATGTCCAGAACTTAATTTTGTCATTCATATATTAGACATTGTTTTATTATTGGAAACTTTTACAATTCTTATCACGGATGTACAATATGAATCTTGCACACTGAATGGGTCAAGTATAAAAATACACAGCCGGGATATAGGAAAGTCCTGATCTTAATTGAGTTGTTCCTATATATCAGACAGTTCTACAATTGAAACCTTTTACAATTACTATCAAAGCTGTACAATATGTATTTAGCACACTGAATTAGCAATGTATGAAAATATATACCCTGGATATGTCATATTTTTACTAAATCGATAACATTCCCTGTAAAGACGAACTTTTTGAACACCAGCCCTCTATAATATATCTATTTGTGCTACTGTATACAACTCTTCGAGTTTTCGTCATCATAAAACAGCATCAAACGTATGTTTCATTAATTAAACATTATTTTATTTTAATGTTTAACTATTATAGTGCCCAGGATGTATATTTTTGCGTTCTAAAATCCATGATTTTAAACTTATATCGTTTTGATACGCACATCTTGCTCCTGGAAAATTATGAAATGTACAAAGTTCAGTACATTTAGGTAGACTATTTAAATTAGGAGAATCGAAACCTAATGGATCGTAGATCTTAACAGACGGAATAATTTTTTGTAGAAATTGTTTCTTGGAAAACCCTTTACAAAATCATGTTCACAATTTTCAAAAACATTTTACAATATACATTCCATGCGATCAAATTTTACAAAACTACGTTATGCATGATATAAGTTGAGAAATAGAAACACACCTTGCCTTGTAACTTGCGTTGTTGAATTTTTCCATAAGAGATAGCACATAAGTGAACAAGTGGGCTTGGTTACTTAGTTCATCAGAAACCATGACATACATTGTCAGATTTTCCCATGATGTATGAATATTTTCCTAATTGATATAATTAAGTACTTCACTCTGCACGAGAACAATCTTAGTCTTAATGTTTCGTAAAAACACTAGAGTTCACCATCAAATAATTGATGTTATAGTTTTTAAAAATTATGCGTTTTTTTCATACTGTATACAACATTCGTTTAAGTTTTTAATTGTGTGTAACAAAGTTTCTTCTTTGAACAGGTAAGGTTTTGAATAACATTGAAATCACCTTGGCAGCACTGATGCTGGAATATTCTAGTCTGTCAGGCGATGCTCCTTCCCCCTCCTCCTGGAGCTTTCGGTTAGATAGCATCAGACGGTGTCTGGATCTGTTTTGGGAATGCACCGTAAGCCATGGAGCTCTTCACATTCAAGCAAATATAGTGTTATCTTGTTCTGTGCTAGTTTCTTCGCTCAAGATGGGACATTGTGTGAGTCGCCAATATGCAGTTAATTATTTAAAGTATTAACTTAAAATTACCTTGCAGTTCTTATACCAAATGAAAGCAACATTTAAGAACCAAGTTTTACCTTCATGGCAATTCACCAATGCGTGGTAGATGATTCGTAATATTTCAGGTAACCAGTTTGATATTTCCAATCTTCCTAGAAGATTTAGCATAATGATAGAATTTGTATTACAAAGATAGGTTCTGCTTTTATGGAGGTTTTCATGTTAATTAATGCGTAGTATCAAGAAAGTTGAAAGGTGGTTGAGTACATTTCAGTAGTATAATTCAATGAAAGAATTTTACGAGTATGAATCATTGTATACTGGATTCTGGCCTGCTCATCTCTTGATAGGTTTCCGCGACTAAGTAAAATACTGGTTTTTGGAGAGCACTTGTTAATATTATTGTTTCTATCTAGAAGTTAGGTAATGCAGTTTTGTGTTATTAACCTTACAGTTATGTCATTACGAAAATAGCCGAGTACTTAGTCATCCCTTATCTATCAGCTTTGCCGCGTGCGTAGTGTACGTGATTCCACTCCTATTGTTCCAATGTTTTGTTTTTCCTTTAATGTAGTTACATAGGTGTTATTTTGGAATTTTAGCATATTGCCATTTCTACCTAAAATTTGTGTAGGTTTTCCGTTATTTTCGAGAGTGCTGTAACATCTTCTGGATATTTCATTATCTATTTTTAGTTTTTACTGTTATACATATATTTCATGAGTTTGCCTGGTCCGCAGATCGCTTGTGTACATAACTATAACGTTAGCTTCAGATTATTGTACAGTATTGAATGTAATATAGATTTACATTTGCTCAGTCATATTATCAGAAATATAGTGGTAATATCCGTATGCTCTCCTGATAAATTTTTGGATTGAGATTTATATTAAGGGCCGATTGTATAAACATCACTGACTGGAGATCAATTATGATCTAAGTTCAGAAAATGATCTGAGTTCAGGCTCGAGTCGTATTGTATAACACTGATCTAAGATCAACAAATTGAAGTTCAATTTTGATCCTAGTTCATACATGAGCACTTGGCAACATCGCAGAAACAGATGAGTATCGCAAGACGAGAGCATTGTTATTCTGTTCTCCTCCGTATTCAGACTGTGTTAAGCGATAGGAAGGGTAAATATGATCGAAATTAAGCAGAAAATGGATCGTTACCAATTGAAATTGTCTTGGGAAAATATAAAGATATTATAGAATCCAAAAAGACGGATGCGATAATATCCGTGCAAGAGCAAAATGCGATGAAAAATGTTATTGTAATTTCATTCCTGGCGTTATAAATCGGCTTAACATTTTCACGGATAAGGACGAATAAATGCTTCGTCTCATGAATTGTATAAGAGCGGAGATGTAAAACTTAAGGAATTTTTGTTCATCTGTTATGTTTGTCATTCATGGAAACCAGGTAGCCTATTCCACTGAACTTTTCTCTATCGATTTTATACTTAATATCCCACTGAAGTTTTTACCTCATGACTGCTTATTACAATGTAAAATATCAGTTCTGAAAGAGTTAATAGGTCACATAAAGAAAGATAACGAAGAAAGCATTTGGGGAAAATAAAAAAAACAGGATCCTCCCACTCAAGATTCCCTAGTAGTTCCACCATAGTCTCCTATGTTTCTCGTTTAGCAGCGTTGAAAATTAGGAACATTTTTATTTTTCCCCCTTTCTACTATTCAATCTCTTTTCTCCTTTACCTACCTACCTATTCCTACAATACAAATTTTGAACCTAAGGTGATTCGGACACGCGACCGCTAGCAAGATAGCTAGTCGTTTTACCACTACGCCATCAAGTGGACGTTGGGATGATAGGCGAGAATTCCTGTATTTAAGGTTAAGGAAGCTGCATGAAATGGCGAAGATTGATAATTTCGTATTAGTTGCAATTGTGGTTCAAGGGTTATTTTCGTATTAGGGCCTATAGTAATTAGTGCAACATAATAATAACGTACATGCTGTAGAGTTATGTTACACTGCATTATAAGGAGCCTAAAACATAGCATATATACGCACAACTACTATATAGCTACAAATGTACGCACAACTGCGTTATAGCTAGAAATGTACGAAGTTGTCTATTGTGTATTTTCTTTATATTTATCGTAACCACACAGGTAGGCCTAATATTATGTTTATAATGAGCTAATCTTATGTCTCAAATACGAAAACAGCCCCTTGAACTGAGATCAGCTAGTTTGATCTCAGAAATTCTCCAGTCAAAAGTGATCCAAGTTCAGTGCGAATTGATCTCAGATTAGCGTTTATACAACAAAAATTTCCGAGTTCAGCGTGAACTAAGATCAATTTGGTCTCTGAGCCAAGATCAAACTGTATATACAATCGGCCCTAAGAGAAATATATAAGTTACATGCAAGCACTGTATATAGTACAGTTTAACTAGCCGTTCTGTATATTTAAATTCATTGCACTAATATAATTCATAATTCAATGCTAGGTGTTTGTTATAAAGTGAATTTCCTCTGGATACTTGCATTTAATTCAGGTTGATAACCATAATCGGGAGTAGGACTATTATAAAAATGTTCATTGTTAGATTTTGTGCGTATTACCTGTGTGATAAATTTCTATAGTGAGACCATAGAACATAATATAGTGAATGAAATGTTAGTTTGTGGACAACTTTGATATATTAGTAGGGAGATACATTTTATGCTAAGTAATATCTTGAGCGAATTCTTCTAGTAGAAAGATTCTGTCCGATATTTAATGATCAATAATAACAATTATTAGGACTGAATTTGAGTATATTCTGCTTACATTCAGAAATCACATGTTGCTTTAATTAATATATTACATTGCAGAATACTTTAGCAGTTGGCTTAGTAGAGAGCAGCGTATCAGACATTAAACGAGCAGTGAATAATATTTTTTAGATCTGAACTCGGATATATTGTGTAGAGATTGCGAGATCGAGGTGACACCCTGCGTGAGGGTGGAGCAGGTAGAAATAGCCCTTCATACAATAAGACATTTCAAACTTTCACTTCTTTTAGTCCAGTGTCCATTCAGCTGTTAAACACCACACTACAGTTACTGAGTTACTGTTATTCACTTACATGATTTTCAACCCCCTTTGCGTACTGTAGCACTGGACATGCTGTAAGTAATAAATTGAGTTCTGTACAGTATTTTATGTGCTAAAGTTCTCTATTTGCCTATTATTTAATTTTTCTTTCATAACACAGTACAGTAAATTAATACAGTGCTGTATTGTACCATTTTTATTTTAGAAATTAGGCAAGTTAGTACTTTACGACTCACCCTGCTCCCCTTTCCACTCGCCACTCGCCTGACAGCTTCCACCCCTCTCGGCTGCTTCCCGCGTGCGGCCTGCTCTGCTTCCCCGCTACGCATACCTTCATGCTTGTAGCCGTTGCTCAACGCCGGTAATGCATAATTGCAATTGATATGTCACCTAATATTTCACAATAAAGAAAGCCCCTTGCACCTCCACATAATATTCCACAATTATAAAAACTACCCTTCCAACAAAATAGGCTATTTCACAATACAAAAAATACCCTTGTACCATACGTAATATTTAATAATTATAAAAAACGCCGTATTATAACATAAAATGTGGCTTAATTGATGCAGAAAAATTCCCTTGTACCAACACTACTTATAAATACCGATTCTTGCATTAAAACTCATGAAATCCCCCTAACATACTTCTAATATACGAAAGCTTCCTTCAGTGCTCAACATTCACTCGTAGCGTAGTGGTCAAGACTCCTAGCTATAATGCTAGGGGTCCCGGGTTCGAATCCCGGTCGATCCAAAATTTACTATTAGGAATAGGTCTCAAATATGTAGGTAGGGTGAAGAGGAGGTGAGTGGAAGAGAGGAAGGAGACGGGTAAGGAAGAGAAGAAGAGGATAAAGAAGAAACAAATTATTTTTCTGTTTCATCAGTTCATTAAGAGATGACGCTACCGTCGCTTCTAGTAGTTCAAATGCCACCGCTAGGGGAGGGATTGAGAGTAGGAGTGGGGGATTCGGGTGAGTCGCAATGTACCAATTTCCAAGAAATTAAAGTTTGTTTTAGTACCACCCTCGGTTTTTGCCACTAAATGTTACAGAACGGATGATGGCATTATATCGAGTGCTGACTGTAGTTCCTTTTTAAAAGTATTTACTTTAACCGTACTCATGCTGTTTGAAACTTTTCACTTTCCTGAGTAAATATTCTTTGAACACAAAGTATAAATAATATAAAAATTCGTTACAAAATTTGTAATGCAAGGATCAAAGAATAGGTCTCAGAAACCATCATTAACGGCTGCGGGTATCGGCATGCTACCTAGATGCTCCCAATCCTGTCAACCGCTTATGGTAGATAATGCAGCAGTCAGATGGTAGGCCTAGTCCTTTCAGGGGTGGAACGCCAATGAGTAATGTAGTTAGGCATCAAAGGCTCTTATAATTTAACATCGTCTGAGAAAATAGAATTTAAAGTTGATTAAAAAATCAATTAAATCGAGTATGAAGTGTTAAATACAATTCGAAAGATTGATTTTTGTTTACGTTTTAATTAAACGTGCAAATAGCATAGAAAATCATATCACAATTAGGTCAACCTTTAAATAGCATCAGGTATTTGATCCATCACTTATATTTAAGAAAACTAAGGGTATTATGGGACGTCTATAAGTAATGTTGAATTCAGATAGTGCTGTCAGCTTTGATATTGATAACGTTTATATAACTTACAGGTAAGACGTAATGACGCGACAGTTTTATAACTTGAGTAACCTTTGTGTTTAAGAAACGTAAAAAGATAAATTTTATTAACAGCTTACTGAAGCAGGCAGCTTTTGCGGGAATAATTGAAACCACTGTAATGAGTAGACCGACCGCGGAGATCTCGTGGTTGGCGTGGGTGAAGCAGACACACACCGAAAGAACCGCACACTTGTTTGTAACTCTGCAGAAGTTTGTAAAAAAATTCAACTTAATATACACTGATTTAAGCGGGTTTTTCTAATATTTTTATCATAATATATCAATTGATAGATCACATGGAAAGGGTATGGTTCAACAATGTATAATTTGTATCTCTATATACATAAAAGGCTTTGTCCTGACTAACTGACTGTCCTGACTGACTGACTGTCAGGAATCAACGTAGAGCCTAAACTATAATAGGTAGAGACTTGGAATTTTGACAGTAGCTTCGTTTCATACTGTAAGTGCTCACTAAGAAAGGGGTTTGAAAAATTTTGATTTTAAATGCCAAAAATCGAATGTTTTTGAGAAACTTAATCCCTTTTTACACAGAATTATAAAATCCAAATCACAAGACTGTATTGTTGCCACTGGTCTCACATGGGTTTGGAAATAAATGAAACGTGACTTTGACAATTTAGAAAAGCTATCAATATAATAATGTTATAAATAAATATTAAAGAATTAAATACACGAAAATAATGCAGTGACATAACTTTCTGTAGCCTAGAAATAGATAAAACAATACGAGGTAAGGTACTATGTTTTGGGAAGAGAAGTATGAAAGTGATATTGCATTTCTGTCTAATTTCATCCCCAAAACGGTTTTATGGTAACATGAGAGTGAGAAATAAAATATTCCGCAAAGACAATACAGTTTAATGTTACCGAAATTTCTGTTTCTTCTTATTTGAACCCCTACCAGGCTTGCTGTGTACAAGCGATGGGATGCAAAATTCTACATCCTCTATAAGCCACAAAAAGCTATACCAAGCGTTTTCTGAGGGAATAGTTTGAGTGTGATAAATCGTTCTTCCTATTTCAAATTCTAAATACCTATATAATGATTTAAAAATCGAAAGTTCTTCATAAGTTAATTTCCAATTACAAAATAAAAAGCCCGGGCGACGCCGGGCCTTTTAAGCTAGTAATTATATAATCACCGAAGTCTGAACTAGTTATGCTTATCCTCCTGTAGAAGACAAAGATAGGTAGGAAGCCCATCGTCTCGAAAAAAACAGCTGAGGAAACTAAGGTATTACTTAGACGTGAAAGGACCGGGGAATTTGATCCAGTGGTCCAAATTTAGGCTAGACTACTTTAATGTGCCGTCAGTCTAAGACATGGGACCTACATCTGAAGAATACATCGATCTCAACCGGGCTTGAACCAGCTATCTTCGGATCCAAGCTACCTCTGCACCACCGAGGCTGACTATTCTTCAGATGATGTATTAAAAGTCTGATATAATACACTTATATTCTTTCTCTATCCTCTCTGCTTAGTCAATGCGATTATATTTCTCTAGAAATGAATCGATACCAGTTTTTGTAGTTACCCGATACTAGAATGTTTATATGCAGTCTGTATAAAAATAAACTAACACATGATTGGATTAATTCTCGATAAAGTAGAGAAAAAAACTAAATTTTCTTCGATGTAAACTGGAATTACGAGGAAGAGAATGTGGTCTGGTGGTTAGCGTCGCTGACTACAGATCCGTAGGCCCGGGTTCGATCCCCGGTACTTCTCTATCAAGTAGCTCCTCAATTGGAATGGCGAAGCTGAGTGCACCTTTACCAGACCTCCCTACCTCAGAAAAATCCGAGGAGGTAACGGGGATCGAACCCGGGCCGACAGATCTGTAGTCAGCGACGCTAACCACAAGACCACACCGGCGGTCAAACATTCGCTAAATAGTCTGAATAAATATAACCCCAGGTCCGGATTCTGTCTAGATAAATTCCTGACTCTCGCTATATTATATTACTTATAATAATAAGTAGTACAGTATAATAATGTAGTAATAATAGTGTAGTATGGTTTTAGACGCAGAACTTTTGCTTCCTTCTGCTTTAAATCAATTACACTGGACAACAGCCAAAAAATTTTTTGCATGAAATTGGGCGTTTATTATGTGGATTTTAGCGCTGAATTCAATTATGCAAACAGTTTTTCTCTGGCACCCTCAGTTTCAAAAAGAAAGCCTGTTTTCTGAAATAGCACTGGCTGTAAATGCTTAAATTTCTGTTATAATGATTGACATAGTAAACAAGACCTAATAGCGATAATAACATTTATTTATTATTATTTTACTGCTTTAGTTAGTAAGGACCGTGGTGTTATGATAATTGGTCATGCAGTTCAAATGAAAGAAAGTTACAAAAATATCCAGCTAATATTAAGAAAAGTGCAGTATGACAAGTACAACTGGTCCATCTGTGGCGATTTTAAAATGATTGGAATACTGTTAGGATTGCAAAGTGGATATACGAAATATTGCTGCTTTTTCTGCGAATGGGATAGCCGTGATAAATCCAAACATTACTACACTAAAATATGACCTCCCGGAAGACTTTTTTCCCTGGAGAAAAGAATATCTCAGCTGAACCATTATTTGATAGATCAAAAATTTTATTGCCTCCACTTTATATAAAATTAGGCCTAATGAAGAATTTTGTCAAGGCATTAGACAAATCTGGAGCAGGTTTCAAATACCTAGAAGAAAAATTTCCAAGAATCAGTGCTTCTAAGTTGAAGGAAGGCATTTTTGTAGGGCCTCAGAATCGAGAACTAATGAAAGATAAGCTGTTTGAAAGTAAATTGAATCATGTGGAACTTGAAGCATGGATATCATTCAAGACCATTTGCGAACAGTTCTTAAATAATACTAGAGCACAAAATTACGAACAATTAATTGAGAAATTACTAGGAGCCTATAGAAATCTAGGTTGCAACATGTCTCTCAAAATTCACTTCCTGCATTCCCATTTGGACTTTTTCCCTGCAAATCTAGGACAAGTTAGTGATGAACATGGAGAAAGATTTCACCAAGATATTTCCGAAATGGAGAAAAGGTATCAAGGAAGATGGAATCCCTATATGCTTGCAGATTACTGCTGGAGCCTCAAAAGAGAAACCACAGGAAAGTACAGAAGAAGCAGCAAACAGCAGAAATTCAACTGACAGCAGTAGAGGATGGACTTGAAAACGAGCTGGCAATGTTTTCAGGTATGTTAATTGGTTACTTTTACAAAATTAAATATAATTTTATTATGAAGGATTCTTCTACATATGAATATTACCAGTTAGTCTTTGATATTACGGCGACTTTACGTTTTATTTATAAACGACTAGAAGTGTAAGTACACGATTTACTAAAAACCTGAGGGTGCTAGACAAAACCAAAGTCCATATTTGAACTCAGCACATCAAAATACATAAGAAATTATATGTTTTGTGTAAAAAAATATTACCAGTTAGTCTTTGATATTACGGTGACTTTACGTTTTATTTATAAACGACTAGAAGTGTAAGTACACGATTTACTAAAAAACTGAGGGTGCTAGACAAAAACAAAGGCCATATTTGAACTCAGCACATCAAAATACATAAGAAATTATATGTTTTGTGTAAAAAAATATTACCAGTTAGTCTTTGATATTACGGTGACTTTACGTTTTATTTATAAACGACTAGAAGTGTAAGTACACGATTTACTAAAAAACTGATGGTGCTAGACAAAAACAAAGGCCATATTTGAACTCAGCACATCAAAATACATAAGAAATGATATGTTTTGTGTAAAAAATGTTTTTGAAGGTCAGTTTTGTTGTCCAGTGTTATTAATAATTCACCCAGAACAAGTATGTAACCGACAAACACTCAATTTGCAGAATAAAATGACAATATTATACTGTGAAGTGTGAAGTGTATAAGAGAATCTTGGAAATAGAAAAATAAATCTCAAATTTGTCTCGTTTTTCCAATTTTTCCTGCTCCACATGATATCTCAGTATAGTAGGCCTATTGTTCATTACCAAAACGCCTATTTGTTGTACTGGAAGAAAATACTTCAAGTGCATTATCAGTAATCTATTTACCAACTTATGTTACTAACAGTTACTAGAGTATTTTTTGTATTCAACTTTAATATCCCATCAAATATTTCTCCTTAGGGTAACTATTTTGTTTGATAAAGGCATAAAACTTCAATAGAATACGCGTTTGCAATAGCGTCATTTTCATCTCGTATAGAGGAAGTCCTGCTACATTCAATGCAGCCTTCCTTATCTGATAGTCAATGCAAAAATGAAATCCTATTTTCCTTATGAGGGGAAGGATATCAAGGAACTTCCTGCTAGAGTTGTTTGGTGAACCAAATAACAAAACGGGAAGTTTTGCCGCCGGTACGATAGCAAGCAGATTCACTGTTAACAATGATCACAAGACAAGAACCACTTTCAGATCTGATTAACTGACTCAACATGCTTTAAGGTAAAGAGATTTGTTGCTGATAAGGGTGAATGCATTGGCGTAGTTGAGTTTCAAGATTTGGTTTGAATGATATTAGAGATAGGGAGAATAATTATAAAAGGATTGCTTTTCTCTTAAACAAGAATCCATAAACACTTCTGAATTGGTATTGTGTTGTGGTTTCAAGTAACAAAATTTAATTAAAACAACTTTCACTGTATTTGTTATTATCTCTGCTAGTTTTAGGCGATTTGAATATATGAGAACGTACTGTACATGTCACATGCTTTACTGTGTTCATGTGAATTGTAATAAAATTATTGAAAATACAGAATTGAATTAGATACCACTAATCGTGCCCCAAGAATGGACAAGTTTTACCGAAACAGCAGCAATTTAGAAAATATTGAACATGATTATGAAAACTCTTTTGCTCGTATGTTTTTCTTTCCAACTGCGCTAATAACATAATATAAGAATTAGTCTGAAACCAGTCAATTACAGACCTGATTCACTCAATCTTCACCTAAATTTTCTTTATCACTTCCATGATAAAGATTGGAATTATATTTGGATTTGGATTTATATTTATATTTGGATTTGGACTTATATTTAGTCCAGTCAATGAAAAGTTGTAGAGGGAAATGGAAGGCACACAATTTTTTACTTTGGGACTTTGTTTGGACTAGTAAGGAGGTAAACATACTAAAAGTCCCCACTCCTAGGAGGTGAGCGGGCGGCAGGGGGCCCCTAGAAGGTCCCTTTTTTTTTTTTTTTTTTTTTTTCGGTTTTTCGCTTTTTCGCTTATATCTCGGATAATATGGGTCCTAGCGTTAAGACCCTTCTATACAAAATTAAATCTAACAAAATGATCCAGAAGATTTATTCAGTTAATTTTTTCGCTATCTCGCCTAATTTCCGAGATATCCCTGCTCAAATTTAGATGATTTTGAAAAGAAATAAAATTGCCTCGCGTTTTTTGCCTCATTTCGTTAGCTAATTCTTCAGTCAATCGTCCTACAAAATAATTAGAATTAGAATTAGAATTGTTTTATTTTACCTGGTGGAATTAAGGCCATTAGGCCTTCTCTTCCATTCAACCAGGATTAAGTTAATACAACTGAGCTTTACAATCTTACAATAAAATAAGTATGATACAATATTCATACGGAAAGAAATTGTAGAGCATTAAATTTCTTTTAAGAATATATGTTAGTGTACTTTTTATCTTCAACCGTTCAGAAGTTAGAGTATTTTTAACTTTATGTGTAAATTCCGGGATTTTGCAGAAAAACTTAACTTTCGTATTTTCCGTTCTTCCACTGCTGAAACTCTATATAAAATCCAATATATACGTATTATATATATTTATATGTATAAATAGTATGTACTATATATATATAAATGGCACATAAAGAAATATGTATATATAGGCTATGTATTTATAATATATTTTCAAGTATATATGGAGTTCTTCAAACGTAATATTGTTTGGTGTCGTTTAATACTAATTTCGAACCCCGAACCTAGTGGAACCACTTTGAGAGCTCCATCATATACCCCACAGAAATACAATTACTATAATATATGATGGAAATATTTGATAATACTCAAAATTGACAATTTATCGAGGATCGCTGAATCTTTATTGTTACGGGTATTTAGGAGCCATAATTGCCCTCTACATGGGCAATAATACTTGTATTCAATGTATATAATATATAGGCCTAATGTACAGTTAATATAATATATAGGCCTATATTAACTACACATTCGCTCCGGAAAGGCATTGGGGTAGGATGATTCCACAGAGTCAACAACAATTTGTACATAACTTTTTTTTATTAATATACTAGCGTGTGCCCGCGGCTTCGCCCGCGATAATTATTTCAAAAATTAAAAATTAAGAGCATAATAGTTAAATCCTTATATTTATTAACACCAAAATCACGTGGACTACATACCACGATTAGATAACGTCGCCTGGTAAAAGCGACCTCAGATTCGAGTTACCTGGCCCAGAAAACCCCTGCATAGTGAGTTTCGTCCAAGTCGAACAATGTTTGACCATATTTAGGCCTATATTGAATATCCCTCTTCCGTGTAGGTTGAAAATTTCATACGTCTGCGGGACTTGATATTCTAAACAAATGAATCGTCAAGGATGGACCTACAAAATCAAGCGATCGCCCGCGATAATTATTTCAGAAATTAAAAATTAAGAGCATAGTAGTTAAATCATTATATTTATTAGCACCTAAATCACGTGAATCACATACCACGATTAGATAGCGTCGCCTGGTAAAAGCGACCTCAGATTCGAGGTACTTGGCCAAGAAAACCCCTGTATATTGAGTTTCGTCCAAATCGAACAACGTTTGACCATATTTAGGCCTATATTGATTATCCCTCTTATAATAAAAAAAAAAATAATAATAATAATAATAATAATAATAATCCTCCTCTTCGGTGTTGGTTGAAAATTTCATATATCTGCGTGCCTTGACATGATAAACAAATGAGTCGACCAGCGTGAGCTACAACATTCAAGCGATCGTGATGGTTTTATGACAAAAATAGCCAAAGCCTACTGTAATTGATTTGACATTGAAATGTATTACTAAGAACTGATGCTTCGAAAACGCAAAAAATACACGTTTTCTGCCCGTTTTTCACTCATAACTCGCGAATGAAGGCTAAAATTAAAAATGTAGTATGACAGAAACCTTCCCGGGAATGTACCCAACAACTTCCCAAAGATTCATAGCGATCGGATGAATGGTGTAGTAATGCATAAAGGACACACACACACACACACACATACACACATACATTCATTTTTATATGTATAGATTGACTCGTAAATGTTTTTTGAAATTGTGTTACATTTAATTTAATAATATATTTACACTTTGTAGTACAATAAACAGTAATAATTACTATAAAATCCTGACTCTCTTGGAGCCGGAGGGTCCTTCCTCGTCATGCTAACTTGGTCCTGGGTATTGTTCTGATTCGTTTTCTTCTTCATCCATTGAGAAAGGGGATACATCTTCTAGGATAACTGTCAGAGGATCAATGTCGATTTCTTCATTCTCATTGACCAAGAGGGGGCCCCCATTAAGACAGTTCCCTTGGCAGTTTTGGCACGCAGGGGAACACTTGAGAGATGCCTTTCTGCATCCGCATTTGGTGGTGACAGAATCCTTTGTGCACCGACAAAAAAAATTAATATTTCATCCGGTGCAGCCTACTGCTCACTGGGGTTTGTTACTCGTAGTCAACTCCCACCCATACATCTGAGGAGGCGGCTCATGTCCCAATCACATCTCGACTTTGTCATAGGTCCTCAGAATGTTGCTTCGCTGCCCCCTCAGTTGGTGGGAGGCACGAGATGTCCGGCTTGATATTGGCAACCGATTTTACATAGGATTGGTAACGGTAAGCGTTTAGAGATTTCTCTTTAGGTGGGACCCCGTACCACCTCAAAATACACTTTTCCCCAGCTTCCTCTACATCATCCTTGGTTGAGGAAGGGTCTGAGAAAATTGTAGCAGTTCCCTGGACATCTGGAGACTTCAAATACAGTTTGATAAATCCAAGCTTACTCTTTCGGAAGGCTGCTGTGGTGGTATCGCACCCAGTGAAGGCATTCAGAAATACTATGTCTAGAAAAGAAAGGTTGGTTTTATGTTTCCACGCCCAGGCTTGACGAAATTTATGTTCTGGTCACTAGGTGTTTTGGCCATCAACAGGACTATTAGGTCGACATTTTCACCAATAACTGCAACAGCGGTGGTATGTGACAACTCCATAGCCATGTCTACAATGAGGACTGACTTCGTCGATTTCCTCATCCCACCCTCATTGAAGAAGGCCAAAGGGAAAGGGGCTAATTCATATTGCAAATAAGTTTTCAAATCTTCGTCGGTTTTCTTACTTATGGATTTGCGCTGGAACAGCAAAGAAGGATCCACAGACACCCATTCGTCGTTAATCTTGATTGACGAGCTAACATTCGAAAGGGGGACTGCTCGATCTTTCCGAGACAGTTTGATACTTATTTTCAAACTCTAGAAAAAAATAGTTGTTACTCTTGAAAATTAATTTCGATCACATTTCCGATTTTCCAATACCGAAAAAGTGAAAGGAATCAGTCTTGATGGAACATTTTATCAGGTTTAATTTTGTATGGAGTGGTATTAACGCTAGGACCCATAGTTTCCGAGATATAAGCGAAAAATAAAAAAAAAAAGGGACCTTCTACGGGCCCCCCTTCCTCCCGCTCACCTCCTAGGAGTGGGGACTTTTAGTATGTTTAACTTCTAACTTGTCCAAACAAAGTACCAAAGTCAAAAACCGTGTTCCTTCCATTTCCCTCTATTCATCAATCATTGACTGGACTGTACATAAGCATATATATTACTTGAAAGTATATTAGAAAATACATATATATATATATTGATTCATTTATGTACAACTTATATACAGTAAATACTATTTTTACTTAGGCTATAAATACGTAATACTGGCTTTTATACAGAGTTAGAGCAGTGAAATCATGGAAAATACGAAAGTTAAGTTTTTCTGCATAATCACATATTCTTGAAGGAAATTTAATGTTCTACAACTTCATTCCTTATGACTTTTTCGTAGGACAAAGGGCCGAAGAGTTAGCTAACGAAATAAGGCAAAAAACGCGAGGCAATTTTATTTTTTTCAAAATTAGCTAATTTTGAGCGCAGATATCTCGAAAACTAGGTGAGATAGCGAAAACATGAATGGAATCAATCTTGTGGAGCACTTTTTCATCTTTAATTTTGTATAGAAGGGTCGTATCGCTAGAACCCATAGTTTCCGAGATATAAGCGAAAACCCGAAAAAAGGGACATTCTAAGGGCCCCCCTGCCCCCCGCTCACCTCCTAGGAGTGGGGTCTTTTAATATGTTTACCTCCTTACTATAAGGTCCAAACAAAGTCTCAAAGTAAAAAATTGTGTTCCTTCCATTTCCCTCAACACCTCTTTTTGAGCATTCATTGACTGGACTAATTCCAATCACATCGAAAATTTTCTAAGGAATGGCTTTCGCAAACATCGCCATTGTCGCGATATGTTAAATTATGTTGTGGAAATAAAGTAATTTCGTTTAAATTTGTTCAGGAATCAACATTATAATATATTATAGGAAATTATTCTAACTCAGCAATGTTGGAGTCTAATTGCTAAATATAATAAAAACGTAATCTTCACAGCAAGAATGTATTCTGTCTATTCCTACATGCATAATATATTTCAAGAAACTGTGGATCACTATGAACTATAACAGTAATATATACTTTGATCAGAGTCTTTGGGACAGTGGAATTAGTAGATATTGTCTGCCCTATAACAGACACGAAAATAAACTAGTAAGTATATCTCAAGGCAGCATATTACTGATATCTACGTAAGATTGAGACAGATTTAGTTGTTTAATTTAAGGACAGTTCTAAAGCGGAAAATATCTACCCATTCCAGTGTCTCAAAAGACTCTGACCAAAGTGTAATTGTTTTACGCGAGATAGCTTCAATATTTCGGCAAAATATAAGATACTTGAATAAAAGGATGTTTGTGAATTATTGGATTCTTACCTATCTACTATCTTGCTTTGTTCAAATAATATGCCACATTGATTATATTTGATGAATGCTTTTTTAAAGAATTGTCTCTAAACCCCTGTAAAATGCTAATTAAAAATTCGATTTTAATATATTTCATTAATTATTTTTTACACATTATATGTTACATTATTAATAATTACCTACACCCATATAGCTAACTGTCGGTTTATAACCACATAAATATTTAATTTGCGATTCCCCCTCCCCCGACTAACAACCGAAGCATTTTATTTTGAACAATTTCATAATTTTAAAATCGTATAAACACATTACTAACTGTTTACAAGAATCGTTATTAAGTAATTACTACCAAACTAGATTAAGTCGATCGATCAAGTATGTTTCACTCGAAATTCTTGATAATAATAATAATCGCGAAGTTTTGATTGAACGATTCAAAAATTGAGCTCCAGGACTCTAGCCAACAAACGAATGATGGAACTGCTCTGAATATATTGGCTGGGTGCGATAATGATGCATTTCCTATAATATATATAAATGTGTACTACCCATTGCAATGCTTCCAGGGACAAATACATCTGCTGATACCTCAGTCTCATCGTTACAGTGCCTTAAAATATATTTAAGAGCAACCATTACTGAAAACCGCCTCTTCGGTATTGCCCTTATGCACATCCATAGGCCTAATTCCTAAATAGGTTGTAGGAAGAGATTCTATTTTAATACATAAGAACCATATTATTTACCTATTTACCTGTACTTCAAATCAAATTGTCTTTCTTTCTCTATCCCTGTGTGATTTTATTTCTTTTTTTTTGAGACAGACAAACAGAGCATTATTCAAATGCAAGTATTACATGGACGAATCCACTCGTACGCCGCGTGTTAGATACTGACCAATAACTTCTTGGTATCTTTATTGAGTCGAATTAATTAACATGGAAATAACTTGAGAGAATTACCCAGAGTTACTTACCTTATAAGAAGTGTGTTTCCCCTGTAACAAAATATATACCAGAACAATATACTTTGCAGTTTTAACCGAATGTTAGATAAGGTATCATTTTACGGTGAAATTGTACTTAAATAAATTTTACTCTTGAACAACAAAAGCACAAAATAACGTAAATTTGTTGATATTGGTTAATTAATTATAGGGATGTACTGCAACTTAGGCATGGGACTATCGCCGGTGTGCTGGAATTTTGTCACGCAGGAGTTCTTTTAAATGATTCATGAATTTAATATCCTTTTGTGGTGAATACTTAAAATTATACTTAAGTGTACCACCTAATACCACAAATTAATATAGAGGGTTTATGTTCTGATACAAGGTTGCCATATATTGTTTTTGTTTAACTGCCGTACACAGGTCATTTGAATATTCATCGATCGTCATAAATCTTAGTACGGCAGTTAAAGAAAAAGAATAAATAGCAACCTTGTATCAGAACATATACTCTTTGTATTAATAATTTGTGGTATAAGGTGGTACATTTAAGTATAATTTTAAGTTTTTTTACATGACTGTAATTCTACAGACATGTAGGCACACAGAGATGCCATCGACTGGGCCGGGATCGAACCCGCACACTTGGACACAGAAAGTCAGGGCGGTACTAACTGCTCCACCCAAGCAGACAGAACAAGGCTATTAAGTAAGTGTAATCTTAGACACAGTGCGAAACCTATTTTCATAAAGGCTTAGAATCACGGCCATCAATCTTTATTGTAATGGAACCAATAATACATATAAATTTGATATACCGTATTATGTAGTAATTTAGAAGTAATACGATCAGACGTTATGGACGTTCGCTCTTGTAGGCAAACAAGAATTTTTATGTATTTGGACTCATGTTATTTCTAAGTTGACTCGCCATTCATCCACCTATATGATAATGTTTTTAAGGGGACTAGTACGTGACAATATGTCAAAAAGTCGATTTTTCATTTTGTTGCTTATAAAATTCTCTATTCTTTTCTAAACAGAAAAATGGCGAGACCTATCTCCTCGACATTATTATTTCCCTTATTTGGAAATCAACACGTTATGGAATGTACTTACTTTTGTTAAAACAATTGATTACTACTCGAAACTAGTCGCGTTTTGAACTTTATTATGTATTTTTACCGATTTTCAATCAAATAATTTTCATTGGCCGTAAAACACGACAGCCTTATTTCCTTTTCATTGAGCGATGAAGGATGACCAACTGTTGTTTTTGCAAGTTGTGTACCCAGAATTCCACCTGTTGTTTTCCCGCGCGCGAGGTTTGTCATGTTGGTATAAGTGTGTAGGGCGGTGATTGAAATTAGTTAAAATGGACGGGGTCAAGACGATTTACGATCTGTACACTTATTTCTCACAAAATGATAGAGATATAATAATAATAATAATAATATTATTATAATAAATAAGATATAAGATATTATAAAAATCTCCAGAATGATGGATTATTGAATGCTTGTGGACGATGTGGGACGGTTGGGTTGGGTTAGGTTAGGTTAGGTTAGGTTAGGTTAGGTTAGGTTAGATTATTTTATGTTATGTTATGTTGGGTTAGGTTAGGTTAAGTTGGGTTAGGTTAGGTTAGGTTAGGTTAGGTTAGGTTGGGTTAGGTTAGGTTAGGTTGGGTTAGGTTAGGTTGGGTTAGGTTAGGTTGGGTTAGGTTAGGTTGGGTTAGGTTAGGTTGGGTTAGGTTAGGTTGGGTTAGGTTAGGTTGGGTTAGGTTAGGTTAGGTTAGGTTAGGTTGGGTGGGTTGGGTTAGGTTGGGTTGGGTTGGGTTGGGTTGGGTTGGGTTAGGTTGGGTTAGGTTAGGTTAGGTTGGGTTAGGTTATGAACAGTGATGATAGTTTAGTAGGTCAGGTTTGGTTAGGTTAGGTTGGGTGAGGTTAGGTTAGGTTAGTAAGTCAGGTTGGGTTATGTTGGGTGTGGTTAGGTTGGGTGAGGTTAGGTTAGGTTATTAAGTCAGGTTGGGTTATGTTGGGTGTGGTTAGGTTGGGTTAGGTTATGAACAGTGATATTAGTTTACTAGGTCAGGTTGGGTTAGGTTGGGTGTGGTTGGGTTAGATTGTGAACAGAGATATTACTTTAATAGGTCAATCTGATTTTTTGTTTATGTAATTTTTCAATTGTTTTCATTAATGAAAGTTTTATAATTTAATGAATAATGGTAAAATAAAGTAATTTGTTTATTGTAGTAAAAATAGCCACTTTGTGAATATGAGTATATTTTGTGTAAGTTTCTGTAAAGACAATTTTTTGTAAATGTAATTTTTCAACTGTTTTCTAAAATGAAAGTTTCATAATATACTGAGTATTGCTAAAATTAAGTAATTTGTCTGAAGCAGTAAAATAGGCACTTATTGAGGGGGGTTTCTAATTTATTTTGTGTACGTATTTTGACGTAACAGCTATGTTTGCTTTGATGCAGCCGCCCTAGTTTCGCGAGGAGATAGGGGAAGGTAGGGGAAGCATGCAGTTACCATGGCAACGAGTAGCATACAGTGGTGTCACAGTTGGAGTGTTGGTAAGCGTGTTCCCAGAATTCTAAGTCAAGTAGATAATATGGCCGTCAGTTATACTTTTCTATCATGAATTACGTACTTTTAGGTATGTGTTTTACAAGATATATTCTAATATATTAAAAGATTCCGGACCTAATTATAATCCTTGCACCCAGGGACACATTTTGAACGTTGTTTCGCTTCGTAAAAATTAAAACTGTAATGTCGAGGACATTGGTCTCCACCCCAGAAAAATATATACTTTGTTGACATTCAAAGGGCCGAAGCCTACAAATTTGGTGCTTTTAAAAATGGCGGCACACTTACCACGCCCACTTGTCATACTGACAGTACTACCATGTACAAAGGTTGAATTTGGCGTCCTACTAGATTGGCTGGAATAAGCTGCTGCCATAAATTAGGAGAATACGAGCAAACAAGAAACGAGAAACAACAAGGGGCAATCACATAAGTGAGTACAAGTACTAAAGATAAAACAAAATTGTTGGCAACACAAGAATCATACCAACAAAACTACAATAGAAGAAAAAGGAGATCACACGGAGAAAGAGGTTAGGGAACACAGCACGAGGTCAGTAGCGAAAGGAGACCTAACCGGTAACCACAGCACCGGAAGGACGACAGAAGCACGGCCACAGAGACTAAAAAGGCTTAGGGAACAACAGTCATGACACCCAGTACTCCCACAGAGAAATACCCGCACTGCAAGAAATCTTTCGATAAAGAAGACAGTGGTGCCATAGGCTGTGACGGGAACTGCAAGATATGGTTCCACAGAGAATGCACCTCGATAACAACCACAGAATACAACGTTCTAAAAAATCAGAAAACCAGTCTACTATGGATGTGCAACAGGTGCAGAATACTCTTGGACACATACGGACTCAACACATCCTCACCAGAAGAAAAAGAAATAGAACAACAAATAAAGGAAACGGTCACAGAGAATAAAAAATCTTGTAAAGAGCTCAAAGCAATAGAGCAAGAGCTAAAACAGTCAGTCACACAAAACAGCCAAACATGTGAAGAACTGAAAAATAAAATGGATGAAATAAGTGTGACACTAATACAAAAATGACACTGATTCTAGAAACCCAACTACAGCAAACAGTGCACTTGGCTCGAAGCAACAGGGATCAATGGAACAGTGAAAAGACTAATCCAACAGAAGAGAGACAAAATAAGAAGATACCGCCCAACAAGTCACCTCAAAAGCCAACTATGTCCACAGAAGGTCAGACACCAAAACAAACAAACAAAGATCAAGAAACATATCTAGACCCCAACAGTGAAAGACAGGAAGACAGGGGAGATACAGAAGGGCACCAGACCAGGGCCGAAGTCGCTACATCGAGGCGCTCCCAGCCACAAAGAACAAGACAAACAAAAGGGACAAAACCCAATACAGATCAAGACCTACAGGCTGCACCAAAAATGCCTGGATATTCGTTGACAGACTAAATGGCAACACAGCACCTGAAGCCATGGTGAAATATCTATGGAAACATGGAGCAACAGGAGACATAGAAATGCGAGGAATTGAACACAAGGGGAAAAATCAAAGCTTTCAAACTAGGAGTTCCCTTCAAACATCTGGAAGAAATGTATGCCCCTGACTTCTGGCCAGAAGAGACATTAATTTTTTCAAACGATATTCCTTTCGACGACCACACCAGCAATGGGGAGCCTCACTTGACTATTAACTCGCTCAATTGGAACGCAGAAGGACAGAAAAATGCAATATATTTTCTACCACTGGAGACAACAGACAAATACGACATGATGACGTTTACAGAAACCTTTCTCTCAGAGCCATTAGACATAAAAGATTTTTATGGGATACACTCATTCGCCACCCCAACCGAAGGAAGATCATCAGGAGGAGTTCTTGCTTCATCAAACCAACACTAGGGACCTTCAAATTACTGCACAAAGAAGAAAACACGCTGGTCATAAGAACCGCGAAACTGACACTAATCGCCTTATACATGAGACCAAACGCAAGTCCTGAAGAAACAATGGAAAAATAGAGGTAGAAATCTCAAAAACAGGAAACAGCGACAACATTATTATATCAGGTGACCTCAACTGCCGTATCGACAAACATACCCCAAAAACTGACATCATCCTGGAAGCCCTGGAAGAGGAAGGCTACACACAGGCAAACGAGAGAGATATGCCCAGATATATCGCACCGAACGGCACTAGTGCAATAGATCTAACTCTATACAAAGGAGAAAAACTAAAAATGATAAGACAAAGAGGGACATGGACCTCAGCTCCAGCACCCATCCGCAAACATATACCAATTGAAACCATCTTCGAAATAAGCACGGACAAGAGACAAATCTACGCATGTAAACCATCCCCCCCCCCAAAATCTCGAGACAGCTGGACATAAATATATCCGCCAAAACCTACCGGCAATTAACAGAGCACGAGAGCTCATATACAGAGGAGAAATAGACACTGCAGTGGAGATAACCAACAAGATGATAAAACACGCCTGCAAACTACAACCAAATAGAAAAGCCCAAAAATGGTTTGACCAACAATACTACGCAGAAAGGAAAGCTACTCTCCAAGCTCTACACGCAGCAAAGACATCGAAAACTCTGGAAGACCTCAGCATGTACGCCAATAAAAGGAAAAATTACAAACTCCTCATAAAAAACAATATGAACAAATATATCGAAGAAGAGGCCTTAAACTCGGCACAAGAGGCTAAGAAGGACCCCTTCCTGGCAATAAGAAAGAATAGCCGAAGCACACCCAGAGAAATCCCAATGGAGGAGTGGAAGAACCATTTCTCTAATATCCTAAACACAGAAGACAAAGAGTTAGCATACCCAATAACACCAGCAGAGGAAAGGTAACCGGATCCAGAGATATCACTTCAACTAACAGAGGAAGAAGTAAAACAAGCCATCACAGAATCAAAAGACAGGAAAGCAACTGGACCAGATGGAATTGCATATGAGCACTTAAAACAATCCAAAGACCAACTAGGGCAGATGAGGACAGATCTATTCAACAAATGCCTACAGACAAAAACAATCCCCAGAGAGTGGAGAAATGCATCTCTAAAAGTATAATGGTAAAGGAGAAACGAATAATCTGAACTCATACAGAGGCGTAGTGCTTGAAAATACAACCTTCAAAATTTTCACAAAATTATTAACAGCTAAATTCACAGAGCACACAACCGGAAATATCCCATACAACCAATTCGGATTCAGAGCAGGAAGAGGCACACGTCAAGCAGTTAAAGTACTCCTGGACCAAATAGAAGCATTAAGGCACCCCAAAGGGAAATATCACGCAGTCTTTATAGACTACACAAAAGCATTCGACTACATAAACCGCAAAAAAAACTCGGAAAAATTATTGGGACATAAAACACACTCACTGAAATTATCAAAACCATCTTACAGTACAATACAATACAGATCAACGACGAAGTGACCACATCAGATATAATAACCTAGACCAACGGAGTTCTGCAAGGGGATCCGATCAGCCCAATACTCTTTAACATCATCACTGCAGACATAGGAATAGTACTAAGAGAAACCAAAGAAACATCAGTAATAATGTACGCAGACGATATGGTATTAGGATCAACCAATAAAGACGAACTACAAACAGTTCTCAGCAGACTAGAAGAATGGGTAGAAGAAAATTATTTTAAAATTAACATAGGAAAAAGAAAACACATGACATTCAGAAAAGGAGGAAAGACATCAGCAACAGGCACTCTGTTGCTTCACGACGACCCACTGAACGTAACAAATACATTTAAATATCTAGGAATGACTCTACAGACAACCACATCATCCTTCAGTGCCCACATTACCGAAAGAGCAGCGACAGCGATAGGAGCAAGTTACAACATTAAGAATCTCACACTGCTAGACCTCAGGAGAGTCATGATGCTATTCGAGACGACAATATCACCAATAATAACATACGGACTGGAACTAAGCACCATTGATATGAGAAAGATAAAGAATGTTAAAACAAGATTTTTGAAGAGGGCGCTAGGAGCAGGGAAATATGCACCTAACAGGATGATCTATTCACTAACCAGAGAAACCTTCTATATTGAAGACCTACGAATTACACACCAGCTGCCAATGACCAGGTCATACGAGGAAGAACTAGACAGAAGAAAGCGGAAACAAGAACAAATTGACACAGATTTCTTCGGAGCAGAGGCAATGTTAAACAGGCACTGTACCGGAACCAACCAACCAACGCCAAAGATATGCAATAATAGGTTTGTTCGCAAAGCAGTTCCGTGACTGCTTGAGAATTTGTTGTACTGCGCATGTCCAGTCCGTAACTTACCCGTGATTTGCACTTTGCGAACGGTTACAAGAATTTGGAATCGATAGTTTCTGCGTTTAATCGATATGGTATGCAAATAAAATATATATTTCCCTTCAACATGTTATACATGCAATATATATCGGCAATATAAACTATATTTTGTGAAACTTTTAATCATCTTCCATTATTCATACATATAAGTAGCCTATGCTTATAAATCTTGCGCAGTGTTATTGGAGGGAGGAGTCAGGCGCGTGAAAATAGGTTACTGTGCATGTCACTGATAACAATTCATGGTAGAGCCTGCAAACTTTTCTTATAGTACAGAAACTGTCCGTGAGAACACAGCGAACAGAAGACTGAAATCATAATCACGGATTCTCGCTTTGCGAACGCGTGTGGAGAAAGAGCGCATGCGCGAACGATGTGTTCCTGGTTTCTGACTGCTTTGCGAACAAACCTTATAGGTTTAGCGATCCACGGCTACCACCAAATGATATGCACCAATAAAAGATACCACCAAGCTGGGAAACTGTGCGTATGCGAGCTCTGCGGACAAAAGTGTGAACAATACCACTTCACAAAATGTAGAAAGAGAACAAAATATCTAAACGACTACCTGAAGAACAAATAGACATTACAAGACATATGCTCTTTCGAGTGCACCTTTCTTCTTTATTTTTATAAAAGTTGAATTTTCAGCTTTCAAGCATGAATTTTTGGTGGGAATTTTCGTGCCGTTTGTTGGCTAACCTGTAAAAGCATCATGGACGGTGGTTTTGTGCGTACAGAAGCTTTTCCTCGTGGTTTGCAGATGTTTTGATGATTTTTGTTTACAGTGAGTAGGTTTGTGCCTGGTGAAGTATAAATAAATATAACTGGCAATTTTTTCGAGTGAATACCATGGGTAGAGTAACGAAATTTGTTGTAGGACGACGGAAGTTCCCTGGGAATCAATACACAAAGAAGAACATGCCTGCTTGTGCTGGAACGCCATGCGATTCACAAATAGTTGAGGTTAGGAGAACTCCTACCACTCCACCCAGTGCTTCCAGAAAGAAATTGAAGTTCCAGGATAATGAACCTGATAGTGTAAATAATATTGATTCTGGATCTGTAATTGCAGAGCTTTCTGCATTATCCAAGCTTATAAACAAGGCTGCCCAATGTACACAGTGTGGTTCTAGCGGAGGCCTAAGTTTAGTTGAAGAGGTTGAAGGCAGAAAAGGAATGTCAATAAAGTTAAATATCATATGCAGTTCTTGTGACATGAATGAATGTGGCTATTCCTCAGGCTTAACAAAGCAGAGAGTTTATAACACAAATATTAAGTTTGCATATGCAATGAGGTGCATCGGTAGAGGGCACAGAGCGGCACAAACTTTCTGTGCTCTCATCTACTTGCTTCCACCTCCAAGATTCGACAGGTACAACAAAATTCTGTTAGAAAGTCTAGAAGAAGTTGGCAATGCCAGCATGAAGGATGCTGTCCAAGAAAATGTTGACATGAATGATGGCACTACATGCATGACTGCGCAGCTTTGGATGCTTCTTGGCAGCGGAGAGGCCACAGTTCCTTAAACGGTGTTGTGACAGCAACATCGTTGGACAATGGAAAAGTGATTGACACTGAGTGCTTTACTAAATATTGTCATGGCTGCAACATTGGAAGTAATGAGCACAAGTGTGCTGTCAGTTTTGACGGTTATAGTGGGGACATGGAATCTGAAGGCGTTGTGAAAATATTTCAGAGATCAGAAGAGAAACATGGTGTGAAATACACACATTACCTTGGAGATGGAGACTCAAAAGGATGCCAGAAGGTATGTGAATCTAGGCCCTATGATGATCTAAAAATAGAGAAGATGGAGTGTGTAGGACATGTAAAAAAAAGATTAGGTACAAGATTGCGAAAGCTGAAGGAAGACTGGAAAGGGAAGAAACTAGCCAATGGTAAATGTATTGGTGGACGTGGTCGACTGACATGAGGAAATAGACAGATTACAATTTTACTATGGGCAAGCAATTAGACAAAATAAAAATGTTTTAAATGCAATGAAAAAGGCAGTTTGGGCCACCTTCAAACACAAATCATCCACTGATGACAAACCGGATCAATCGCTCTGCCCGTTGGGAAGTGACTCGTGGTGTGGCTACCAGGGCCCTATCCTATAAAAGTATGGATTTGTATTACAAGAGCTATTTACTAGCGATTCGGAATTCTAGTATTTTATAAAGTTTTACAACTGTAAACGTAATACTAAACATAAGAGAATCGGAGACAAACTAAAACGTCACTGTTGAATTGGATAGCTTCCTATATAACTACTACTGTAGCACGGCACTAGTAAAACTGAGCAGCATTTTTAGAAATGGATGAAGACTCGTAGAAGGAAATACCAATGCCCAAGCAGACGGCAGCCATTGGGCTGTTTGAGTTAGTGGTTTGGCTTCTGGCATCTTTTCTCTGAATTCCATCTTTTCAGACTAATTAGGTCCCGGTAACAATGTTATCAGTATCGTGATACTATTTTTCCAATCTGAACAGTGCAATAAATTTTACTGAAACACATCTCATATGTCTACAAAGATGATTTCAAGTCTTGATTTGAGACATGGCGAAGACTTACCGGTTTACATTAATATTATCCAAGCGTTCTTCTCAGCGTCGTTCGTGGCTCAGTGGTTATAGAGGTAAGCTATGGCGCAAGAGGTCGCAGGTTCTCATAATATTTTTAAAAGCCTAATTGCAGTGAAATGTATAAAATTTAAGAATTCATTGCCACACGCTTATATTTATTTCTTTTCATAATATTTTAAAAACGTAAATACAATGTTCCGTACTTGTTTTCAAGAATTCGCTGCCACTATATATATATTTGGGCTGAAAATCGATTAAAATTTTTAATCGAGTTAACGCATGACTTTAATCGGTTAATCGACCGATTAATCGACTAATTAATCGACAAACAAGTCGGTATTTTAAACGAAACCAAAGTGTACATTTAATATTGTTTTACATGTTTAATAACTTCTACACTACAGATAATCAGAAGAAATCCTGAATTAATGAATACCATTATTAGTTAACTAGTGAAAAAATATATACAAAGCTTACATTTCCGGTTACTTTTTCAGCCAAGACTTGAGACACACGAATTTGTTGACATATGAATGTTCAAGACACGATCGTAGATTGTTTACAATAATACCGGCAGCACTAAAACTCTCTCACTCGGCACTGAGAAAGGAGTTTGGTCA
Organism: Ectobius pallidus; assembly: GCA_964059195.1. Classification (NCBI taxonomy): domain Eukaryota; kingdom Metazoa; phylum Arthropoda; class Insecta; order Blattodea; family Ectobiidae; genus Ectobius; species Ectobius pallidus. The sequence goes on from CAXKWD010000006.1 coordinate 36,756,350, forward strand.
TTTGACCCATTTTTCGAAAAACGTTTTTCAGAATTTGACTAAACCGATTAATCGGAAAATGTAATTGATCGACGATTAAATATTTAATCGATTAATCGGGCCGATTAATCTGTACAGCCCTAATATATATACAATTTGGCCTTAAAATTTGGTTCAAATATCTTCAAAATTACGGCCGCTAGCATGTAAAGAGAGATATATATATATATAGCTAGCGTGTAAAGATATATATATATATATATATATATCTTTACACGCTAGCGGCCGTAATTTTGAAGATATTTGAACCAAATTTTATTACGTTATTTCTAGGCCAAATTGTTCGGACAAGTTCGTTAATGTGTAAAATTGGCCCAAGGGGAGGGTCAGGGGAGTAGGTTGAAATTTTGAAAAATGTATATCTCGGCCCCTATGAAGTATAGATGGAAAATTTGTTGGAATAAATTAGAGTACTCACTGTGGAGTTCACAGTGACACCAACGATTCGTGGGTTTTGGGGGTACGAGTGGGGTTGGTTGGTGGGGGGATGGAAATTCGAAATTTTTGAAACCACGTCTTGTGGGATATCGTTGAAAAGCTCTTGATGAGTACTCTACAAATCAATAAATAGTTTCTCGATAGCTCTCATATAAGGCGAGATTTAGCACTTTGAAATCTACCTCATCCTGTAGTCCCGCTTAAAGGGAATTTTTGCTTTCATGTATTTTAAAAACGTAAATGCAGTGTACCGTATAACATTTCAAAAATTCAATACCATTACCTTATAATTATATTTCTTTTGCTTTGTTTTTAAAACATTTAAATACAGTGTTCCGTATAAGATTTTATAGAATTCATTGCCACTGTCTCGTACTTTTTTGCTTTTATAATATTTAAAACTTAAATTCAGTGTAACATTATTTAAGAATACACTGCCACTACCTTATATGTTTGTTAGTTATTTAGAAGCTTCTTCTTTTGTAATATATTAAAAACGTATAACATTTTTAAAAGTCACGCCCACTGTCTTTATATAATTTAATAAATTGTCACAATGATTCAGACTGCAGTCTACTGAATAAAACTTTATGAATTCTCTATCATTACCTTATATTCTTCACCAAGAATTATGCAGGGCAGTGACAGCGAATTCTTAAAATTTCATACAGTACCGGTACACTAATTTTCATTAACATGACTTCTAGAAAGTAGGCAGAAAGTGAAAATTAATTTTGATTATTCACTATGATAAACCTTCCAATTCAAAGTACCTGACTGAAGCTGAGCCTACAGAGGTTTAGGAATATTATGGGGGAAAAAAATTGTCGTGACCGGCGTTTGAACCTGCGACCTCTCGCACCACAGTTCAGTACTATAACCACACAGCCACGAACGACATTCAGAACAGTGCTTGAATATTGGCAATCTGAAAGTTAAGGCTTCTCCTATGTCGCGCTTCCAGACATTAAGTTGTCTTTGTAGGTCTATGAGTTATGTTTAGGTAATATTTATTGTACTCTTCAGTTCGGGAAAATGGTATTATGATACTGATAACATTAATATCGAAACCAAATTAGTCTAAAGAGAGAATATGAGAAGAAGAGAGTCTCACCTATTGTTTACAGTGGAACACACGCTGAATGCAAGACCGGCTTTTACTTCCCGGTCATGACGTCAGTAATGACGTGGTTTATAAAGGGCGTGCTTTCTTTTACTAACTACAAATTACAATAGCAATAGCTTTATAGTATACCATATTTTCACTCTAGTAATTATAAAGCGAACTTTACTAGCGATCTCTTGTAGCTTTATAGTATAGGGCCCAGAAGGCCCATACAGCCATAAGCATGCTTTACCAAATGCTATTATGGAGTCTATAAAGCCTATTTATAAAAATCTAAGTGACTCAAGTTTATTAGAGAAGTGCTTGCATAGTACGACCCAGAATCCCAATGAAAGTTTTAACCGTTCTGGTTGGACTAGATACTTTGTAAATTGTCGTGCTAGATGCTGCAATATGCTTCAATGAGGGTACTGTGTCCACATGTAAAGTTTTAAAATTGATGGGGTTGTCTGGTGGAGTGAATATGGAAAGAGCGCTCACTGCCATCGACCGCAGAAGAGTTTTCGAAGCGGAGAAAGCAGAGTTAGCAGCCACCAAGGAAGCTAGGATAAGAAGAAAAGCTCAGAAAAGAAGGAAGGAAGATAGACAGATGAATATGGTCCAGGGATGCATTAATTTCAGTGCAGGTCAGATACAAAATAAGTTGTAACTTTAAATTCATTTCTCCGCATATCATTATTCTTTTCTTTCAGGTACACATAACTCAGAAAATATTTGAGATAGAAAGCTGACATTTTGAACACTGTTTTAATATACAGATCTCTCAAAAGTAGACCAATATTTTGATACGAATGTGAAAACTTCTTGTTTTTTAAATAAATTTTGCATTTTAATTATAGTGATTTATTAATAGACGGATTTAAAAATTAATTAAGTTACAAGCAAAATAATCATCTGAATGCTATTATAACAGTCTACTTTAAAGAGAACTCTACTAGGAACAACTAGGAAAAAATCAAGTCTCTACCTTCATTTCTTTTTAAGATATGTGTACCTGAACTAACATATGCAATTTTTTAAAATATATTTCAGTGAATATATAAAAAACTATTGGCCTTATAATGATATCTTATATTATAAAATGTTATTCAATGGTCTATAAAAACACTGTATGAACTTTATTAATTTGTAGCTTCAGATTTTTCAGTTGCAATACTTTAAACATTAACAAAATTTTCATGATTTTCACATGTGTTCATGTACTAGCCCCCATGTATTTGGACTCATGTTATTTCTAAGTTGACTCGCCATCCATCCATCTATATGATAATGTATTTAAGACAATAATTAGAGGGCATTATTGAATAAGTGGAATATATGGGTCATTCTTCAAATACGGGAAAATTTGGAGTGTCTAAAATCCAAATTTTTTAGTTTATGTTTAAAATCTCAAAAATTACTAAAATACTTTAGGGCTTACTTGATTATAATAAGACACCAGCAGAGCTTAAATGTCTATATTTTTATTTATTTTTATTTTTAAATTTTTTAAAGCCATGTGAATGACATCCGTGTACATGTGGATGGCAGAAGGCCACATTAATGACTAACTTTGGAAACAATCTGCTTTTCTTTATGTGGTTTCATATTTTTCTAAGTTTGCTTCAGTTGATTTTGTACCAAATTTGCAAATTTGTGTGCATACTTCGGAATCAATGTAATTTTAAGTAGACTGTGTTTTTATGGTTTGGGGGGGGGGATGGAGCAGAAATTCAATTAATCAGTTTTAAGATTTTAAGTACAGGTCACAGACACTACAAACAAAATAGTACCCTACATTTATTATCTACATGACTTGAGAGTCATCCACATACCCCTTTATGAGGCATGTGGATGACACAAAAATTAGGCATGTGGTTGACAAAAAAGGAGTTTTAGTGGTCTCAGCAAGCCATTCCTAAACCTCTGTAGGCTCAACTTCAGTCAGGTACTTTGAATTGGAAGGTTTATCATAGTGAATAATCAAAATTAATTAATATTCACTTTCTGCCTACTTTCTACAAGTCATGTTAATGACGGGGAATAAAAACGCTTTCCTTGAAAATTATGCAAAGTCCTTTGCTAATCCCAAACTGTTTGTAAGCAAGCGAAATTCAACCTTACAATTCAACCACAAGCTGCCCTTTTGGCTTTCTAACACAGTTGCCAGTTATACAAATTTCTCATTCCTGCAGAAAAAATTCCATTCTTTTCAGCTATGTGGATGACCAAAACCCTTGGGACATACTTTATGTTCATTAGGTGGGGTGACAATTTTATTTCATTTTATTTTTTAGTGGTTAATATTCTTCACACATACGTACTGATTGGCAAGAAAAAAGTTGAAAAGGAAATAACATTTTGTTTTGTGGATAAATGCATTAGAATATACAAAACCGAGGTGTAGGACAGGGCATGTGGATGACATTTAATTAAATTAAACTTAGTTTTGGAATATCAGAATTTAAAGTTAGTGACATTATTTTAATAGTGATAGTTGTGGTATGGAATTAGTAGAAAAAACTTCTATCTTATTTTTGTTTAAAGTTGAATTTGAAGGGAAATATCACTCCGGAACACAAATTTTCCCGTATTTGAAGAATCACCCATATAGGCCAAATCATGGACTGTGAAGGAGCTCCAAATCGATTATAAAACATCGGTGACACATAAGACGAATCCAAATATTAAAAGGATTTAATAAGGTTGAAGAAATGTTAAAAAATAGGCATGTTTGCATTATATTTCTTTAAATAAACAACATAATACCATATATTTTATCAGTCACATAAACTTTTTTTAAATTTACGTCTATCGTCTATATTATACAGGTAGCCATCATAGTATTATCTTCAATAACATAATGTATTTACAATGATTTATGAACCGTACATATTTACATGGATTTGTAGATATCCAATGGAAAGTCACAGAAGTACCAGTCATATGGGCCGAAGTATTACTATCTTTCGCTTGACGTAATTAAATATTACGGAAATAATTTATTATACAAAACAATTAATATGGGCACACGTTTTCCTTTCACAGCAAACTACTAAAGGTCACATCAGTTTCAATACTTAGGAACATCCTTAGGTATAAATTATCACGAAAATTTACAGTTTCATTACTGAACCACTGATTTACCACCAAATCATCCACTGTTGATTAATACATGCTAGTATAAAGAAACCACTCCTTATTTTTCCAGTTAAAATCTATATATCTAGCTGTTTATATTCCTATACATACCAGAAATTTAATCTTCTATGATTAGGTTCTGCAACCTTCAAACAATAAAGGGATTTACTGTAACTGATGTAATTTATATTTCCATTAGCCTATAAACTGCAATGTAACAAATAAAACCTCTTTACTAAAGCATCTCTTTAACAACGAAAATGGTTAAAATTTTGTAATTTGTAATTAAAGAATTCAATTCTGTCTTTTAAATTCACATCCTATGGACTTTTTTTTAATATCAATTCTAGAAATTTGAAGAACTTCGATACATCAACATTTTCAAACAGTAATAAAGTAGCTTTCAGTATGGAATAATATTGAACGAGCTTGAAAGGCTCAACTTATAAGACTTTCCGGAAAATACGCCAAAGAAATTCATTAACTTCTTTGCTATTTTTACACATCCTCCTATCAGTGAATAATTCTCTTTCTCATTCACTGGTTTACATTTTCCAGACATACACAGCACACGATTAGCTTCCTTCAGTATTGATCCAATATACTCATCCATTTTACATTGCAAGATATCTGACATGTTTCTTTATTAAGAGCCAGTATGGTACTTTATAAGATTGTGTGTGGGGACGGGAAAATGTCTGTCCGTCCGTCCGTGTGTCTGTATGTGCGATAACTCAAATACACTTAATCGGATTTTAATGAAACTTGGTATACCCATTTATAATGCTTATGGGGAAAACCTATTGATATTGGACGAAATCGGTTGACCGGTACTGGAGTAATTCCCAATTTAGTGCCTATTTTAATAGTATTGTATTAGAAAGGCGCCATAATTCAAGTACGCTTTATCGGATTTTTATGAAATTTGGTATGCCCATTTATGACGTCTATGAGAAGTAACCTGTTGCATTTGGACCTATTCGGTTGACCGGTACCGGAGTAAACCCCAATTTAGGTCTAAAAGACGCGGTAACTCAAATACGCTTTATCGGATTTTCATGAAACTTGGTATATACATTTGTAATGTCCATGGGAAGACGTCTATTGTATATATATATTTATTAAAATAACAACTCCCTTCAGATACAGGCTGCCAATATAGAGTGTAACATTTCCAAATCAGCAATATAACTATAAAGTTAAAGTTTTCCTATAATTAAATTATTAAACATTATTGATTATTGTATAAGTGGTGACGAAGAAAAGCGAGAGAACCACGCAGAGTGGTAACGACAATATCTTTGATTTTCTTTTGATTTAGGCTGATCCTTTTCCAGGTAGAGAGGAAGTGATGTGGGATGGTACCACGTGCCCCTACCATCAGGCCAATTACTTCAATTGTTCGTAAGTTGTACTTCTGTTTGAAGTATGAAGCGGTTGGTACATATATGGCTTTCTTTTCTTCATTGACTTCCTCAGGCTTCCCCCTATGTTTCTCAAATCTGATCGTGGGATCTAATATGTATCCCACTTCACTGTTAGAAGGTATGGCTATCATATCTATTCTCCTCGAACCTCCGTTCGTAGCTAAACAGTGAACTTCTTCAAAGACCTGAAAATTGATGGATCGCAGTTCTTCGGCAATCATAGAGCGGATGGTGTGATGGCGAGAGTTGCGTAGAGTTTCTCCAAAAGGGCAGGAACCCAGGACGTGTGCAAGTGTTTCTTTCTCTCTGTGGCATCGCAGACAGAGGCTATTACCCTGGGTCCTACCTGGTAGAGCTCGTACTGCTGAGACGTTGGCTGTCATTTTTATAGCTTCTCGCCATTCACTCGAGGTAAGGCCTTCATGATGTCGAATCCATGAGTTGTACTACTAAAGGTCTACTCCGAGACCTTTTTGTGGGAGTGAAACCCAAGCGTCGACTTCTTTTTGTCTCAAAATTTTCCTTATACGCTGGGCGTCATAAAAGCCAGTACGGTGATCTTTTATACCTTCAGTAACCTCAGTTAGCTGTAGACGTTTGACACATTCAGTACTCTCTAACGCTAGATTTCTTGACGATAGCACATATGGATTTGCTGATTGAGAAATGACTTTGCAGCAGTTTATATGCTGTAGGTATGCTTCCCAGCTGGCCTTGAATAGTGCAAGTCCTTTGCATTTCATATCGGAGTAAAGCATGTGATCTGGCGTATCCGTAGGTAGTTGAAGTATTTCTTTCAAGACACTTCTAATAATTTTATCACTATCGTTTAGAAATTTATTTGGAATTTTGCTTAGATCAGCTGTTAGGAATGGATATATTAAAGATGTGCAGATAGAAGAATTCAAAACTAGAAACTTTTGTTCAGGTTTCAATAAAGTAGAAGCTGCTAAAAAGTCTAGCTTTTTTCTTAATGTTAGAATTGTGTTCTGAGCATCAAAATTAGTTGTGTCTGTGAAAGAGACACCGAGATACTTGATAATATCTCCTTGCTTAATTGTTTCAATCGTGCTGCCTTCATAGAGTGCAATGTTTTCTTCTATTAACTTGCCTTGCTTGATACTAATTCCTGTACTTTTACTGGGATTAACCTCCAGGCCTATTTCGTTGAATCTTTGAATAGCCATTTGAGTAAGTTCGAGAGCCGCTGCTTTATTTTTGCCTATAATAACAGGGTCATCAGCGAATCCCAATACTGTGACTGGTGGCAGATCATCGAGGAGTATTTTTCCGAAATGCTGACTTATGTTTCCTTCGGTTAATTCTTCTAGGATATGACTCGTAGCAAGATTATAAAGAGAAGGCGAGAGGGGAGCGCCTTGCATGACTCCTCTAAGAATGGGGATAGCTTTGGTTCTACCCTGAATTGTTTCAATGTGTGTTGTGTTACCCGATTGTAGATTCATGATTAAATCTGATAATTTGGCAGGTATCCCTTCCGATATGAGGGTTGTCTATAGATGGTTGTGGCCGATGTTATCAAATGCTTTTCGTATGTCCAAAAATACCACCGTGATATCATCTTTCGCATTCTTTGAAGATTTTAATAAAGACCCGAGGATTGATGTATTAATTAGTGTTCCTGGCGTATTTGTGAAGCCCCTTTGGTGTTCACTGAAGTCCACATATGTTCGGAGACGGGCATCAAGCACTCGTTCAATGACTCTCCTTATGACTGAACATATTGTGATTGAACGCCAGTTATTAATGCTTTTTGTTTCTCCACCTTTATATAACAATATTGTTCTAGCCCTTTGAAAACAGGTTGGAACTTGACCAGTTTGTAACATTCTTGTGGCTATCCTGGAGATTATTTCACTCGCTGTGTCATCTTTAATCGCTCTTACTAGAACACGATCAGGTCCGGGTGCTGTGTCAACCGCAATGCGACGAGTAGCTTCTATGATTCCTTGTTTAGAGATAATAGAATTGAATGTATCGTTCATTTTTACTCGGTCAGGTTCAGACATTTATATCCCCCATAATCGTGTCTTTCGGCTGTATTGGTGGATGAAAACATTGAAGTATAAAAATTGTGGATATCATTGTTGTCTATTTTACATATCTCGGATTTTGTCCCAAGGACCCGTCTTACAGCTTTTCTCCTTTGATTGTAAAACAGGAACTGTGTTAGCTCGTATTCATATTTATTTTTCCTTCTTTCGCGATCGTGCTGATTGGCTCTTTCCGGATTGCTACAATTTTTATGGTTCCTTTGATTTTTCGTGGAAATTTTTTTTTGAGTAGTTCATAATATTTAGTAGCTGGATGTTTCGGCCCCGGCAGACTACTAATACTGGTTTTCAGAAATGTTGTAAAATTCTCTACTAAAGAGTCAAATTCCGTATCACTTAGCTCATTAAGGAATTTAGATTTCCACTCTAATATACTTACTTTAAATTGTTGTAGAGAATCTGTTATAGAATCTCTTGGCACAGTTTTCTGCTGTTTTATAGCTCTGCTATACTCTTCATGGCATCTTTGCCACTTTTCTGAGAAATATTATTGCTGTTGTATTTATTTGATATCTTGGTTCTATGTATGTCTGGATGAGCACGACTTATGTGTATATTGATTCCTCTAGCACTCTGGAAAAGACCACCGCAATAAGTGCATTTTATCCTAGAATCTGAACTGGTATTCTTTGTAGCGTTAATGACGTCTGAATTTTGAGAGGACTGGTGCCCTTGCAAATAAGCTGCTTCATTCTCACTAATGTCCATATCATTTACAAGTTCTTGAGATAGCAAATTGTGGCTTCTTGCTAGATGTATGTGAATACCTCGTTTTGTAAATTGTCTTTTGCAGATAGTGCATGTTATGGACTCTGGAGAATCACTAGAAGATGTGGATGGATGAATACTATCATCTTCCATGGCAGTATTATAAATTAACAATATCGGTTGTCAACGTAAACAATTCACCTCCAAAATACATTATATTTATTTTGCAATAAAAAGGTATTAAGAATGTATTTATACCTCAATTAACATTACCACATATTCTCATCAGCTTATACTTCACATGTAACTCACAATCTTAGCAAATAAACGAAAGTATGAAATACCATCAAAATCACGAGCAGGTAAATAAGGCATGTTTGTGTCAGTCATGGCCTTCTCTGGATAAAATCGGTTGACCGGTATCGGAGTAATGGCCAATTTAGTGCTTCGTTCGTCAAGTTGAATACTGTTATATACAGAAGATAGATTACTCTGAAATAATTAGGCCCACATACATTAAGTGGAGTTCATCGCCTGTGTATTTTGTGAAATGTTAACATATTTTAAGAATATCTTATATCAGTGTATACGAGTTTGAATTAAGGTTAAGTATGAAACTTTAGACCTTTGATATTGATATTGATAGCAGCCTTGATTGATTCGTTTCTTCATAACGATGTCAGTGTAGGATAAATAATAATGTAAATAATGTACATAAAAGTTTTAAAACAACTAGCCATTGAATGTTGATATTATATTGTGCATTCTATGGATATATAGACTACCGGTATTTACATTAGGCTATATTGTAATGTGAGTATTTTTCTTATTCGTTCCTGTGCAGCAATATACCTAATGTAATTCCTGACAGATAGATTTCATATTGACTTTTTTCATTCATAACATTTAAGGCTGCTCTAAACTTGAAACAGACATATCAGCGAATCGTAGGTCTATTGCATCATTATTAGTGCCAGCGCATTATGTTTTTGGAGTTTAACTCGGAGATCTATTACAAAAATAACTTTTCTGCATTGGCCTATCATAATTGCATTTATCACTGATTAAAAAAAGCATGCTGGCACTTTGTTATATCAGTTTACCTGATTTTATTAATTATGTACCATGGTAAACAAGATATTAAAAACGATGCAAGATGGAATGTAATAACAGTCACAATTTTATTGTAAAAAGAAATTTTAATGACTAAAATTATTAAAACATTAAATAAATTTTGTTTCTTTTTGTATTTTTGAAAAAAAAAATTAAACTATAGCACATGTGGGTAAAATTTCGGGGAGGTGTAACCATCTTGCAAATGGATAAAAATAGTCTTCACCCACATATTATCTATTTAAAGTTTCTGAGAAACGCCTCTATGACACAGTGTTACTGTTTTAAAGGCATTTTAAGAGGAAAATAATTAGTTTCAAAAACAAAAAATAAAGAACACCCGATAATAGAAATAATGCTTAATTTTAGTAACAGATGGGACATTAATAAGATCACAGACGAAGCAAAAGTTATCTCAAAAATACGAATAGAAACAAATAATAAATTACCTTGAAATAATGTGTTTCCAACCTCAGAAGGTGTTCTATATATCTGTTTCCCACAACTCTCAACTATGCACAGGAAATTCAAGCTTCTTTTGCTAGCATGCAAATATAAATTTCTTCAGACCTCTATAACCATGTTCCTATCACCCTCACTGAAGGACAATAAAAGTGCAATTCAATTATCTTTGTTTTGTATAGGTAAATACAATGGGGCTCTCTAATTACATAAATGGAAATTTAAGTAACATATTTGAAATTGACTTGGAATGTCCAGCTTTACTTGGAGTGACCCCACAATAATAATGAATAATCATTTAACTTAGTTACATATAATGTAACTTATAAAACAAACATGACACATTAAACATAAACTTTCATGAATTAATCTCTGGTAATAAACGCAGTTTTGTAACTGGTCTTTTTGCTAAACCTTTGACGGTTTTCACTGTCACCACTTTCACCAGTCCATCCTTTCCGGTATGCACCTCAAACACAACACCTTTCTTCCACACAAGCGGAGGTGATAACTAGCCTACCTACAGCCACATTAGGTTGATCTGTGTTCCACTTGTACCGTTGCTGCAACTGAGTAAGGTAATCACGAGTCCAATGTTGCCATAATTGCTGAACCATTTGCTGCATATATTGTCATCTCGACAAGCGATTCATGCTTAGGTTTAAGAGGTTCTTGTCGGGAGGGGCTAATAGTGAGCTTCCAATTAGAAAATGACCAGGATTAAGGAAGTGAACATTGTCTGGATTATCTGATAATGGACACAAAGGTCGTGAATTTAATACTGCTTCTACCTGACACAGTAAAGTAGAAAATTCTTCAAATGTTAAGCTTGCGTTGCCAACAACTCTCTGAAGGTGAAACTTCATTGATTTTACTCCTGCTTCCCAGATACCTCCTCCCATATGTGGACTGTTTGGAGGAATGAAATGAAAATTGATACCTTCTTGAGAGGCAAAATATGAAATGTCGTTCTTAGCTTCGTCCGTTCTTAACGTCTTCTTTAATTCATGATAAGCTCCTACAAAATACGTGCCGTTATCACAGTAGATATTACTACATAAGCCGCTTCTGGCAACAAATCGCCTCAAAGCTGCGATGAAAGTAGTTAAGTCAGAAACAACTTCAAGGTGAATGCATTTAGTGACCATACAAATAAATAAAGAAACGTAGCATTTCACCTTTGTTTTACTTCATTTTCCACCTGGTTTAATAAAAAATGGTCCAGAATAATCAACACCTGAGTTTGTGAAAGGCCTTGAAGGGAGCTGTCCCATCAGCTGTTGTGATGCTGTAGCTTTAAGTCTGAAGCAGATCAAGCATTGATACACATATTTTCGTAATATATTTCTGGCATCAGGTATCCAGAATTGTTGTCTTAACAGGGACAAGAGTAGTTGGCCACTTGCATGCAAATTACTTCGGTGAGTTTCCTCTATGATGAGCTTTAGTAATATAGTGCTTTGGGGGCAATATTAGAGGATGTTGCTGGATAAAATTTACAACTGAATTGTTTAACCGACCGCCCACCCTGAGGAGTTGGTTACCATCAAGAAAAGGATTTATTTTCTTTGAAATTGACCCTTCATCCCTTAACTCTTCTATGTCCTTCAAGTAAAATTCTAATTGAGCTTGTTTTGCACAGATCAGAGTTGCTTCATTCAATTCATGAGGGCATAGGATTCCTTTACGCATTGACTCCTTATTACGTAAGTTGTGAATAAATCGTAGACAATATGTCATAGTTATTTGGAGTCGTCTCCATAATGAAAACTTGGTGAATACTTCTTCTCTGTCCTTGAAAGTTGTTAATAGGTTTACAGTGGATATAGGTTTTACCTTCCTCATTTCTTCAGAAAATACTGCAACTTTTTTTATTTTTCGGCCAGTCTTCTTCTTTCTTCAGCCACACAGGACCATCCCACCATATCTTTGAATTCTTCAAATTAAGGGGGTCTGTACCACGTGAAACTAGGTCAGCTGGATTTTCACTTGTTTTAACATGATTCCAGACTGCAACATTAGTTCGTTGTTGAATATGACTCACTGTATTTGCAACAAATGGTTTTCCATTTTGCAGGGATAGATTGGAGCCAGGCTAATTCTATTGTAGAGTCTGTCCACAATCTAACTTTACTGAATTCTGTTCGAAATGCCGTTACAATTTTCTCATACATATCGACCAACAACACTGTGGCACAAAGCTCTAATCTTGATATTGGGAGATTTTTCAAACGTGCTACTCTTGATTTTGAACATAATAACTTGGTATGTACAGACCCATGAATATCAGATCGAAGATAAATGCATGCACCATGTGCCAGCTCGCTGGCATCTGAAACCCGTGTAGTTCTATTTTTCTACGGTTCCTTTTCCTACAACCATTCTCTCAATCTCAAGCTCGTTAATTACTAGGATATCCCTTTCAAGCACTTGCCATTCTTCTTGTGAGTTGGATGACAGTTTTTCATCCCATGATACCTTTTCTTGCCATAACTTCTACATGAAGTTTTTGCATTTAACAATGAAGGGACCAATTAGTCCACAAGGATCATAAATAGCTGCTATAGTCTTTAAAAAAATTTATTTTAGTTGAAGATACATTTTGTGCTGTTTTGACAAAATATATGAATTTGTCAGTCTTAGGATTCCAGAGGAGTCCTAATGTTTTATGACCTCTTTGTCTCCAAAGTTTAGCAACAACATCTTCTCGACATTTTCTGGAGTAATGTTCTCTAGAAGTGCAGGATAATTGGATGACCACTTTCTTAGAGTAAATCCACATTTCTTCAACATTTCTGTTAAGTCCTTTTGTCATTTTAACGCTTCTTCCTCCTCATCTATAGAAGTAATAATTTCATCGTCATAGAAGTCTCTTTCAGCTACAACTGCTGCTACAGGGTTGTTGTCAGATTCGTCCTTTATTAACTGTTGTAAACATCTTGTGGCTAAAAATGGAGCTGCTGACATTCCACATTTTACAGTATTAAGCTCGAGTATTCTTATTATGTTAGTTGGAGCACTTCTCCATAAAATTCTTATAAACTCCATAAAAAGCTGTCACTAGGGTATATCCATATTTGGCGATACATTTTCTCGATGTCAGCTGAGATTCCAATCTTATGCATCCTAAATCTTTGTATTATTGCAAATAAATCATTTTGTATGGTAGGTCCAACCATCATTATTTCATTCAATGAAACGCCAGTACTACTTTTTTCAGCTGCATTAAAAAATTCTTTCAAGACTCCTTGATGTGGCAAGTGAAATGTGTTAACTTTCTTGTGATTAACATCAAATTTGTCTTCATTGTGTAGGAGGATCATATGTCCCAGTTCTTCATATTCTTGTAGAACCTTGCTTCTGGCTGTTCTGGCTGTCTAATAAATCTTTTCTCGAGTTTCAAGAATTTATCCTTTACTGTTTCATATGTATCTCCTAAAACCTCAGGACCTTTCTTTAAGGGTAACTTAACCTCGAATCGATCATCTTCCAATCTTCTTGTGTTTTCAATAAAATGCTTTTCACGTGCCTTTTCTTCATTTGTTAGAGTCTTATGATTTAATTCTTCGACAGAGCAAAATCGTTCATTAGATTGTGCAGTGGAGCAATGCTTTTCACATGCCTTTTCTTCATTTGTTAGAGTCTTATGATTTAATTCTTCGACAGACCAGAATCGTTCATTAGATTGTGCAGTGGATCAATCTGAGCAAAGTATGCATGACACTGTGAGTTATTACTCTGAATGTAAGAATCATGAATTTTTCCAGAGAGAATGTAACCAAGCGTTGTATTTTAAAGAACTTCATACTTTCCATTAATCAGTAAATAAAAAAAATCTCTGCTCCTAACAAAACATCAATGGTTCCAGGTTTATAAAATTTCTTGTCTGCTAATTGCACATCATGAGGGAATTTCCAGTGGGACCCATCATTTTTAAATGTTGGTATTCGACCTGTTAACTTTGGTAAAATCAAACAACTCAAATTCGATCTATAATTATTTCTTGTAGAACTTATCTCAAGTTGAACGCTATAGTTTGTTGTGGATGTCGCATTGTTTATGCCAATTATTGGTACTTGGTTCTTTCTTCGTTGCAAACCTAATCTTTGTATTAGTGCTTCGGTTGCAAAATTAGACTGTGATCCACTATCAAGCAAATCACGACACATGTGTTCATTACCTTGACCATCTTTTATCTTCACTTGTGCTGTTGCCAATAATACATGTGTATTTCTTCAATGCTTTAATGTACAATAAGAACTTTGACTAGTCACACATCCTTGTAATTCCGTGTCCTGTGAAGTAGAGTATGATGCCACTTACCGCACAAAGTACAACCTCTAGATTTACATTCCTTTAACATGTGATTGTTGCTTAAATAATTTATGCATAATGAAGCCTTTCTGACTACATTATATCTTTCTTCATTGGACAGTTGCTTGAATTTGGGACACTGATAAATAGCATGAAGATCATTACAAACAATACATTGTTGTTTCATATTGAAATGAGAGTGTGATCGCATCTTATGTGAAGGCAACAAAACATCATGCCTTTGTTCATTTACTTTGTTCTTTTCATGCAAAACTTCAAGAACATTGCATCGGTGCTTTAAAAATGTGTAAAACTGTTGCAAGGTTGGCCACTGTTTGTCAGAAACGTGATGTTCCCATTCCCTTTTGGTTCTGTTATCTAGTTTGTCCACTAATATGTAAATAATCATCATATCCCAACTAACTGTATCTTGTTTCAAAGTTTTAAGTGCCTTTAAATTGCTTTTAGTCACATCTACTAATTGACGAAGCTGACTAACACTTTCATTTGGTCATTTTAGAGAAATTCATAATATTGTCAAAATGTGCATTTTTAATGAGTCTTTCGTTACCATACCTCTCTACGAGTAGTTCCCATGCTATATCAAATCCTTGTTCACTTAGTTCAATGTGGAGCATTGGAATCCCCTTTTAGGGCAGCAAGCAAATAGGGCCTAATGAAACTTTTGCACTTTAGGAATACAAGAGTTGTTTCCCACCAATTACATAAATGTTTCCTAGAATGCAACCTAATCTTGCAAATTACCACTAAAGTTAGGTATGGAAAATAGAGGTAACTTCACTTGGAATGTGGGATTTGCTTCAGAAATTAGGTCTACAGGTGATTGAACTGCTACTTCCAATGTCTTCATATTACCTTCCAAGAAACTAGTGAGTTGGCAGTATCTTTCTTCCATATTTTCTCGATCTTCGTCACTCTTCGTATCATCTAGTGAGTCTATCTCATCTTGTATTTCGTTAAACTTTCTCCAATTTTCTTCTAGTAAGTTTAATCTGACTTGTAACCTATCAGGTCTAGGGCTTTCATGGTAGTTGACAACAAACTTCTCTGCTCTCTTTAATGCTGACTTTATTTGAGTTCGTGCTCTCACTAAACATTTAAGCTTTTCTTCTACAGACATGTTTCTGGGTGTTAACAATCATAAAATGGACGGACGGAAAGTGGCAGGACGAGAAATTCGTTTTAATCGCTTGTCTTACCTGGCATATAATCTACATTACCGACGTTACAGACGTATTTGCTCTAAAGATTTGTTAGTGCAGCTGCTTCGCAACAGATGCCGCCTTCGTAACCTTCCTCAAACATGCAGGATCATTGTCGACGCCATTTCGATCTGTTCTGATGCCTACGTGACGAAGTTATGTTCTTGATTTTAACAACTTTCTCACTTTGATATCACAAAACGTATAGTTTCCGAATGTTCATCAGTAATTATATTCACCTTAGCACTATAATTTGTAGTCCATATTGCGCTGATTCGTCGCATTTGAAGCCCCATCCGGCATAAGAAGACCAATGTTTGTAGTCACGCTAAACTTCATTCGGCAACTAACTACTACCAACATGACAAGTTTAAAAAAGTAATAGGCAATGAAAATTTCCCTTCCTGAACAACATTATATTTTTTCCCATATTTTCGTTTGTTGCATGAACTACAATGAATTTCCCGTTACATGTAGGCCTACTGTGCTTGTACCGTGATCGAAATTTAATAAATGCAACTTTAATGGCTGTGAAATATTTCTCACGATGTAAATACACAATAAGAAGTTTATATTCAAAGATATAACTCCTAAAGATAAAGATAAAGTGCGAAGTACGGTTTTCTTTCGAAATCTCGGAATATTAGCGACATTTTGAAAATGTGAAGGTAATGTAATGAATGGCTACACATTTTAAAGGACATTTAATGTCCTGTAACTTTTTTTAACAGGTCGCTACTGTGCACCTAAGGACTGAATCACAAGAAGGCAAAGTATGTCGAAAAGCGTGAGGCAAAAGAGCGTTTTTTTAATTTGCTATTTTCGTGGGTAGATATCTCAATAGCTATAAGGGAATAGAAAAATGTATAGGATCATACTTGTAGGAAATTTTATCAGCTTTCATTCTGAATAGAAAACTTTACCTTTACGATGCACTGTTGTTTCGATATAAGCGAAAAACCAACCCCACCCTCGGGGACTTTTAGTATGGTGTTCAGGACACTCCTCCCCCCATCCCGGCATCTCATCCAAATTTCAAAACTACGCGAATTTTTCACCTATTTTTCTTTCGTTGCCTGGACTAATATTGGCATAATCGTTACAACAGCCTATGTGGTAGCTAAGCAATGTCTTCAGTTCACTCAAAGTAGCAATACTAGAAATAATCATGATACTGTGATATTAATAGGACTATTAGTTCATGTGCCAGTGGAGTGCTAAAACATAAGTCTCGCCCATTCAGAGGTATCTGTCAAGGAATATTGTCTTATCTGCACAGCCTAAAAGCACAGTCATACAGGGTCCGGCAGAGAAACCTGACGGTTTTTAAATTGAAATTATAACAAAACGGTATCGTTTGCGTACAATATTTTATTTTAGAATTACAATACACCTCAAAGTATTTTACGTACATCAATTACTTTTTGAAAATTGTGTTCCTTCTTCAATCCACAAAGCTAAATAACCCCATTACATCAAAATTATCAATATGGTTTCGTGAAAAGCTGGAATCAGCCGAAACTACGTAGTGTCGTAACTCACTGTCGCCAGTAGGCCTACATTTCGCGCTTGCGCATTCAAGTAAAAAAAAGTTGCAAAACTTACGAATGAAACCTATGTGTAAACAAGATTGCATGATGTCAAAGCATTTCAGTCAAAATTGGGCGTTGGTCGGTGCAACATCGCGCATTCGTCGCGGAAACTTCTTAAAAAATGGTGAATCAATTATTGTCACTCAACGCACGTTTCGCCGCCATTTCAACATTCATCAAAATGAGAATGTTCCCTGTCGGAATACCATACTGTTGTGGGTGGCAAACTTTCAGAAAACGGCTTGTGCCATAAAGAAGAAACCACCAGGGGAACGGCGCACTGTTCAAACCCCGAAGAATGTTGAACGTGTGTGTCGGGCTGTTCTTCGAAGTCCTCGGCGATCGGCAGTGAAACACGCGTTGAGTGACAATAATCGATTCACCTTTTTTAAGAAAAGTTTCCACAACGAATTGCGCGACGTTGGATCGACCAACGCTCCATTTTGATTGAAATGCTTTGAACTGATGCAATCTTGTCTACATGTAGGTTTCATAACAATATTTCGCAATTTTTTTTTTTTTTTTTTTTTACTTGAATGAGCAAGCGCGAGATGTACTGGCGACAATGAATTACGACACTACGCAGTTTCTGCTGATTCCAATTTTTCACGAAAACATAATAATTTTGATGTAATGGTTTATTTTGCTTTGTGGATTGAAGTAGGAACACAATTTTCAAAAAGTAATTGTTGTAGGTAAAATACTTTGAGATGTATTGTAATTCTGAAATAAAATAATGTACGCAAACGATACAGTTTTGTCGTAATTTCAATTTAAAACCGTGAGGTTTCTCTGCCGGACCCTGTACAATAGGAGAGCTCTGTACATTTTCCCTAAGTATATGAGAAATTAGTTTTGCTTTATTGCAATGAGATGAAGTGACCGCCATACATTTACTCTGCAATAGTGATTACTACAATAATTTTAGTAAGTTCTGCAGCCGTTATTTATTTTCATTCCCGTACGTATGCCTAAACTCTTAAGTGTTCAAAACAAAATACGTTCTCTTCCTCGTTGTGCAAGTTCAGTAATTCTTACTCTTATGATATGACCTAATTTTGTAACCGATTTCACATGTAGGGATTTGTTTCCATCATAATAGCAACCACTATGGAACCTATAATGCTCGTTATGTCTTGGAATTCTTTGGAAATCTACAGAATGAAAAGTGTGAACACATTCTGTTATTAAAATGCAGTTTGTTGTACTGTACACATCCCCTTCGGAGAACGCCATCTATTCTTTATGTCGAGCCATTTAATAAAAGTATTGAACATACATTTAATCCTATATACAAAAGATCCTACACAACGTAATGATAAATAAATTACACATCTGGTGCTTGTACTAAACATCTGCATTTGAGTCTGACCTCTGCAACATAGCGTACCGCTAACGGCGCTGCAACCGTTCGGCAGCAATTTTTACTGGTGAGTTTCGCGTCTGTATGGCCTAATAGGCTAATAGACTTTACCACTAGGATCAAAAGTCATCCTCTCTCAAAATAACCTTCTGCGGCCCTCAGACTCCAGTGATTTAACACTAAGATTAAAATATCAGCATTTGTTCACAATTTTTTATTTCCTCCCCGTAATCAATTTTAGTTACTGAGAAAAGAGATTTGACTGGCCTCATTCATGTGACATATCATAATTATTTGTTTTTAAATTTCTCAGATCTGAAAACTATTGTTTATATAATTATACTGTCGCATTTGATGTGCAAGTGTTTTTCTGTAGTAATCTAGTAGATGTTACCAATCGGTGATTACATTTGAGCAAATCGCCATAGCTACAGAGCAAATTAATTTATTCATTTGAGCAAAGTAAAGAAATACAGAAATGATACTTAAATTTTCCCTCTAAACGAGATGTGGCAACACTGTGTGGTATCAACTCAATTTCATGGGTTGGCTTATGTCCACCACCATTTGATGGGCACGTCCTGATGACAATGTCGAAATTACAGTGTTTGTGCTTTATATCTACCTCCCATTAGCTTCACATATCTTAATAAATTAATCTTTCCCGAAACATAATCTTCCCAGTTCTTAATGGCATAAAGTCGGTTAGTTTCAGACTTCTTATTTTCCTTTGCTTCGCAGAAAGATGCGATTGGATTGATATGTCCGTTTGAATTTGTCACTCCTTTAAAACCCGTGTTAAAATATGTATCGATGGATGTGCACAGTAAAATTCCCTTTTGAAATGTCTGTGAATCGTACAGATAATTGGCAGTTGAATAAGGCGTTGCCAAATCGTTGGAATACACGACTAATTTGGGCTCGAATGAAGTGAACATTTTTGCTCAAGTGAAGTAAACATTTTTGCTCAAGTGAAGTAGGCATTTTCCCCTCATTTGCTCAAAGGTACGTCTCCCGTTACCAATAATTGCTCAGAAAGCTGTGATGGCAGTAGAATCAAATGATAGCTTCTATCATTCTATACGTATGTATTAAATATCTTAATTATTACAGTAATAACGGTTATCTACATTTTAGAAATATATTTTACCAAAACACTTGCTAAATAAGTCCTATTAAAGACCACGCTATTCTGGTATTACTGGGTCCATCAATTCCAATATCTCTAGTCAAGGGATTTTAGATACTGAGAGACACCATGTCGGGAAGGCATTTGACCTCGATATAGCATCATCGCTTTCATTGTAATTACCTGCGAATTCTGAATTATTCTAAGGATTATTTTATTCGCTCACTGACTGTGAGATTATTCATAGTAGTTTCTCGGCTTCAACTGTCCCTGATCCTAGACTGCTTACATAAGATAATAATCATGCATCGATCATACACTTGCAGTGGTTTTAGAAATGTTCCCACAAGCTCACGAGCACGTGGGATAAGGGTGTATGTATTTCCATAATAGAACAAAAGGCCACATTATTTTCCTCTCACTTGAAGTATACTTGGGATCATAAAAACGTAACCTAAGTTAAGCTACTAGATGGATTTTGAAACTTTTACTTTTATTTTCAGCTGGTATTTTGTAAGTCGTAAAATCATATGAGGTTAAAATATCGTTAATTTTCTTAAAATTCCTTAAACTAATTTATGTGAATGTATTTTACAATGCAATGCACACCGCTTATTGTGATCACTTCGGGATGCAGCTAATCTGATAACATTAACCGATTGATAACAGTAGCCGAAACAAATAATTGTTCGAGAAAGCCCTAAATAGTATTTGGTATTCAAGTAAATTAAAATATTTGAAGTGCGCGCCTTATTTCTTGTCCCGCTCTGCTAGTTTGAGAAGCATTTTAGAAAGAACGGTAAAAGTACGGGCAAGCGTGTGTCAAGAGGCTTTAGCCTTCCCCCCAGTACAAGTACAAACTAGTTGGAAGTGCGTTATCCACTCATCTAAGCTTTAGGTTTTTACAAGTTTCCAACTAAAGGTCGCAATCATTTTTTACGATGTAGCCTATGCATACTGTTTACCATCATCATTGTGAACAAGTTTAAAAAGTGTGACTTAATAATTCATCTATTTTAGCCTACATGCTAACACATTGTTAGTATCGTGTTTTCGCAAACTAAGTTTATCAAGGTCATCAATATAAGCGACGAATATTATACAGGTCCATTCAGTGTTAAAACTATATAAATTTCATCAATATCAACTGATTGTAAGTACATATCTTTGTCTACATGTGCTTACTGTTGCATCGTATTGAATCTTTTTTGGCGGGAAAGCTATTGAGCCAGAAATAAACATTCGTTTATACAGTTTCATCATTATCATCATCATCATCATCATCATCATCATTATTATTATTATTATTTAAAATTTGAAGTTTAATAATTAAAGTGTACTTAATAAAGTTTATTTAGAGTTCTAAATATAAATGGGTGTTTCCAAAACATTGATGGACCCCTGATACCAGCGACCTACAGTCCTCTTTGTTCTAATCCATTCATTATCGTGGGGTTTCCCACGTGGTCCTCCAAATATTCATATCATATTAATATCTGATCTACCCTAGATTCAACATTTTGGTGCCCTCCGGTCATGGCTGTTTTTATCCTTCACCCTGGACCCTTCGAAGATTATTTATTCATACATAAGATAATTCACTACAAGGCAGAATTGAAAGCTTTTTCTTCATACATACAATGTAATATGTGACTGTGAATCATCGAACCATTCCTAATACTGTATTAGACTCTAAAGCAACTACTTTTGGAAGCAATAAAAACGTTTTTAATTTTTTTCTTTTTTCCCTTTGGTGTCCATTAACTAATATATCATACTCATAGTACTTTTGGAAGTTTACTGACCTATGGCGAAGACAGCTTAGCAAATCACCTAACACCTGTCTGCTCAAGTATTTTCAATTTACACTAACCATCACTGCATGTTATCACTGTGATCTTCAGAAATGGAAAGCAACAGCAAAACTGAGAGGTGAAACCCGGCCCCCTCGAGCAGGTCAACCTTGGGAAAACCTTTACTTCCAAAAAACACAATACAGTAGCATTAAAAACAAAATTTTGAGTAATGTACAGTCCTTGAAAATAAAGCCGAAAAAAAGAAAATGTGATAACCAGGGCCAGGATTCTGATGACCTAATTTTTTTTTTAAAAGACCTATAAAATTACTCTAAATTTTAAAGAAAATGACTTAATTATAAAACATGACCTAAAAACTGATATTTTATTTATAAAATATTATTTTGTACACACAAAGTTATAGACTAGTTTGTACATATTTGAAACAAAACTGTAAATAACTGTAATGTTGTGAATGACAACTAGATTTGGTTCAAAATCAACAGGCTTCGTCACATTGACGTTATAAGTGCGTATACCATGTTTCTTGAAAATCTGATATAGCGCATTCGAATTACCGTGCCTACAGACACGTGGACAGATAGACAAACAGACATTTTCCCGTGCACCATACAATTGCAAAGCATCTCTCAAGTACTCCATCTCAAGTGTAACATTTATCTTGAAGAAAGTATTAAAAAATATCTATTGATCGAATACTACTTACTAATAGTAAGTCTGGTTTGGGAAGAGATGTTTGCTCTCTGCTCTAAGTCGAGCCAATACAAACCAGCTTCTGCAGTGCTTTAGTATTAATAACCTCCGTGATTAACTTTGAACAATTTTTAGACTTTTCTAGGCGTTTGTCATTCCTTGTAACTTCATTCACATTAGGAAAATATTAATAATGAAAAGGATTAGTACTCGAAATGATAACTGTTAAGGTCATTTTGTCTTCCAATTTTTAAAAACTTCCTTGCATTAAAACATCAGTGTTTTATGTAATTATATCAGTTAAATTTCTAGTTATTTATCTATTTCAAGGAATTTACAACTTTTCTCAAAAATGTTCCTAAAAGTAATTGCAGTTTCTTTTTTTATTTCAGTAACTCCAGGTAACTCATTCATGAAGTATGAATTTCTATTTACCCCTTTTCTTGTAGTTTGTCATTCCATGAAAATTCAGTAAAGAACAAACAATTAAAAGAATGCTTTCAAATGTCTTTCGATTACACTACATCAACCTTCTATAGATGTAGGCTAATGGTTCATCCAGGGTTAGCTCCATCTAGTTGTGATAAAGATATATGGTTATGAAAGCCCAATAGCAGAATTTGGAGATGGAGATCCGGACCGTCCTGTGGAACCTGCATTGTGAACTGGAGAGGGCATGCCACCTGGCTGAGGGTGACAGAGGCCTGAAGGCGGCGGTGGTATCAGTGACTGCATGTGATGTCTGCCGAGGAGAGCCGCTGCTGTGAGATGGTGAGCGGGTCCTACCAGCAGTGCCGGGTGCGGGTGAGGGTGGTCTGGGTGTGGGTGGAAATACTGCTGCAAGGCAGGATGGTGAGGACCAGGCCCGTACAGGTGAGGAGGTCGTGCTGCCGCCACTGCTGCCATCTTCAGTTTCTCGATCTCCGCCTCCTGCAACCGTTTCGCCTTGGCACGTCTATTCTGGAACCAGATCTTCACCTGACAAACAAACAACAGTAATTGTAAGATAGACCTAAATAATTTATCTTCAATAAGCATACTACATTTTGCTAAGGAGGCGTATGAGAACAGGAAGAACATGGGCCAAAAAATGTAATTTTCACTTATGAAAGATCCAAAAATTATTCAAACAATGTACATTTCACTGTCAAAAGCAACAGCATCATAAAACGATGGGGATCACCTGATCGGCAGTCAATTGAAATTAGGCTAATTTATATCATCAATTAAGGGTGATTATATAAACAGTTTGATCTAAAATCAAAGGCGAAACCGATCTCAGTTCATGCTGAACTCGGTTTTTGTTGTTGTTTACACGTCAATCTGAGATCAATTCGAACTGAACTGCAGTGTAACTAAGATCATGACTTGAGAAATTTCTCAGAGAGAGAGGGAGGGAGAGAGCGAGGGATAAGGAGAGGGAGGGAAGAGGGAGAGGAAGGGAGTGAGAGGGAGAGGGAGAAGAAGGGAGTGAGAGGGAGAGAGAAGAAGGGGAGGACTGAGGGGAGAGGGATGGGCAGAGGAGAGAGGGAGGGGGTGAGAGAGGGGCGGAGAGAGGGAGATGGAGGGAGACAGAGAAAGAGCGGGAGACAGAGGGAGGGAGATGAACAAGGATAAAAGAGGGAGGGAGAAAGGGAGAGGGATCGATGGAGGGAGAGAAAGGGAGAAGGGAAGGGAGGGAGAGAGTAGGAGAAAAGGTAAGGTGGAGAGAGAAAGAGAGAGGGAGTGAGAGGGAGAGGGAGAAGGGAGAGAGGGGTTCGGAGGGAGAAAAGAAGGGAGTGGAAAAGCTACAGGGGAGGGAGGGAGGTGGAAAGAGAGGGAGAGGAAGAGAGAGAGAGAGGGAGAGTGGGATGGAGGGAAAGGGAAAAAAGGGGAGGGAGAGTGGAGAGAGAGTGGGAGGGGGATAGAGAGGGGAGGGAGAGTACAGGGAAAGAGAGGGAGGGTAGGGAGGTAGAGAAAGGGAGATGGAGGGAGGGGAAGAATGGGAGAGATAGGAGAGGGGTGGCGGAAAAGAGTGGGAGAGAGAGGGAGAGAAAAAGATATGGAGAAAGAGGGAGGGAGAGGGGCAAGTAGAGAGGAAGAAAAAAGGATAGGGAGGGAGAGTTGGATGGAGAGGAATCGAGGTAGGGAGAGAAAGGGAGAAAAGAAAAGAGAAAAGGAGTGGGAGAGAGGGGAGGGAGAAAGAGAGAGGGACAGGGGAGGGAAAGAGAGAAAATGAGAGGGGAAGAGAGAGGAGGGAGGGAGAGGAAAGGGGAGGGGGAGGAGAAGGGGAGAGGGAGATGGTAGGGAGGGAGAGAGGGAGAGGGAGGGAGAGGGAGGGAGAGAGGAAGAGAGAAAGATAGAGGGAAGAGAGGGTAAGATGGAGAGGTGGAGGGACAGATAGAGAGGGAGAGATAGAGATGGATGGAGAGAAAGGAAGGCAAGAGTAACGAAGATGGGGAGAGAGTGGTAGGGAGAAAGGGAGGGGGAGAGAGAGAGAAAGAGAGTGAGGGAGGAGAGGGGGCGTAGATGGGTGTGTTAGGCTCCTTACAAGGTTAGTGTAACATAACCTCTATAAATTGTTTACGTTATTATCATCCTATTCCAATTTAACAGATATCTCGTGTTGATAAAAACTGAATTTGTTAGGGCGCCTCGCGTGTTTTACCTTGTCTAGAGCAAATGCTTTCTTCGGTTTTTTTTTTCTTATGGGACCGAATAACTCTCTCAGAGCTGAGATTTTACGTTGTGTAGCACCCCGGCCTCAGGGCTCCACTCTCTTCTAACTGTTTTCGTCTTGGGCCTCTGTCCAGGCGTCCTGGTATCTTGGTCTGCCTACGTTATATCCTCCGCCAAGATTCTACTGTCCAGAGTCCCGGATGCACATTACTGGCTAGGTTCGCCAAATCAGCCATTTCCGTGTATAAGGGATGCTTGCCAGACAGTGATTAGTGCTACCAAGTTTGTGCGATTACAATTGGTAGTAAGAAAGTCATCAAGTAAAAATATATTTGGGCTCGTAAGTTTAATATCGTTAAGGAATATTTCAATGGAATACCTGGTTTCCATGAATGATAAACATATTGAAACACATGAGCAAAAATTCTCAAATTTTCATAAAAAATTACTCTATTAGCCTTACATGTCTGCTTTTATACGATTCTTCAGACATAACATTTATACGTCAGTAGGAGTGAAAATCACAAAATACCAATATTATTATGTGAAAGTGTTAAGCTGATTTATATTGCAAGAACTGAAATCTGAGACATTTTCTACGCATTTTGTTTTAACAAGGTTGTTATCGCATGCCTCTTATTGGATTCTATAATGTCTTTATGTTTTGCCAATATAATTTCAATCCGGAAAACCTTGTCCTCCCTGAAAAAATTAGAGGAACGATCCTTTTTTCATCTTAATTTCTGTCACATTTTCCCTTCCTAGTCTGAATACGAAGGAAAAAAGTAACAATGCTCTCGCCTCGCATACTTAGGCCTAGCTGTTTCTGAAATGTTGCCAAGCGCTCATATACGAACTGGGATCAAAATTGAACTTCGATCTTAGATCAGCGTATACAACACGACTCCGGACTGAACTCAGATATTTTTTGAACTTAGATAATAATTGATCTCCAGTCAATGATGTTTATACAATCGGCAATAAAAATTAAGTCACGAATGAATATTTCTTTCTGCACTTCTAGTGAAGCGAAATTTTGAAGTTTGTAGTTTACAAATTTACAAATTTTGTTGCCCTAAACCTGAAGAAATAATTTTGATTTGACTGCTTTTTAAATATTATCACGCATTAAATATCTCCTTAGCATAGAAAAATGTAAGAAAGTAAGATTTTCATAGGACCTCTTCAAAAACTTTAGTTTTACTTTCATGGTATTCATTTCATAGAGTTAAATGTTTAATATTTCAAAAGTTAGCAAAGAAAACATTGACCTATTCAGTGCGTGAAGAACTAAGTAATAAAGATGTAGGCCTACTGTATCAAAATCAAGGAAATCAGATATATTGTATAATTACGTTGTAATCAAGCTATGCTTCGTATATATATACACACACACCTGTACTGTTGGTGCCATTTTAGGAAGGCCTCGTCCCAAACCATCGTCTATCTACAAAAGAATATAATAACATTGTTCCCTAATCCGAAAATCTGCACCGACTTCGACACCGACAAAGAACAGGTGCTCTGGTAGTCGCGTGGATTCCCCCGTGTTGCCGCTGTCATTAACTACTTCTTAAGTATAGTAGGTGCTGTGGTACGTATTTGGCAACAATGTACTGGACTGCAGAAGAGTGTGAATTCGCTTAATTACCTTTCTATTCACTGTTTGACCAGTCGAAGAGGGCTAGAGTGGCAGCAGAAGGGGGGAAATTCTTGGAAAAAGAGTCTTTAAAAAGTGGCGCCCACTCTACAAGCCAAGGGTCTCTGTCAACCGCAGCATGGCGCGTCTTCAGGTTGCGAATAGAGGATACAGCCTCCAGATATGGAGGGTAGGTGCGAATATATTAAATAAGCAGTCGCGGACAGATGTCATGAGATGGTTTTCCAGCTTGGGGGATTTGCGTGAGTTTAACAACCTCTCACAGTAAGAAAAATATTGTTAAGAAACGCTTACTTGATTTTTGATCCTGTCAGTATAAAACTTGCTGGAGGTAAAATAGTCCCTTGTTCGGATCTCCGGGTAAGGAATACACTCAGGGAGTCTAAAAATCGTATAAATTATAAATTTGGACGTGGAATGTTAGGAGGATGGGGCGCTTAAATCAGTAAATAGAGAAATAGAGATATTTATTAATGATACGTTTCTTATGTTATTCGAAGAGCACGGTGATGTGACATCATATTTATGAACATCCATGCACCAACACAGGACAAAGACGATGATCACAATTGTGTTCAATCTGAAAGTAGTAAGGGAGGAAGTTTTCAAGCCCACGATTTGGAACGAAAGTGTCCACACGCAGAACAACGAAATGGGGTTAGAAGAGTGAATTTTGAGACCGCTAAAAATTTAATCGTCAAGAGTGCACAATTCCCACATCGTGATATTTATCATTACATATGGACCTCGCCAGATGGAAGAACTCATAATCAAATTGAGCATGTAATAATAGATACAAGGAGGCAATCTAATATAACTGATGTTCGACATTTAAGGGGTACTGACTGCGATTCGGATCATTATCTGGTAGTTTAGCGGTCGTTCGGGAGAAACTTTCATTAAACAAAGGAACTAGGCAAGATTTAGGTATAGATATTCAATATGAAAAGCCTAGATGAAGACCAAACTGTTTTACTTTGGAAGGCTGTTATTTTCGTTTTGTTAAGGATATTTTAAATTATAATTCTATATTATGATTTATAACTCGTATAGGCCTATCAATTTTTGGAGACTGCCTTCTGATGCAGCTAATACTGATCATCAGCGAACAGAAGCGTCATTAAATTAGATTTATACAATTTATTTTCAGAATCTAGCCAGTCAGTAGCGACTTGATAATAAATAAATTATATAGCATGGGTGATAATCGGCACCCGCGTCGATCCCCTGAGTTTATTATATTTCTGCTGCTCCTTTTTCCGCCACTACGTATTTGTATTTTTGTTTCTGAATAAGACTCTGCATAACCCTTCTTAGATGTTGTGGAATACCTTTCCTTTTTAATACATCCCAAAATGTATTCCTTTATACATTGTCAAAGGCTTTCACATAATCTATAAATGCAATGTAGGCTATACTGGAAGATTATATGATCTCTTCTCTCTTCTATTTAGTGGGGTGATTGCAAATAAGCAATCTATGCGCGATCGTGCTTTTCTGAAAACCATATTGTTATTCTAATAATATGGCTTCAGATATTGCATTTAATCTTTTATTTAGAATTTTTTCCGTAAATTTTATAAGCAGAAGTCAATAAGCTTTATCCCCCTGTAATTTGAAAAATTCTTCCTGGCTCCTTTTTCATATAATGGTATTATTATGTCTTCTTTTCATTTGTCTGGCACAGATCCATTTTTCCAACACACATTTATCATTCTAAGAACTTTTCAATGAATATTTCACTTGCATATTTTAATAATTTCGTTAGTAGGGATGGTAGATTTTAGCAATCAAGATAAATGCTAAATGTCCCCAAATGCTGTCAAAATATTGTGGTTTTGAGACGTATGAAGTCAATTATTGTGTTTTTCAATTTGCGATAATATGCGAAATTATTATAAAATGCGAAAAGCACGTATTTTTGCGAAATAAGTGCGAATTTACATTGTAAGGGTAATTTATGTAAATAATACGAAAGGAAATCAAACAAATCTATTTTATGAAGCTATTAATGAGCTCTATACACCAACAGTGGCTGGTCAGATGAGTACCATAAATCTTAAGGCAGTGTTCGGTACGAAGAGAAGAATTCCATATTCCATGTTAAGTTTCTTAAGTGGTTATGATTAATATCACAAACATTTGATAATCAGTGTAGCAACCAATTGAGAGGTTGGCTGACTTCAATTTCATTACCAATGCGAATAAAGTTTCCGCTCTTTGCCAATGCCGGTAATCTGGTCACCTATCAATAGCGTGGCTGTAGACTGCTTTTTCAGAAAATGCAATTCAATTGTTTTGATAGCCGAAACAGGTTAAAGGAGAGTATTATTGAAATTGCTTCAATATTAAATTTTTAATGTATGTGTTGAATGCTGATTTTAATTGCATTTAGGCAAATACAAGTTAGCAGTGCATATATTTTGTCGTATGTTTTAATTTTCACGATTTCACTACAGGTATGTGTTGCTTTATGCCTCCTTATACACTTAAAATTGTTGTAACTGGAAAATCAATAAAACTCACTTGATAACGCACTAATTACTAAAACCTAATTTTACAGTAATAAAATTGTTTCATACCAAATCGCTACAAAATACTAAATCTTAACGTTAAATTTTCTATAGCCTAAAATGCTAAATTTTATTATTAAAATTCTAAATCTTTATTTTTTAGTTGCTAAAATCTACCATCGCTATTCATTAGGCCGATTTATTTCATCTGTTCCTGGGAACTTTCTATTTGTGTTTCTGCTTCTTTCAATTCATTTAATGTAATTGTGCGTGTGTGTGGGCCATTTTCTGTTAATATCCAAGGAGGATCATTCGTATTTGTCCATAATTTTGTATAATATTGTTCCCACTCTTCTAATGTTAT
Organism: Ectobius pallidus; assembly: GCA_964059195.1. NCBI lineage: Eukaryota > Metazoa > Arthropoda > Insecta > Blattodea > Ectobiidae > Ectobius > Ectobius pallidus. The sequence continues at coordinate 36,786,184 of CAXKWD010000006.1, forward strand.
CGGTTTTAATTGGAGTGTCTTTAATTTTTGTTTAAATACATTTGATGGCTTTATGTGCTTTCTTTTGACGTCCATTTACATGGTACTCTAAAACTGCAATGTACTTTTCCCAGAGCCGTCTATTTTCTTCCTTATCTCTCTTTTAACTAGAGCACTTTTAATTTATAGTTCGTTCTATCTTCATCTCATTTAGTTTGTAAGTAATTGTGATATGCTTGTTTCTTTTGATGTATTTCTCTTTAATATCATTATTCCATATTTTCAATCCTCTTTTTGTCATCTTTTTTCCTTTTCGCTAAGATTTCTTCTGCTGTTTTAGGTAAAACATGTTCCAACTAGTCCCAGTTCTGATTTATATTTTCGTTAATTCTAATCTCTCTTGTATATTGTTTCATTCGGTTCCTGTAAAGGTCTCTTATACTTTCTTCTTGCAATAGATTGACTTTACATGTTTCTTCCTTCTTTTCTTTATCTTTTGTTTTTTTCCCACCATCATTATACTTTGAGATCTCTCTGAGACCAAGAATATTTATGTAGGCCTATATTTCGATGTTCGAAGTAAGAATTCGTTATTCTCAACCTCCATATATATAATATAAAAGGCTTTGTCCTGACTTAATGAATGAATGAATGACTTCTGACTGACAGAGAGAAGCAACGTAGAGCCTTAACTATAATAGGTAGAGACTTGCAATTTTGACAGTACCTTCCTTTCATAATGTAAGTGTACACTAAGAATGGGTTTTGAATTTTTTATATTTTAAATGCCAAAAATGAATTTTTTTAGGATACTTAATACTTTTTTACACATAATTAACAAATCCAAATTAAATTCCATGTACAGTTCTCTTGACAACAGTGTATTGTTGGCAGTGGTCACATGTAGCTTTGGAAATAAATAATACGAGACTTTGACAAATTATAGAAGCTATCGATAGAATTCGTTGGTGTAAATAAATATTGAAGAATGAAATCCACGAAAATAATGCACAACTTTCTCTGCCCTGGGCACAGGGAATACCGTTTTCTCACTTCACATTTTGATGTAAAATAAGAGGTCATAAAGCGGGGACAGCTTAATCCAGCTGTCATAGTCTGTGTCAACGAGGAAGTTATGCCATATCAGAAGTCGGTAAAAAATTCTATCCACTGATACGTTATTCATAGCTACAGTATAGGCTTTGTATTTTTAGTTGAGAAATATGGATGTTTATCATAGGTCTTAAGTATGTGAAAAGAGGCAAATAGGATGGAATATTTTTAGTCCTGTGAGCGCAGTATATTATTATGTCTCAGGTTTTGGGGAGGAAAGCATGAAAGTGGTATTGAATTTCTTTTTTATTTCAGCCCCGAAACGGTTGTATGACAACATGAGAGTGAGAAATTAAATATTCCGTAAAGACAATACAATTTTATGTTACCGGAAATTCTGTTTCTTCTTATTTGAACCACTACCATGCAAGGTGTGTAGAAGCAATGGGGTGCAAAAATCGACATTCTTTATGAGCCATAAATGCTATATCAAGCGTTTTCTAGGGGAATAGTTTGAGTTTGACCTATTTAAGGACCTAGAGTTTGGAAATCGAAAGTCAATTTCGAATGTCAAGAAAATAAAAATAAAACAAATAAATAAATAAATAATAAAAAACGAGCGACGCCGGGCCCTTTAAGCGAGTTCGTTATAAGCACAGTATTGTTTTTTTCCCCAATGTTGCTTTGTACTGTCTCACCGTTTAGCCATATTACATCCTGTCCTGGATTATTTCCAATTCGAGCACTGCAGTCCCCAGCTATAATTAAATAATCATTTTTATTTTGCTTTGATATATATTCTTGTAATTCAGAATAAAACTTCTCTGTTTCTTCACTTTTGCCTTCTTCAGGTGCAGATATATCCTCGCTAAATATGAAATCTCACACAATCCTCTCAGTTACTCAACTGTAGCTGTGTATTCTGTTCTTCCATAATTTCTTCACCATTGGGGCAACTCCCATGCAATGCTCTTGTTTCTTGAGCTACTTCACTATAAATCAATATATAATCTGCTAATTCTTTCGAGCCTTTTAGTTTCTTTTTAGTTTCTGATATAGCTGCTATGTCTATCTCACGTGCTTTTAACTCATCTTCTAACTCAGCTTCTTTATTAGAATGTCCTCTTACATTCCAAACTCCTACTTTTAAATTTTCCATAATCCCAGATCGTGTACTTTATTTCTTACTGTGTTCGTCATGTTAGTAAGAACAACAATATTACAGTAATAGGCCTAATAATCTGTTTAATCTTTGTAAGAGAGTTAAGGACATGGGGCTTTCTCTTCCACTCAACCAGGTTTCAGTAATGACAGTAGCGGTCCCTATTTAGGTCGAAAAAGCCCTGGTGGGGTTCCAGGAAGCTTAGGCAACCATGTTCTTAGACATTCGACAACATGAAGGTGATGAGATTGTCAGTCGTATGCACCGGCTGCCTTCCCCCCCCCAGCATTTCTATCAATACACATTTCAGTTAGACGCTGAATCATCCCCAGGGTCATAGTGCCACCAAAAGGATTAGATCAAATGAAAAATCTTAACGACCTCATCCAGAATCGAATCCACTTCCTTCCAGTGTGTAGTGCAATGCCTCAATCAACCGAGTCTCGGCGTACCCCCTTAGGTAATTAAACAAGTGATAAACACCCTGCATAAACTTGCAATTTAATATTAAACATGCAAGACTATGAATGAGTGATATAGGATTTACCGAAACAAGGAAAATAATTTAGTTTGACCAGAGTAAGTAATAGTTTAGCTTAGTGTCTGATCTGATCTCAAAAGTTCTTATTATGATAGTCAATTAAAGAGAGAAAGAAGAGAGAGAATTGAATCAGATTTGTCCAAGTGTTTCATAGTTTTAGAATGCCTGCAGGCTTAAGTGTAGTTTAACGAATGTTGATGCCATAAGAATGGTAATACTTAAAATAAAAATAAAAACTATTTATTTTATTATTTTCTTTGAAGTAAGAGTCAATATTTTCAAATGAATAAATAATTTATTTCTTCAGTGTTCAGTCAAAGCTGAATTAGTGATTATTCGTTTGTCCTTCTTCTGAAGTAGAAGAACGTCAATGTGAGAACTTTATCCCATAATTTATGATTAAAAAAAGTTCCATCAGAAATTAAGACTCCTCTAGTCACAATTGTAGAGATTCGTGAACCATAAATATTATGTTTTAAAGAATTATATATATATATATATATATATATATATATATATATATATATATATATATATATATGCCAATTTGGATCATTCACATTGTTCACCTACGTTTTAGTTTTGAATGGGCGGAGATTGTTTTTGTATTATTTATATTGATATGGCTAATGGTGTGGAAATAGCTTGTTGTGTTATGTATTTTGTGTAAACATATGTGTATATATATACGTATATATATACACACAGGGTAAGGGGGTACATTTTCGAACATGGTAAAATTCTGACGAACTATGATTTTTATCCACTTTCGGGTTTCAAATGTTGGCCAACCAGTTTTTAATTATATAGCGTCCATACTGATTGTTTTGTTGACCTCTATCCGTGAGAATGATGTTTTAAGCTGTCTCATTCGGCCATAAATTATTTTCCAATGGAAGGTAACAACTCTATGCTTGAAAAATGGCACGTTATAAAATTGCTTTTAATTCCACGATGTGTTACTGGAATATGACCGCCGGTGTGGTCTTGTGGTCTTCAAATTGAGGAGCTACTTGATAGAGAAGTTGCGGCTCCGGTCACGGAAACCACCATTAACGGCCTTGGGTGTCGGCATGCTCACAACATGCCCCCAATCCTGCCGTCTACCCATGGTAGATGACGCAGCGGTCGGGTGGTAGGCCTTGTTCCTTCTCGGATGTTAGCGTCATGGAGTTCGAGTTGTTGCTGGAATGTATTGTTGAGAACCAACCAATTTTTAACTCATACCAACAAATACTCTTCAATACATAAGACATTGGCACAACATGTGAACGGAATTTGCAACTTTGTAATAATTTACAAAAAAAATAGCGCGAAGTACAAATACGAACACATTTTAGGTACAATTTCGAACAGTACTTTAACCCGCGATTGCTCGCTTGTTCTCCATGGAAAAGCTGTTCTGCCATCACAGCATTCTGCATGTTTATTATTATTAACAGTGCTAGTCAAATATAAAAGGATGGCATTCATACATATTTCAACAGTGGTATCATTTCAACGAAGAGTTATGCACTACACATAGTCTGAATTGTTATTACATCTCAGCAATTTATGCAATACAGATTACGTTAGGTTACGTTAGGTTAGGTTATTTTAGGTTAGGATAGGTTAATTTAGGTTAGGTTTTTTAGGTGAAATGGGATAGGTTTGGTTAGGTTAGTTTAGGATTGGTTTGGTTAGGTTATGTTAGGTTTGGCTTGGCTGTGTTTCTTGTTGTGTTTCGGCGTTTATTTCCTGTTGTGTCGTGCTTAAAAATCGCGCGTGCATAGACATTGCGTATGTGTAAAAGTCTTCCATATTTAAGAGTCACGCGTCCGTAAAATTCACGCGTTTGTTAACTCTCGAGTCCGTAAAAGTCATGCCTCCGTAAAAGTCACGCGTGCGTATACGTCGCGAGTTCCTAAAAAATAAGAGTGCCTAAAAGTCACGTGTGCGTAGGTCACGCGTGCGTAAAGGTTACGAGTGCTTCGTTTGGTCTGGTCTGATTAGGTTAGGTTGTGTTATTCCGCCCAATTCCGTGTTGTGTCGTGTCGTGCCAAAAAGTCACGCGTGCGTAAAAGTCATTTCATCCGTAAAAGTCATGCACCCGTAACAGTAGCGTGTCCGTGAAAGCCACGCCTGCACAGTCAGTTTAGTCTCGTTTAGTTGAAAACTGTTCAGTTTAGTTCAGTTTAGTTGGTTTAGATTAGTATAGTACGGTTAGTTTGGTTAGTACTGTTTAGTTTAGTTTAGTACGGTTTAGTTTAGTGTGGTACGGTATAGTATAGTGTAGTACGGTATAGTATAGGTATTGTTTGGCATGGTAAGGTATGGTATGGTACGTTATTTTTTGGTATGGTTTGGTACGGTATTGTTTTTTATAGTATGGTATGGTACGGTTTGGTATGGTACGGTATGGTTTGGAATTGTACAGTTTGGTTTGGTATATTACGATTTGGTTTTGGTATGGTATGGTACGATTTGGTTTGGTATAGTACGGTTTGATTTGGTATGGAGCGGTTTGGTTTGGGATGGTACGGTTTGATTTTGGTATGGTCTGTATGGCTTGGTAAGGTAGGGTTAAGTACGGTTTTGTACGATTTTGTTTGGTTTGTTACGGTGCGATTTGGTTTGGTTTGGTTTGGTTTGGTACGGTACGGTACGGTACGATATGGTTTGCTTAGGTACGGTAAGATTTCGTTTCGTACGTTATTGTTTGATATTGTACGGTACGGTTTTTTTGGTATGGTACGGTTTGGTTTGTTACGGAAGGGTTTGGTTTTGTTTGGTACGTAACGGTTTGGTTTGGTCCCGAATGGTTTGGCTTGGTACGGGACCGTTTGGAATGATACGGTTATGTACGTTTTGGTTTGGTATGGTTTTGTACTGTTTGGTCTGGTACAGTTTGTTACGGTTTATAACTGTACGCTACAGTTTGGTTTGGTACGGTTTGGTTTTTTGTAGGGATTATGCGGTTTGGTGCTGTACGGTGTGGTGTGGTGTGGTGGGGCTTGGTGTGGTACGTTTTGGTGCGGTTTGGTTTGGTTCGGTGCTTTTTTTGTGCTGTTTAGTTTGGGTCGATTTGGGACGGTGCGGTTTGTTTTGGTTTGGTTTGGTGCGATTTGGTTTGGTGAGGTTAGGTTTGGTTTGGTGCGGTTTGCTTTGGTTTTGTTAGGCTAGGTTTGGTTAGGTTGTGTTATTCCGTTTTATTTCTTGTTATGTCATGATATATGGTGCTCATAAGAAATGCGTGCCGAAAGTCGCGCGTGTGCAAGGTAATGTGCTGGAATTTATTCTAAAATTCGCATTATAATACGAATCGGCGCTCTCCTGCTGGAGAGAATCCCCAATCTTGGGACTGCGCGCATTGGACTAAAATAATTTGCCATGGTATTTTGTCTCCATTTGCACGCTTAAGGCCTATGATAAATATCCACTAAATACAAAGCCTAGAGCTATGAATAACGTATTATTGGATATAATTTTTTACCTACTTCTGATATGGCATAACTTACTCCTTGACACTGACATACTCAGACTGAAACAGCTCGATTAAACTGTCCCCGTAATACAACCTCTTATTTTACATCAAAACATGAAATGTGAAGTGAGAAAATGGTGTTCTCTATGTCCAGGACAGAGATAGTTATGTGACCACGACACTATGCATTATTTTCAGGGATTTCATTCTTCAATATTTATTTACACCAATTAATTATATCGATAGGTTCCATAATCTGTCAAAGTCCCGTATCATTAATTTCCAAAGCTACATGTGAACACTGCCAACTATACACTTTTGTCATGAGAACTGTACATGGAATTTGATTTGGATTTGATAATTCTGTGTAACAAGGTATTTCGTATCCTCGGAAACATTTGATTTTTGGCATTTAGAATAACATTTTTGCATAGTCCTTTCTCTGTATTCACTTATATTACGAAGCGAAGGTACTGTCAAAATTCCAAATTTCTACCTATAGTTTAGGCTCTCCGTTGAGTCTCTGTCAGTCATTCATTCTTTAAGTCAGTCAGGACAAAGTCTCTTATATATCCTATACAGACAAGCTTAAAAGCCCGGCGTCGCCCGAGATTTGGATTTTGACATTCGAAATTATCGACTTAATGTGTGGAAATCAACAGGCATGTGCCTATAAAGAAGAAGAAGAAGACATTCGAAATTAACTTATGAAGGACTTTAGATTTTCAAACTCTGGTCCTTAAATACGTAAGCTTATGTAGAATTTGATATGAGGAAGAATGACTTATCACTAGACATCGGAATTATATGCACCAAAAACTGTTAAAATATGCATGCATTTATGCTGCTAAAATATGTAAAATATGCACCAAAATCTCGAAAGTATGCAGTTAAAATGCAATCTACTCACATTCAGCGTGTCCAATTATATGTCATCCTGCTGACTGTACTTGGATTTGCAGCAGATTATCATCTTCTCTAAGTGTTCCGGAGTAAATTTATGTCTCTGTTGGTTAGTATGAGTTTGTATGCTGAGAACGATCTCTCAACGTCCACAGATGTCGTAGGGCAGTATTTGTAAGAACTTGCAAGTTCTAGTTAAATTTCTTCTGGAAAGTCAACACTGTCCCCTTGCAGGTATTTGTTCACAGAGCATAAGATGTTAAATCCAGGATTTCTTTGTATATTAGAACACTGCACAGATTTTCACCCAGTTTTTCCGCATAATTTACAGGCGCGCAACTAAGCTCATCTTTCACTTTTTCAAGGATTAATAGGGCATCATTAAGGGGCAAACCACACTTTTCTAATGTCTGAGTTGCTTCAGGTAAATTTTTTAAACGAGCTTTGATTACATTTAAATCCCTATGTAAAGTTTCCCTTTTGAATACTTCTTGTGAACGCTGAATTGAAGTGGTATCACTTGGATCCAGGCCTCAAACAAATTCTTTAACGGCACTAAAATTATTTGAATAAAATAGAGCATCATTTATCCATGTGCCCCAACGCGAAATAATTGGTTTTGGTGGTAAAGGTCTTTCCGGAAGTGATTCTCTGTAAGCGTTTACTCCCACGGGAGCTTTCAGAAATGCCTTCTTAGTAGCCTACTTGAAATCATAGTGTTCACTTCAGAAAATTGTTCCCGTACTGTTTCTGCTACTCTATGAAGTCCATGTACAATGCAAGTAACATGTATTAAATGGGGATAAAATGTTTTTAGATTCGAACCAGCGCTCAACATATAGGATGCAGAATCTGAAAGGAGGACACAAAACTTGTCGTCGTTGCTCTCTTCTGGCCACAATATTCTTAGAGCGTCATTCACAAAGCGTGCTACCGTGGAGTGATTAGTTTTTTCTAAGACCCTACAAGTGAACAAATAAGGCATTCCGGCTCTTCTTCACTTGGTTTGCCAACGAGAAAATTTGTGTATGGCGGCCAAAAGCGCTGTGGTTTCATCGACTACAACCTCATATATGGTATTTTGAATGTCACTAATTGCATTGCACAACAGTAACTTCAACTTGATTCCCAGGTGACGTCGCCAGTGTGGAATGCAGGCCTCTCACCAAAAGCTCTTTATGGGTTTTAGTGTAGTAAGCAGACTCTTTAAAAATTTTTAATACTTAAAAATAACGTTTCGAATCTCAAAACAGTTTGATATATGCATGGTACATACTAAAATTGCAAAATATGCAACAACGCAAAAAATATGCCTTTATGTGCACTATAAACTGTATATATACAATAACAAGTGGTGGTAAACGTACTTAAAGTCTCCTTTCCATATCATCTGTTACAGCAGCTGGAATATGCATTTCCATATAAATCCGATGTCTACTTATCACATTCGAATTATTCCCTGAGAAAACGCTTGATATAGCTTCTTATGGCTCATACAGGATGTAGAATTTTGCACCTCATTGTTCCTGGTAGGGGTTCAAATAAGAAGAAACCTAATTTTCGGTAACCTAAAACTGTACTGTCTTTACGTAATATTTTATTTCTCACTCTCATGTTACCAAACAACTGTTTCGGGCTGAAATAAAAAAGAAATTCAATACCACTTCCCTACTTCCCTCCCCAAAACCTGAGACATAATAATATACCACGCGTATAGAACTAAACATGTTTCATCCTAATTGTCTTCTTTTACTTGCTTAGGGCCTATATTAAAATCCATATTTCTTAACTAAAAATACAAAGCCTACAGCTATGAATAACGTATCAGTGGTTAGATTTTTTTACAGGTTTCTGATAAGGCATAACTTACTCGTTGACACACACTCAAACTGAAACAATTGGACTAAGCTGTCCCCGCAATACATCAGAATACATCGAAATGTGAAGTGAAAAAATGGTATTCCATGTGTCCAGGGCAGAGAAAGTCATGTGACTGCATCACATTGTGTATTATTTTCGTAGATTTCATTCTTCTTTATTTATTTATTTACACAAACGAATTCTGTCGATAACTTCTCTACTTTGTCGAAGTCTCGTATCACTTATTTCCGAAGCTACCTGTGAACACTGCCAACAATACATGGAATTTGATTAGGACTTGATAATTATGTGTAAAAAAAGCAGTAAGTATTCTAAGAAACATTTGATTTTTGGCATTTAAAATCAAATTTTTTCAAAATCCTTTTCCAGTGATCACTTACATTATGAAACGATGGTGCTATCAAAATTCCATATCTCTACCTATTATAGTTTAGGCTCTACCTACGTTATTCTCCGTCAGTCAGTCATTAAGTCAGTCAGGACTAAGCCTCTTATATATACAGAGATTTGGAATGTGCTTTGGTTATTTGGTGTAAGACATTCCCGTGTTTTGATTTTGATTTTAGCTTCTACAATTTCTCATTTCCAATGTTGGTGTTGGTACCGTTCCCTGTATTCGGTAAATCATTCGATTGTTCATTTATTTAGTATGTCGAGATTTGACGGCTAACACAGCAATGACTTTATTTTAAACAGCACGAGGGGAAAAAGTAATTATTGTTTACATCATATGTTATATTTCATTCAAGGGTAGTCTTAATAAATCCCTCGAGATTACGAGTATCATCGGAAAAATGAGCTCGTGCTTCGCGCTTGCGAACCTATCGATAAACTCGTGACCTCTCGTGGTATTACCTATGATAAAATGGTTGTGAATAATTGCATTCTGGTTATAATACTTTTTTACCCTACCTGTGTTTCAGTGAGGTGAAGCGAGGAGGAGAACTCGGCTCGCTCCGCGATGCTCAGGTATTGCTTCTCGCGGAACTTCTTCTCCAGAGACAAAAGTTGCTGCGTCGTGAACGGAGTCCGCGGTTTCCGGTTTGGTTTATGCTTACGTAGATTACACTTCAGTTTTGGCGTTTCACCACCGCCAGAATCTGAAATAAAAATATTTATATATTGTGATATGTACTTCTATTTATTATGTATATCTACTTCGTTGTTAAATAGCATTTGCTTACTTATATATTCCTACAATATATCATTATCACTGAATAAAACTTGTAACAGGTTCAGCTGATTTTGACGCTAATGTAGAGTCAAACAATTTATTACTGAACAACGTAAGTTACCTAAGTTCTGTGCAGTCAGTAAACTTACGATTAAATACTGGTGTGAAACTGACATGAACGTTTCTACTCTCCTACATATGCCAACATAGAGCAAGTGGTTACATTCCAAGAATGCACATTCAGTTTTCTATTCCTTATTCAAAGCAACCTGAAACTTGAGTTAGAGGATGATATGTGTAGCTTATAACTATCCTTCCGAGGATTTATTGTAAAAAAGGTTAAAGTAATGGTTTAGTTCTTAGTAGGCATATATTATGCAAACTGCGTACATAATCAAAATTAAATAATTTCAGAGAAAACTGCGAAAAAAAATTCTCAGAGAAAGTGGTAGTAGAAGTCACGAGTCTTGGTATCACATCGTCAAAAAATAAAAGTAACTAAATACAACATTTCGTCTATATGATTTTTTTTTGTTTGTTTCTGTGCTACGCTTTCCACAGAAACAGACACATGCAAGACACTTTTACAAAAACTTGTATTTTGGAATCTCAGGACCTCAAAACGTGCATTAAAGCTATAAATCATCTTTGGTCTAAGAGAAAGTAATAAAATTTTATTATATTGAGGGGAGGTAACCAAGCTCGACTTTGATTTATTAGAGCATCAAACATTTATGAATAGTCCTCTGATGTTAATAAGTCCCGTGCAGTTGTCCGCATTACTCGATGGAATCTGACAAGTGTGTTGGTACACTAAAACCTATCTCAGTTTGCGCACAACGACAATGAGATAAAGAATCTATTTGATGTAAACGCTCATGTATGCCCTGTAAGGACTGAGGGATTTAAATATATTATTTTCATACTTATTATTTATTGGCATTCGTTCTTACTTATCTGAAAAATCGTAAATCGTACATCCCTTCTAAAAGATCGACAATGGCTACGGATATATTAGAATTAGAATTAGCCCACAAGCATCCCATAGCGGGCAAGGGCCTCCTGACATGCCAGGGTGGCTGACTCGTTGAAGGAACGTTTCAGGCTAGCCTCACGTGAGAACGCTAAAATTTAATATAATTGACCCTAGCTTTAGTATTATTTTTCAAAAGTGTTCCACTTCTTTCTGTCTCTGGCACTCCTAGACTACAAGTTCCCCACAACACTCTTAAACTCGTCCTCCCATCGTGATTTCTGCCTTCGAACACTTTTTTCCCCAGTTCTGGGCTCCCACACTGTCATCGCATGTGTCCATCTCTCCGAGTACATTCTCATGACATGCCCTGCCCTGACCACGTCCATTTTAATCTGGAAGTAGTAACCATCACATCCTTTATAGATGTTGCCTTCCTAATGTCTTAATTTCTTATTCGATCTTTCAATGTGATGTTTAGCAGCTTCCTCTCCATCTCCCTCTGGCAGATCTGTAGCATGTTTTTCTCTTTTTTAGTTAATATCCATGTTCGGGATCCATAAGTCATAACTTTTAGAATGCAAGTGTCCATCACATCCTTTTTTATCTTCATGCTTAAGGATTTGTCTAATAGGTTGAATTTTAAGTCCCAAAATTTTTTCCATGCTTAAGAGATTCTTCTTGAAACATCTTTTTGAATTTTATTGTCGAACGATAATATTTGACCTAGGTATACGTATTCTTTTACATATTCTATTGTGCAATCGTTAATTTTGATTGTTTCTTCTGTGTACTTTGTCATTAATCGGATATATTATAACCTAATAATGTAAGTCCACAACCAAATGAAGAACTAAATACATGGACTAGTGTTGTAAAAGGAGGCCAGCAAGGTAAGCAGCAGAAACATATAATTGTTGGTGGAAAACAAATCAGTGGCGGACATAGCATTAAAACGGTAGGTACCCAAGAAAATATATTTCTAGGTTAGAACAGTCAACAGCAGTAGAAATGCTTGATAAAAACGTGAAATCCAATTTCCCCAAAGCTTCATGCGAAGCTTTAAAATCGAAATACCTCGAGTCCATTTCTTCTTTGAAGATAACAATAAATTTGGAAAATTTGGCTACTGAATGGCCACTTGGAGCTCTTGTAACACTTTTTCTTTTTTCAAAAGAGAAACGTTACGCCTCCAACAAAGGAAATCAAAGATATCAGTAGTCTAACTGATTTTCAGCATCATTGCGATAATGCATCAAGACCGAAGTATTATATTACCATTATGCATATCAATATAGGCTACAGTGCCTTCGAAACAAAATATATGAATTGGAAGTTCATCCTCAATAGTATGCACCACTGGTTCCATGTTTATGTTAACACTACAGTAGTTGCAATGTGATCAAAGCGTACTGTATGGCCTGAATGGATACAAATTAGCCAGTAAATATTGTAGTACTACTTACAAAAATGGTTTTTCTTGCATTTTTAATTAACAAAAGATTTCATTCCAGCAGAAAAATGTAAGTGATTTTGGTGTAAAATACTGTATGAAGCTTGTGCTGTTTTATTAACAGATTTTGATATCATTGCTTTGTATCGTTCACCTTCGAACAATATTAATGACTTTAACATGGTTATTGACAAAATGTTGGGATATTTATGTAAATATAGTCATTGCAGAATTGTTACATGTTCTGATTTGAACATTGATATTAGAAACAATTCATTTCTTGCTTTAGATTTTATTCAGTTATTAAAATCGTATGGCATTGTTTACACAAATTTGTTACCTCCCGTGGTAACTCTTGTTTAGATAACATTTTAACTAATGTAAGATTTGAAGATTATAATGATTAAGTTATAGGGTTTTTATTATCTGATCATGCACCTTTGTAGGCTATATTTCTATTAAATGTATTAGTAAAAATAATACTGATAATCTTAATGTAAACGAAGGTAGCCTAATGGTAGAGATTTACTATCTAAAATTTTTATCTATTTGAGATGGTGTTTGAATTGCATTGAGTGGAATTATTGTTTTTAACCGAAGACCCAAATCTTGCATTCAATCATTTTTAATAGGCCTACATTTAAATCGTTATTTGATCATTGTTGTCCTCTTCGTAAACTTCGTAACAAGAAGTATGACAAGTTGGCACTCAAATGTTTAAATCACAAACTTCGGATAGCACATACAATCTGGAAATGCACACAATCTGTTGCAGCTAGTAACTATTATCGTTCTTTACGAAGAGAATACAAGAAAGCCATATTGGAAGCAAAACGTAAGTCTAAAGGCACATATATGATGAATGCAAATAATAATGGTAAAGCTTATTGGTGGTAAAAACAGAAACTAGTAATACAAGCGCACCTTACAAAGTCAAATTTTCTGCAAATGATTTTAATAAATTCTGTAGAGACTCTGTAACTGAATTAACAGAAAAAGTAAGTTGTCAGAATACCAATAACACTCAAAGTAATTGTGTGAAGTCTCTCTATGTCAATTAATTTTTTTCATGGAATTACTTTTATCCACTTGACGTTATTAGGGCAGTAAAATCACTTAAATTGTCAAAGACAACAGATTTTACGACATTTCGAATTCAGTTTAGAAAGAAGTAGTAGTTAACGAAATTGCTATTCCGCTTGCCAAACGAATCAATTTATGCTTCTCTAAAGGTATCTATCCAGATCTTCTCAAGACAAGTAAGGTTATTAAAAGTTTTTAAGGATGATGTTAAAGACCTCATGGAAAATTATCTTCCTATATCTATCGTCCCCATCTTTTCGAAGATTTTTAAATGAATTATGAAGGAACAGTTATGCTCATTCCTAGACAAAAATAATGTCTTTACTTCTGCCCAGTTTGGTTTTCGAAATGGTAAATCTACCGTTGCCGCAGTCGAATCAGTTGTAAGTAATATTCTTGACGCTTTTAAAAATAAATTATATGCTTCTCTCATCTTAGACCTAATGGATTTAAGCAAGGCCTTCGATTGTGTCTCTCATGAACTTTTAACACTGAAACTGTTTTGGGTATTACTTTAGAAATGTTTGTTTCTTATTTGAAGAATAGAAAACAAAGTGATTATATAAATAATGATATAAGTAATGATTGGCCTGCCATACTGGACTTTGACTGCGTAGAATGACTGCGTAGAATTGTATAATATCAGTGTATTATATATCCCTCAAAGGGGACAAAGAAACTTAAGTAAGTAAGTATTATATCCATTTTGACCTATGTGTGTATGCTATTATCAAATCAGCCTTCCGGTCGAAGAGACGTAACTATATATATACAGTGAGTCCCACGCAAGAGTTGGTCAATGACGCGGGTTTCTCCGTCGCGGCGGGCGCAGCTCCAACTCCCGAGCGATCGGGTGAAATATCTGCGAAAATAAAGCCGTGATCGGTGTAGTGATTCAGGTTCTCACGTTTACAGTTAAAATTACAACGAAAATAACCACGTACCTCATCACAAGAGACGTTGGAAATGTCCACTCTTGCATCGACACAATACTGGCAGCTTTTTAGGAAATTTTCTTTCACTTACATAAGTTCAGCTTCCGAGACAAAGTTAATTTCTCTTGTGATTGCCTATATTATATTGTCTTTAAGTTCTTCTAACAGTATGTGAATATTATTTATGGGGAAACTTGAAAAATAACGTGTATAGGTTAATTTCCCATACATTAGAAGAACTTAAAGACAATATCCTTTGAAACTGGTTTATAGTTTTTTGTAATGATGAGTTTTCTTATTTTGTTACTCCATGTTGTCAGCCATGATCATTATGTTTTTAAGTGTAAGTCAAGTTTCTCTACTCATCGACGTAGGCCTATATTTAAGAACATAGACGCAAAAAAGAATGACAAATGTCCACTTTGTTTACATACAAACAAGTAGACGAAAGTATAAATCAACAATGAAAAAGAGTACGATAATCACATCAAAGGAAAATACATTGTGCGGAAAATTAAAGGAAATTATAAAGGCAAATCGAGAGACGATTCTGCAATTTTATGTGCAGCTCTTTACTTGGAACAAGTATACATTTGCCCATAACTAAGGTGAGTGCTGTATTTTATAAACGTCACTGCATATTTTAACATTTTATAATATAGCAAATAAAGAATACTTAGACCTAGCCGAACGTTTAGGGTGTCAGAATAATAAAATAGCGTTTTTGAAAAATATGAAAAAATGTGTAAAATTTATGTAATGTCCTTATAAACCGAGCCTGTTAATAATTTGTTACACTGAATTAAATCAATATAATTAAATTTAAGATATCGTTTATACCAGAGTATAGTAAAATTGTTTTCTGTCATTTAGGGAGGCGGGTTATTACATATAAGTTTGAATGGAATTCAACTACCGCTGTTGAATTGTAAATGAAACCCCAATAACATATGTTTTCATTTCACCTGATCCAGAAGTAACAAGCTGCCCAAATTGTTGCCAGAATACTCCGTTCCTACAACAATACATTGGACTCTCATTCTCAACGCAAATTACATAGTCAACAAATTTCAACTTTTTGTCTGCCACATGGACAAAAAAGGTCATTTTATATAAACCAGACCGCCTGAACACGAAAATGACAGTAAAAAGTCCGTAACACGTAACGTTTTCGTGTGACAGAACCGAGTTCGATCCTAGCAAAAAATACCGTTCAGTCTGGATTGATTAATCAGGAGGGGTTTCTTTTTATGTACTGGGCTATAGTTTGGATCCGAGGAGGTGGATGGTTTCGGTAACTCATCTGCTTGTTCTTCTCTTGGAGAGGACTCTTCTAACTGTCTAGGTGGACTAGGGATTGAGAGTTCAGGCCCATGTGGAACAGGTCTTATAGTAGATGGAACAATGGGGTACTCAATATTAGACTTTGTCCTTTTAGAATGTCCTCCAATTTTTCTTAAGCAAAAATAACAATCTTTTGCATGGCTAGTTGGTTCACCCCACTGGGATCGCGAAAGGCATAACACGGATTTTGTCACCGATTTTCCACTTAATTAGATTTGAATAACATCTTATACAGCACACGTTCGGGGCCCATACTTTGACTTCATCACGAACACGACATCCAAAATAACTGTAGTACGCCTCTTTAAATATTTCTGTTAAAGATCGATGTTGATTTTTAATAGTAAACTGTCCACACACACGTAACAAAAAGTATTTGCGAATCAACACACGCACGGCGTAATTTCTTCATTGCAGTGAAAATTAAAACTACAGGCATCAAATCTCATTTACAACACTTTTCAGAGGCACAGCCAAACTGAGTCCAAACAAAAACCCTGCACATTTCATGTTGACACCCCACCTCACCCCATACACTCAGACATTTCCTATCCACCAAGCACTTCACTAATCCCTAACTCGAAAGGTACCGCACATCCCTATGGCTCTTCAGGCATGTAAGAATAGACAAATTGTTGTGCAGACTGGCTTTAAGAAAGATAATAAAGCTCCACAATGCGATACTAATTATAATAATTTAGGTATACTAATTATGATTATAATTATAAAAAGAAGAGGTTGTAATAATTATTATTACTATTTTTCATATTTTTTTAAATATTTTAGTGATTTCCTAAAAATTTGAGGGTGTTGGAACATTTTTATGTTCATATTCATAAATTTTACATAAAATTTGATCTGATACATATAGTTTCAACCATGTGGCTAAAACCTTGTTAACTAATGTTATGAGGGGTTTGATGGAGGTGGAAAGGGAGGGAATAGCGTTAACCCAATAGTTTATAATTTAAATAAATAGACAAATATGTTATAATTTCGAATTTAAAAATATTATATATATATATGTATATTTATTTATTTATTTACTAGTTCTGACAATAAACTTAAAAAAGACAAGTATAAAAAATAAAATATATACTACTAGCACATTTTCAGCCCTGATTTTTCATCAAGCTTAACGGTTCAAACATCCAGAAATGGAGTCAAGAGTCTTACGTGAGGACAAGTATACGCCAACACCGATCAACTGATGACACAAGGACAAGACCAGTCAAGCCTGTTAAAATATTGACGTGGGTAAAGACTTTTTGCTTAATTCTTGTGAATATTGTTGGAAAAGAAGTGTTATTTAATCAAATTAAATGAAAATAAACCTTATTCAAAAGTGTTCATAATTATTGGAAAATTTAAAACCAAATGCCACCAGTTTAAAACATTTTCGTAACACTTTTACTGGAAAATTTTAAATACATTTTATTAGCATATGTATACTAGAATTTTTAGCGTTCCCAAAGTGGAAAATTTGAAACTATACCACTGCAGATTATGTAACGTGTGGAATGATAATTCTTTCACACTGGCCGTGTGTAGGCTAAGATGGACACGTGAAGTCAGAATAAAAAATTCAATGCAATAGCCGGGATTTGAACCAGGATCTTCGGCTCTCCGTGCCGATGCTCTAACCAACTGAGCTACCATGGCAACCAGGATCTTCGGCTCTCCGTGCCGATGCTCTAACCAATGGCAACGTTGCCATGGTAGCTCAGTTGGTTAGAGCATCGGCACGGAGAGCCGAAGATCCTGGTTCAAATCCCGGCTATGGCATTGAATTTTTCATTCTGACTTCACGTGTCTATGTAACGTATACTTCAAGGATTTCGATGTCATAGAGAGTTTCGTCCAGCTCACGTAAAGTTACCGTAAACAGGTGACTGGTGCTCTGCGCATGCGTCAGTTTCCCGTAACGCTATGATTTATAAAGTGACACGTCATTTTTTTTTAAAGATTAGCATGACATGAATACTGAAGAAAAGAAGAGACTTCCTTTTGATATATTAAACCTCTGTCTACCCTATTATGGTCATTGCTGTGATAATTACGAGGACAATCCATAACCTGCTTCCACAGCTAAACTTCACAAAATATGTTGTAAATTATTTGTAAAACATAACCTCAACTTATAAAATTTCACTTATTTTCATTTTGCTATTGAGTTGAGTATATATTTGTTAAAATAGGATTTCCACCTATGCTCAGTATATAAAATAATAGGCTAAGTACCTAACCTACTCTAAAAACATAACTTCTCTTATTATGGTCTTACATTATGCAAGTAACATAAGCTACTAGTCCAGAAATATAAAACTTATGCATAATCAATAAGTTAGTCATAGATATTATTACAATTTCTTAAAACCGTTAAAAATGTGTTTAAAGTCCATAAAAATAAAAGTCTTATGCTAAAATGCTGCTGTTGTCTTCTTCCTGTACTATACTGCATAGGCCTACTATAGAAATGATCTGGTGAAGTATAATTCTAATATTTAACAGAATTCATTCTTATAAATAAATAAAATCAGGTAAACTGATGTAAAAAAGTGCCAGTATGTTTTTGTTTAATTAGTTATGACTGCAATTATGATATGCAGAATATGTTTTTTTTTAAATTGATTTCCAAGTTAAGCTCCAGATTTATTCATTAAGCAGGGCTTACGGAAGAACAAAGGTCTAGTTTTTTTTAATCAGATTAAAATCTTCCGGCAATAGCTGTACTGTACAGATTTGTGATATCTTGACAATCGCACACTCACGTAGAAATAAAAAAAAAAGTGAAATTGGCCGCTTTCGGGATTTGAACCATGGAACTTCAGAATGTGAGGCCAAGACGTTACCATCTCGGGCACCTGGGTCAGTTTAACGGACTAGTTGATAAGCACATGTAAAACAATAGTGTTTTTGGTCATAGCTAACAGTATTTTAATTTCCAAAGCCTTATAAAATCACAGTAAAACAATTGACTATGTTGTCAAGATAACTGATTTGCTTTTTTTTATAAATTCTTTCGAATACGTGTATTATCATAAAATAGGTATTAAATTGAGCATTACTCCGAAATAGGTCAGCCGATATTATCCAATATCAATAGATGTCTTCCCATGAACATTATAAATGTGTATACCAAGTTTCATAAAAATCCGGTAAAGCGTATTTGAGTTACCGCGTCTTTAAAATAGACCCTAAATTGGGTTTTACTCCGGTACCGGTCTGCCGATTTGGTCCAATATCAGTAGACGTCTTCCCATGTACATTATAAATGGGTATACAAAGTTTCAGGAAAATCAAATAAAGCATATTTGAGTTATCGCGATTTCTCATATATTAACATAAAAGGCACTAAATTGGGTATTATTCCGGTACTGGCCAACCGATTTGGTTGAATATCAATAGAGGTCTTCCTATGTACATTATAAATGCTTATACGAAGTTTCATAAATATCCGATAAAGCGTATTTGAGTTATTGCGCCTTTAATATAAACACTAAATTGGGTTTTACTCCGGTACCGGTCAACATATTAGGTTCAAATTCAATAGGGCACTTCTCATGGACGTCATAAATGCGTTTTTCCAAGTTTCATTGAAATCCGTTACAAAGTACAACGTATTTCTAATAGAAAGGCGCCATAATCTATTAAAATAGGCACTAAATTGGGCATTACTCCGGTACCGGTGAACCGATTTGGTTCAATATCAATAGGGTTCTTCCCATGGACATTATAAATGTGTTTTCCAAGTTTCATGAAAATCCGAAAAAGCGTATTTGAGTTATGGTGCGTACAGACACACGGACAGACAGACAGACGGACAGACAGACAGACGGACAGACGGACAGACAGACGGACAGACTTTTTTCGTCCACCACATAATCTCATAAAGTACCATACTGGCACTTAATAATAGTGATATGAAATCTTACGTGATGCACTCACGTAACTTTCTCTACCATGGCCATGGTCATTATCTTTTCTACTTCACTGTTTGATTTATTCAATTGTCTCAGCCGCACACAAAGGCAGGCCTTAAAACCTGAGTTTGTGCAAACGATGAGTAGCGAGTGAGATGGACCATGGCAGAATCCTATCCACTGATTCTGCATTAATATTAATAACAATAAAATTATTATTATTATTACTATTTCTAAATTAAATATTTTAACCATAAGAAATAGAGTACAAATAGGGTATAGAAGAGCAACAAAGAAAGACAAAAACAAGTAGCCTATTCCACAAAAGGGCGATAAAGAAAAAAAGAGTGAATAAAATGAGCTGTGTGGATATTACCGTAATATAATTCTCTCTTACCAGTTCAGTATTAATTGGTGGACTTTGTTCAATGTGTACAATAGTAGGAATTTTAATATAATGTACCGGTGACCTTATTTGAAGAAGAATCCAAGATACATTATTTGTCTACATGATATAATGACTTGGTGTGGTAGAAGTGGACCTATTTCGAAAATATAATTAGTGAAAATGAGTTGTTTATATAATAGAATTGAGTGATAGCCTATTGTTTTTAAAACATGTAGAACGAAGCTTGTCAAAATTAATTGTTTTGGAGCAGATTTTATCAAATATCAAAGTAAGTTCTTCTGTAAGCTTGGTTGTTAAAATAAAAACAAAAAATCTAAGGAGTGTTCTTGTTGTTAATACAGTTTAAAAATAAAAGGAAAAGCACCATAAACGCCATGTGAAGCGCGTGATTCATATAGTGTCTCGTTAATAAAGACTAAAATGGTAATGGCGAGACTAGCAGAGGAAGAATGTGGAGCAGCCCAGACAATGCTTACTGTTCCTAATGAATATAAATAATCTATTTACAACAATCTCAATTAGTATGGTAAACACGTTTTGCCAGCAGTTAAATTATCTCTTAAAGCATAAAACCGATTTTTGTGAACTTCTTCTTCAAATGAACATAGCGAGAGTCCAGTAGCAGCTGTTCAGTCTTGTTTTGCTGTTATATACGAGGCTTCCGAAGTATTTTAACAATCCTTTTTTATTATTATTCCAGCCTTAATGCACTACTAACAGAGGAGGAGAGCTGGGAGGGACACAAGTGTATTCCAGATTCCTGGTAGCTAATTAATTGCTACAGAGGTTTAACAAGAATGCAAGATCACGCTAGCTGGTCGATCAGCCAGCGCTCGGCAAGGTTCAAGATACCGCGATACCTCGTTATACCTGAATAAGACTGGTCGTCATTATATCGACAGAGATGAAGATACTGTACTCTGATATATGATTCATAAAGACTAATTTCGCTTACATCATTTTCTCTCTTTATGCTTCCGAGGATTTAGTATTGTTACTGTTAAACATGTGTTATATTTGTTCCGTCTGATCACATTTTACAATTTTTATAGTTCATATCATTCAGGATTTTTCTTAAAACTCAGCATTGTAATTATTATTTCTCTTTTTCGTCATTTCAACAAAGAAAGAAAGCAAAAGCTATAAGTAAATAAAATGCCAGAATGCTTTTGTTTATTCAGTGATAATTGCAATTATGATATGCAGAAAATGTTATTTTTGTAATCGTTCTCCGAGTTTAGCTCCAGATCGATCATTAAGCAGAGTTTGCGGAAGAACAAAGGCTCTAAAGTTTGATGCTTAACCTTAATTCATACTCGTATACACTAACATAAGAAATTCTTGAAATATGTCAACATTTTACAAAATGCACTCACAAAAATAATGATGATTCGTTTAAAGGTTTAAAGGAGCCGTATAGGTTATGAATGAATTAATCCAATCTGAAATGAATCTGTCAGGAATTACATTAGGTAGGCCTATATATGCTTAAAATGAAAAATACTCGCATTAAAGTATAATGCAGATATCGGGTAGGAGTACATTTCGATAGAATGCACAATATTACAGTGTGATCCGTTTGAGATGTCAGAAAAGTAAAATGTTATAGTCTATTTAAGAGGTTAATGTATATACTGCTGTGCAATTTGCCGTAATGTAAGTGGAAAGGATGGGAGTTAACAATGAGTGATGTTTCAGACTTCGGCCACATGGTTACGCCACATCAGTGCGCTCAGTGTTTAGTATGGTATGCGAAGTTTTCTAATACAAACACAGCGGGCTTTCCGACGTCAGTACAACTGTCGGTATGCCCCTTCGCATCGAGACATTGTTAACTGGTATCACATGTTCTCGGAAGATGGTCTCAAAATGCCTCGTACAGGCGGAAGGTTACGTGATAGGACTTGACTCCTCCAGATTTTTTTGAGTGGGGGTACTCAAGTCAACTGTGTACACACAAAGACCACAGAATGTAGCTGACCTACGACGGATGATTACAGCGGCCTTTCAGCAAATCACTCCAGAAATGCTCCACGCCACATAGCGGAACCTCTCCGCGAGGTATGATCTGTGCCGCATTCACAATGGCGGTCATGTTGCGTCCTAATGTGCTGGAATACAAAACTTACAGGTTTCTTACACCTGTTTGTACCATTAACAATTAATAAATTTAAATAGTTTCCTGTACACAATGCTTTACTTTTCTGACATCTCTAACGGATCACCCTGTATATCAACAGCTGCAGGTTACTTATTCAACGGCTAGATTTAAGTTATATTTATTTACTCTGATATCCATAGAACACCATTGTCATCGTTATAAAGAAATTAACCAATCAGGACTGGCTAAAAATATCAATAAGCGAGCGACAACTTGATCGTTATGTTTAGTACATTGTGAGTCATGCAATATTATTGTAACCTGTTACACCCATTATAAAATTAATATTGTGTTTCTATACTGTCAAATGGACAAATAATAAGGTCATATGAATAGTACCAGATGGATAGAACTTCTGGAAATGAAAGCATGCTCTATAATAAGTAACTTGAATAAGTAACTTTCTACTTACAGAAACTGATACATCTGAACTTGTCTTGTTTACCTTAGTTAGCGATACTAATGCTTGTGGGAATTCGGTCGCTGATTGGCTTTTCGGGAGAAATTAAAAATGCTTCAGGTCTTCGGAAAACGCATGTTACATTGTAATAGATGTGCCCGTTAAGTAGTCAGTTAATTAGTTAATTAGTTATTCGTTAGTTATCCGTTAATTAGTTATTCCGGTACCGATCAACCGGCTTGGTCTAAAATTAGTAGGCTTCTTCCCATGGACGTTATAAGGGCGTATAAGTTAACAAGTTTTATGATATTCCGATAAAGCGTATTTGAGTTATCGCGCGTATAGACACACGGACAGACAGATGGACAGACAATTTCCCGTCCAACACGCAATCACTGACAGTACCATTCCGACACTTAATAAATAGTTTGAAAATAAACAATATAAAGGGGAAAGTAACGAGAAGAGGATCAAGATGTCATCTGTCAGAAGAGGAACAAGGAAAAATATATGAAAAGAAGTAAAGAAGGAAGGAAGAAATAAAGGTAGCGTGAACATTTTATAATTTAAGTAGAGACTAACAGAAGGTCAAATGAGTTTAAAATTAGATTAAATTAAATGTTATGTTACAAACACACATGCTCGTGAATGAATATTGAGCAAGTTCGTGCTCGGGGCAGTTCGTCGTACAACTACTTTCAAAAACTACTTTCAAAAATTCATAATCAGCAGCCTTAATCCTCGAATGAACATCGAGGTATGAGAACAACAATAAAGAGCAGGCCCTGGATGTTGAGAAAGTCATGTAAATTGCATTTAATTCCTTTCATTGAAGGAAAATTCCGAGAGAAGTCCAGCAAAAGAAACTATGAAGTTCACGGACTAATTTTCGGTGCCGGAGGGACAGTTTAACCGTCTTGTGGTAAAGGAGTAATTTTTAAAATATGTGTGTCTACTGTAAAGGGTATTTTCCCAGATAAGGTGAAAATAATTAGAAACCCCATTAAGGTTAAAACGGATTATGTTGAAGCACAACTGATTATTATCTACGATTTAAAAAAATATATGTCCGATAAAACTGACTGGTGGCTTTGCGTTATGGTAGGCTACCTTGTGTAGCAGCTTTGTTTTAATAAAAAATATGTTCTTCTAATCAGGAATATCTAATGGATTAATAGTTTCAATGCAATTATTATATTGTTCTTAACTTATATTTGATAGGCCCATGTAATGATGGAACATTTTCGAATTGTAACCTATAGGCGTAAGAGGAACTAGTAGCTAAGATTCCAATGTCCAGCTGAACATTTTAATTTATATTTACTGCCAAGAAAATCCCAACGATCAAAGCTCACGTAAAGAGTCAATGACATTATGCTTTCAATTTAATATAAAGCAAATATAATAAGCTATATAAGCTAGAAAGAAAATTATTAAGTTTTTAAACTCCATACATATTACTTTAGAATTCTTGTGGAAATTAGGCTAATCCGTATTTGCAAAACTGCTAACTACTAAACTTATAAGCTAACTGCTAAAAAAACTTCATATTTTCGATGTTTAGCTGTTCTGAGGGTATATGCTTACATCTTATCTACGCTTAATATTAATATAACTTAGAAAGACGTTCATATGTTTCAAAATAATCAGCGTATGTTTAAAAAAATCTCTTCAGCTGGATATCTAACAAAAAGTTATACGCCTCAGTTTTATGTGATAAATTGTAGTTTTTTCTATCATGGACATATAATTTGAAACTAACTTACAAGTACTAGCAATGCATTGGTGCTCACGGATGAAGTGGACATTAAAACGTCCTCTTGAGTCGATCAATTATATCCATTGTGACTTTAATAAGCTCCCTGGAACAATACACAGCGCCATTAAAATGCCCAACGCGATGTTTATATGGCGGAAATCAAAGACGCCCGTTCGGTTTTGTAGACCTGGGTCAAAGTGGGAGAGGGGACAGTGTAGGCGATAAAAGATACGTATGCCATGCACATGACATGACATGGCGAGTGAAAAATGCGAATAGCTCTATATAAGAGTGACGTCAACAAATCACAACCAGTCAGAGGCAGGATAAGCTTCACTCTTATCACAACTCCATTATTTTTAATTTCAAAAACATACTGAACTCAGTACAAAAAGTTTCAAATAAAATACAGTACAACACAGAATATTATGTTGGATATGTATGCAGTCATGCCTCTGTTGGACATTAAAGTGTCAGAGGAATTTTTCTCCTATCATATCCTCACAGAATATGTTATTTACAACTAGAACAAGTGATTTATATAATACCTATTACGTAAATGCAACTTTTGTGTTTGCAGAGTTTTATTACATACCGGCTGGTCACCCGTCCTTCGTACGGGTGAAAAGGTGTTTTTCCCGGGTTTTAAGCCTTACCCGAGAAACATCAAGACGATGTAACCATACTTCGCCTTTTTAGAGCTTAATGTTCATTCGGAATTTCAATCAGTTTATTTGTTAAGTATTATTTCAATAGATGTGTTATGCATGTATGCTACTATCAAATATTTGATAAAATGCCAGTGCAGTGTCGTTTGTGCTAGAAAATAGGTCGGTTTAATCCTGGCAACAGAGATTAGACTTAGATGCTTCAAGGCACTTCATCCAACGGTCTAGTGAGTCTGAAAAATCAGTGAAAATTCATACTTTAGGTGTAGTTTCTCATTAATGTATAAGTAGTAAGCCATTTGTTACCGTCTTATTCTCACAGCTCCCTGAATCGCCGAACAATGAACCGTACGTACCAATACGAAATGCGGTATCGATGCATTATATTATATGAGTCGCTTTTTGTAAATAATAATGCAGACGAACTAGTATTTATGATAAGATTGTGAAAATGTGAATGATAATCCCGAGGAAATTTCAATCCATGCCGGAAACATTGTATTGGAGCTGGCGCCAGCAACATCACGGCAGTAGTAGACGGAATATATTGCAGTTAAATGCTGGTGCAAAGATGGTAAGTAATGAACGAAGATGTGAAAAGTAGTTGCTTATATTTGTTGTTATGTGATGAAGTAGATTACCTTGTTTTGCGAAAAACTCTGGTAAAGTTTCTGATTATCATAAAGAAATATGTTGGCTTAAATTTGTTGTTTTATGACCAATTATATATGCCAAAACCCATGTTAAGTTGGTGTGACTGGTCAATGCCATCTGGATTTTGTTTATAGATTCTCATGACGACTTTAAGTACTAGGCCAATAAAACTGCATTTTGAATGCAGTTTGAGTGCAGTTTTATGCAATTTTAGCGGCCTTGGTTGCTAAAATGCAATTTTTCGGCGTGGAAAAGAGGATCGTTTGTTTGTTTAAAATTTGGCCATGTATATTGATTTTCATCTGTTTGTATTGTTATTCTGTAATGGAAAATATTCTTATTACTTGATATTGTTTTTAAGAGGGGAGGTACATCTTCAGCTAGTATAAATTTACTATTTAAAAATAAATAAATTCCTCTAGATCTCTAAGTCCAAAGAGAACAAAAATTGGCATGCCAATATATACTACGCCATCTGTAAAACACTAACAGCCTTACTAATAAAAGCTGCTTATATCTGCGTTGAACGGTTGTTTGGTTGTTCTCCGCACAAGTTCTACATAAGCCGTATTACCAATAAACGTAGTATATCTCCAAGCAAGGGTTACACCGGGTTTGTACGTGAAACGTCATCAAACATGTCACGATGGCCATGACGTTACTAGCCCCTGGCTATGAAGGACTGCTGAACGTCATCTGTCGGAGCCGTGAAAAAACAGCAACACGCTCTGCCGAGATAAAATATAGTTTCAGTATTTCATTATATTGTTTTCAGACAGCTGTAATCATGGGTACAAGTATGGAAATATGTCCCGCAAACAAGGAACGATGTTTATAATTTCGCAAAAGCAGCTCAGAATATGCATAGCCTCAAAATTCAGTCTCAGACATCTACGAAACGACCGGCTGTAACGGATATCGGCCATCTTGATTATTTACGTCAAGTTTATACAAGGGGGCCAGGCTGTGTAAAGCGTTGCACACATTCAGCCTTATGCAGGGATTATTAGTACATTTTTTCTCCTCAGCTGTGTATATTCCCGATATAAATGTTACAACTGGATTATTAGTAAGACTGTAAGCAAATTTCAAGATTAGGATTAAAAACCGAATATACGTATGATTTTTTAATTATTTAAATTTGTTGGAGCTTTTTGTTTAACCGAGCGGTGTATACATGACGAATAATTCAAATATTTAAATTTTGTTACAATTCTGGTTTTGAGATGTTTTTAATATACATATCTACAATATGCACTAAAATATTTAAGATAGAAGTTCAAAAAATATTGATTTTCTTTTTTCAAACTGTTGGATTAAAATTTTAACAAATTTTGTGATGCAAATTATCAAAAGAAATAAAAAAATTAAAAACAGTGCATCCTTAATCAAAGGTTTTAGACTAAACTTTCCAGAACTTTATTTTTTCAAATGGTTTGCATGATAACTCAAAAAGTATTTTAGATATCGTATTAAAACTTTGCATGCCTGTATAGTTATTTTAAGTCAATAAGATACACAAAAATCTTTTATGTAGTGTTACAGTGTTTCATTTTTATTTCTTTTTAGTTATTTGCATCACAAATTTTGTGATAACTTTAATGTTAAAGTTTGATAAAAGAAAATAAATATTTTTTGAATTCCTATCTTAAATATTTTAGTGTATGTTATAGAAGCCTATGTTTATTGAAAATATATCAAAAGGAGAATTGTATTATAATTTAAATATCTGAATTATTCATCATATAAACGCTGCTCGGCTGAGCCAAAGAATCACAGATATTAAAATTTAAAAATATATACAGTACATGTATTCGGTTTCTAAAAAACTTGAAATTTTCTTAGTGTTTTGGCGATAGTATGTATTATGCATGTCAATTGTCTACTCTCATTGGACTTATAGATTCAGAGGTATTTATTTTTCTACCAAGAGTAAATTCGCATTAGCTAAAGGTATACTTCCCCCTTAATTATTGTAAGATTATATTAAATATAGAGAATGAGTCACGGCCTATAGCCTTTCGGGGCATAAGAACTATGTTCATACAGAATTTAAGATCTATCAGATTAACAGTTTCTGCGACAAATCGGTTCAGACAGAGGTGAAACATAAATTTTTGTATAAGTATATGATTAGTAAGGAGATTATTGTCAAGTGTAGTAGCCTATAGTTTGGCCGATCAAATCTGTGCAATCAGGGTATTTTTAGGCAACATTAAACTCACAATTAGTATCAAAGAAAAAGTTTCATAATTTTTCGTAAAGTAGTGATTACAATAGAATACCTTTTAAATGTATACTTGTTCTTTGATTTAAAACAGTGATTGTTTCCATTGGGTAGGTGAATCATAATAAATTAAGATCAATATTTTAAAAAACAAAACAATTTTACTATTGACTTTTACTATCTGAAATTGGATGTTGTTTCCATTAGGTAGTAGGCCCATGGCGAATAGAACATTTTTCAGATTACAAAATTATTTTCATTTGATTATATTCCTCAGTAACAATACTGAAAGCTCAAGATATTTTTAACCTCATATACATATTTTTAATTTCTTTGCTGGTGATATCAAATATGTGAAAAATATTTCTTGCGTATTTATAGGACAAACCAAGAGCACTGTAAATCAAACCTCACAATAATTTATCCTGTACCTCGTTCTTAAGCGATGAAAACATTTGTTTATTTATTTTATTTTATATTACAACAAAGTAAACGTATGCCTATTTGTGCACCATTTTAAATTATTTACTAATTCATATAAGTTTAATAATATAAAAATCGTTAATAGCACAAGAACCATAAACCTGATAATGTAATATAGTAGTCTACCATTAGTACTAATGCTTGGGTCTTATGTTTCGGATTTCTGTGTCCCATGTAGTAATCTTTGTAATTAATTTGCACAAAAACGCCAACCTTATTGGAAAAATGAACAGGGAACTTTTATTCCTTACTCTTTCCTCTGCTGAAGTGGAAAGAAATTGGTACAGTGCTAATAATACTTATAGAATCTCTTGTTTAAAGTTTTTGGATAAGAGTTTTTTTCCTGAGAAAAGTACTCACTTGAAACAAAAATGGTTTTAATAAATGAATGGTTTATTTGTCATAGATCATAAATTATGGCATTATGGACATAATCAAAAAGTCAATAATTTTTACAGGAATACAATGCAATAAAAGAGCAATATTCATTAGAACTAACGAAGACAATCAGTACTGATAGTAAGGGATAGCTCACATAAATTTTCAAATTAGTAATTTTGTTAAATCAGGTGATATTAACATCCAAATACTTCTTTACAGAGTAGTAACACTTCCCTGATAGGAATTATTTTATATTTTTCTTGAATAATTTTAGTGAAAGCTCTGAAGTGTTTTGGTAGTTTATGAAATAATATTTTCCCTGAGTAACTGGGAGATTTTTATATTTCGTTAGTTTATGCATGTCAATTCTAAAAGAAAATGCGTTTCTGGTATTATATTATTTTGTAGTAATCTTGGTTTCTTTGGAATGCTCATTTTCTTCGATTAAAATTAAACATTTGTAAATATACATACACGGAAGAATTAATGTGCGAGGTGTTCGAAATTAATACTTCCACGATGTTCTGCTCTTTAAGTGGAAGATTATTCGGGTTCATGAATTCGTTTGTAGAAAAGGATCAATCTCTTAAAATTTAAGCACCTAATATTCGTCGTTTTACGAGTACGTCTCATCATGTTGCTAAAGTATCAATAGGCATATTCAGTACTTTTCATTATTTGTTTACTGCTGGATGTATTGGAGACATCTTGACTTCTGAACACAGCAAATAAATTTATTAGTAGACTTGTTTTTTTCACACGCGTGAGACAGTCAGGTGTCAAAGAGGAAACAATAAATCCACGCTGTTTCCTGGTCTGTCGTGAACCTATTAATACAAAAATTAACCCCACAAAAACAACTTTGTGTGACATCCTATAGAAAGGTTATCAGATCAGTTAGTACCTAATTAATTAACTGACTTATCAACAACATTTAAGCGGGAAAATCCTCCAGTTAGCTTTTGATACTGAGATGACAGTTTGAAACGAAAACCATCGAGCTACATAAGACCAGTTTCCTGGATAGGGGTTAAATAGGTCTATACACTAACCCTGAGTTTGTTCATTTAGGGATCCAATATCAATCCTGTTCATTTATTTTTAATCTTCTAAATATTATCAAAATCTTACATAAATACACATTTCGAAACCTACCTACGCATATAAGCCGAGCCGGAAGGGATAGGGCCTATTTAAAATTATGGTATACATGTCCTCTCCAAAATTACAGTTCCTATGGGTCAATTGGCGGATCGTTGATGTAATATGCCAGATTTACAGACAGCTATGTAGGCCTAAAAACCTCAATAACAAGAGCAAACAGCCTTTATGATATAGGCAGCTCATATTACGAAAGGGTTCCGCTTGTTGAAACTGATACTATGGGCTTATCTTTCAGTAAAATAATTTATGTTATTCAGTTTAAGTGTCCAGCTAGAATAACCAACAAAAATAAAAGATATAATTACCACAACTCCTGGAATTATTTCGAAATAAAAGCCACATATGGACCGCAACTAATCTAAATGGAGAATTAATTGCTTAGTGTGGAAAGATGCTTGAAAGTATCAGAAAGCTTAATGTGAACGAAAGTCATTAAGAAATTCATTAAGAATTATTGTTTATTAAAAAATATTAGTTTAGACTGCATTAAATTGTATTCATTCCATGGATTCAAAGTATTCTGCACACACACAAAACACCCAACACCTAAGACATGTTTGGGGCCTAACCCCATGCCATGGCTTATAGCGAATTGCTTATGTGATTATTATCCATATTACAGCTATCAATGAGCCAAATTGGAGGATATTCTTAAAAACTGCTAGGTACAGTACAGTTCATATGACAACCAAGAGCCCATGAAGTTCACCCAGTCAGAGCAATGTTGTCCACATATGAAATATCTGATTAATTTTGCTGAATCGATTCAATTGAATAATTGATTCATCAAAATGTTTTGTATATTCTTTTCATTCTTTCAATTCATTCGATTCGTTTCGTTTGATACTTTACTAAAACCTTCTCGATAACTGTTCGTTCACTAGATGACAGCATGTAGAGGATAATTATCATTATAATTGAATCGCCGTGGAAGAAATGAAACAAAAGGGCTGATTATTTGGATCAAAGCACAAGATGGAGATATGGAAACAAGAGATCATCATATGAATATTGGAGTGTAGTATGTATATGAAAATAAAAATTTGAGAAAACGAAGGAAAATGCTACGAATACTGCGGAAGGCCTACTTAACCTAGGACAGTTATGGCCGAGTGCACCAACCTGATATTCTGAATCCGCGGTAAAGTTGCTTAGTTTGCCCCAGTAAAGTCATACCTTCGTTGCACCATGCTCGATTTCGACTTTTACCGCGGTAAGATGCTAACCGGCCGTAAAGGAACTGTCAAATGTGAAACCCGCGGTTTTCTTTCCAAGATGGAGATCAGCGTAATGTATCATATTTTCGATATCTAAGCCAAAAGCTAATTGAACATAATGGATAATGAGAGAAAGGAGGGATCTATTTGAAGAATTAACGATGGTACATATCTTTGCAAATGATGTGCTGTAACATCGATTGAAATGACATTCCATTCTTATCTCAACCAAACCAGGTCCATTTAGTAGTAGGCGTAACCAACTCATTTTCACGATTGGTACAGTATCAACGAACAAACTGATGATAGAGGTCTCGCACTAGCATAACTTTTAAGTGAAATGAATTTATTTATTATTAACGAGCCTAACAATCCAACAAAAATGGTACCAACATAAATGTGACATTAGCTAATCAATCTTACAGGAGCCAAATTAATAACTGGGTGGAAAGTAGAGCAAGGGTTAACGGAAAGTGATTATTATATATAATTATTATTATTATTTAGTTATACTGCCGAAGTTAAGATCATAACGCCTTTTCTTGCACTCCACCAGTAAAACTATACATATCGCAAATAATACATATCACAAACAATACAAGATTTGATAAATTAAACATTGAAAATGAACATGCTAGAGCAGTGGTTCCCAAACTTTTCAGTCCGCGGACCCCTTGAAACAAAATTAAAATTTCGCGGACCCCCTCTGGGTTTTGAAAAAAAAAACTAAATAAATACTTTGATTGAAATGTATTAAATTCAATAGACAAAATAACACTATCAGTGGTAACAAACAGAGTTTACTCCTTAATGTGAACAGTAAAGCTGCTTTAGAAGATATGTAATTTGAGGAAATTACGGGATATCCTATTTCTTCTTAAACAGCTTGCGGACCCCCTCAAAGACCATCGCGGACCCCCCTTTGGGAATCACTGTGCTAGAGACAATAAAATTACAAGGATTTAATGTTTTATAAACTAAACTAAAATAACATTAATGACTCATAAAATGTATATTCAATTTATTTCTAAATTGTGCTAAATTTCGACAGTCTCTGATACGACAAGGCAACGAATTCCAAAAGCGAGGGATTAATACACTAAAAGATGAAGAATAGAATGATGTCGTGTATCGTAAGTTTTGAAATCGGCAGAATGTTGGTGGCACTATCGAGTACGGTAACTCCGCAGATGACCGCATTAAATGATTTTGTTGAGACTTTAGCTAAAGAGCTTACAAACACAATCCATCAGGCGATGGCTGTAGCTATACCCCTGAAGGCTCAATAGTTAAAATCATTGACCTACCATGGAATGACCACTTGCAGAAATTAAGAAGGAAAGCATGGCGAAACACAGGTTGTAATCAATTTTGAAAAAAAAAAAAAAGGATAGTCAGGAGAATTTACCAGGAGTGCCGTTATCCAGAAGCAAGAAGATTACTCCTACATATATATTTGGGAAATACAGAAATTTCAAGATGAACTCCAGAAACTGAAACAAAGGAGTTGGTAGAGGTTTGCCCACGAACAGCTTTCTGCAAATCCCTGGGGAACTCCTTTCAAAATTTCTGCCGATGAAATTAGACTCCTACCACATTTTCAACACTATGAAAGGGTGATGGTTCTCTCACTACAAGTTGGAAGGAATCTACTGAACTTCTTTTCATTGTCTTGTTTCCAGATGACTGAACTCACGGTGATGACCCTGGACACACGTTTCTAAAGAGTGAAATGAATAAACCTTACCATACTGACAATATTTTCGAGCCTATAACACATGAGGAAGTAGAGACGACCATCAAATCGCTGAAAAGACAAAAAGCAACAGGTCCTGATGGAATAAAGTACCGGTAAGTTATTCTTCACCATATTTGTCAATAGATTTCACCTTTTGCGTCTGAACTGATGAGTGAATGCTTGCGGCAAGGAAAATGTCCGAACATACGGAAACAAAGTGAGGAATTGTTCTACATAAAGGGGAGGATAAAGATCCATAAACACCAAAATCCTATAGACCTATCTGTCTGCTCAATGTCCAGGGTTAGATGTTTGAGAAGTATGGCATCCAGTGAGAAAGTTGGCTAAGCCAAAAATTTTCAAATTTGAGTTATTATCATCTCTGTGTAGTACATATTGTCGTGTAACAGTAACCCTAATATTAAAGGTTTGTGTGGATTCCTTCCTTATCTATTCTTGAAAGACAATTTTCATAAATTATGTGAATGGTGTTTCGCCAGTGAGAGAGTGGGCTAAGCCAACTCGAAAGTATTAGTAACGTGATATGAAGGGCGCGGTAATAGTCCAGTTACCAGGTACTTTTACCTGGAAAAAGGTCCGAAGTTAATAATTTTTTATATGTTGTATGCGGGTATTCTGTGGTGTAGAGTCCAAGATTTCCAATTCGAGAACCCTGTGCGAACTTCATGTCAGCCGAAAACCTCGACATTTTTGGGTTTTTTTTTGTAGTTTTTTCCTTATAACTCCTAAACAATCCGTTATAACCTAAAACATTACGCTTCAAAAGTTAAAGACCATTAAATTTCCTACCATTTGCATTGTTTAAACGTTTTTAAAACCAAATACGTACCGAAATATGGCGCTTCAAAGTTTAAAATTTTTTTAAAAATATTGAGAAACTGCGAAAAAACCTTACGAAGGTGATAAAGGGTTGGCACTGCGGTCTGAAGTTAATTTTTGTAAACACTTTGAAATGTGTAAATTCTGATAAGAAGAAATAAATCACGTGTTAAGATGAAATTTTTTCTCATTAGAAAGCGAAACACAAATCTCAAAATATCTCGATTTCGTTATTTCTGGCTTAGCCCACTCTCTCACTGGATGTAACAAATGCTTTGCCATAGGATACAAAGACATAGTCAAAAAATGGGAATGCATGCTCATCAGTATGGGTTCAGCACAGGGAAATGTACTGTATATGCTATTGATCGAGCAATTAGGTTGATAGAATCTGCAAGGGGAAATATATTGTAGGAGTTGATGTAGATATCTCAGGGGCATTTTACAACCTTTGATGGCCGGCCTTGTTTGGACGCCTGAGGGAACTTGAGAGCCAGGGAAACAGAACCGAGAAAATAATCAATAAAGTGTGCCCACAAGGATCTGCTTGTGGCACCATTTTCTGGGGTGTGGGAATGGAACCTGGACTCTTAAGAATGGAAGAATCACACTACCTACTTTGACTGGTAGCTTTCACAGACGCCTTACTTTTGGTGTTTGAGGCAGAGAAGTAGAATGTAGAACAAAAAGGACTCTAGAAACACTAGGTAACTGGTGTGCAAAAGTAAAACTAAAACTGGCACCAGCAAAGACAACTCATGTTTTGCTTAAAAGGAAGCTCCTACATAACCCAATTCTCAGAAGGAGAGCAGAACGGTGAGATACATAGGGATTGACCTGGACAAAAAGCTTACTTTCATTCTCCATATTGCACGAGTAAGCGCAAAAGCCAATAGCCTGATAAACAAATTCATCAATCTTGGAATGACCAAGTTTCGTCTTCCCCCAAGGGTGATGAAATTGTATCATGAGGCAGTACTGATATCAATAGTGGGATATGGCGCAGGCGTTTTGGGACATCGGTTAAAAAACATTAAGCCAGCTGCGAAGCTCCGTAGTCTTCAGAGGGGAATCCTTCTACGACTAACAGGAGCTTACAGAACAACGGCGACTGCTGCCTTAACCGCAGTCCATGGGGTCATACCACTGGGTCCAAAAGGATTATATTATTGAGGAACTTCATGGCAAAATTAAAATTCTTACGCAACATATAGAACTGTTAATGAAAACAACCAGTGAAGGTGCATCAACACAAACTACAACTACGGACAAGAGTTCATCAAACTTCCGTTCTACAAGAGATAGGTCTTATGCGGAAATTGCTGAGTCTGCAAATTCAAAATCTGCTCAAACTGTAAGTAATGCCGATATAACAGACAAGGTAATCATGTCAAATGACACCAATAACAAACCTTCCAGTGAATGGATAGAACTAGTAAACAGAAAGAAACCAAAGACATTTCAAAAGAAGCCTGTGTTGTGCGGAACGAGTACCAATAACAGCATAAAAGTAATTCAGAAACAACCTAAAAAGAAAGCTGTATTCGTAAGTAGGCTAGCCCCTGATGTTACGGTATCAGAAATGAAACAGTATTTAGAAACTCGTGATCTTAAATCTCTCAAAGTTACCAAATTGAAAACTAAATATGACACATATGCGTCTTTCCATGTTGAAATCGAAGAACAAAAGTTTGATGAAATCTTTAATGCTGAATACTGGCCAGAAGGATGTTTCATTTCTCAGTTTTATGGTGAACTTAGAAGTGATCAGGTTCTGGAACCAACCGGGAATGGGAAGGATTCGACGAATTGACTAGATCCTAATAATGATGGGTGCAATTTCTCATCAACCAGTGGTGTAAACATCCTTTACTGGAATGTCCAAAGTTTATTAAATAAAATAGACTATGTATCTATACTTAGTAATGAACTAAACGTTCATATTCTGTGTGTCTCTGAACATTGGTTGAGTAACGATGAACTTAATATGCTGCAAATTCCTGATTTTTATTTAGCTGACTATTACTGCAGATCTAATACCATGCAGCACGGTGGGTCTGCAATTTATGTAAGAAATGGGATTTTAGCTAATAGGGTTATTGATCTTTCCAATATAGCTAATAGATCTTTATTCGAAGTGTGTTCTACATACATTGGTAGTCTAAATCTCTTATGTATAAACTTCTATAGAGCCCCTGATAATAATAGAACAAATCTTAGTAGCTTTTTAACAAATATTAATCAATTACTTGAATTGGTCTTTCGCTTTAAGAAAAACATTAATATTGTCTTAACAGGCGATTTTAATATTGACTTCCTATCTGATAGAACAGAAGTTAGAGATCTTATTGACTTATTTACAAGCTATGGTTTACAACACACTGTGACTAAACCAACTCGTCCTGGTAGGAGCAATACTGAAGGTAGTTGTATTAACAACGCAATCACCAATCTTGATCCTGATAATTATGAAGCGTGTGTTGTACCCACAATTCTGTCAGATCATGATGCAATACACTTTACTGCAAATGTTAATATAAATAGCAGGATTCTGGATCCCTCTAGCAACAATGATAATCATTTTAGTTATAGACGATTCATAAATGATCTTAATGGAGTTTATTTTGTATTTCTTTTAAAACAGTTGTGCTGGTTTTATTTATATACTGTTATTAACTTAGATGAAAAAGTTAATTATTTTATTTCGACCTTTCTTGATGTTATTGATAAAGCTTTTCCTCTAACTTTATCTAAGTCCAGAAGAAGATCATTGAATAAGAAGTGGTACACTAGAGAGCTCCAAACTCTTAAACAAAGATGTCTAACCTATTATGAACTATATGCTCATCATGGAATGTCTGAATTCCACAATTTATACAATGAAACAAAAAAGTTATATAAGGATACCTTAAAATATACGAAAACTAATTATTTCTCCAGGCTAATTAATAGATCCAAAAACAAGTCTAAAGAAACTTGGTCTGTTATTAATGGAATGGTTAACAGAAATTCAAATATGAACTCTACATCACCTGACCTAGATCCAGAAGAATGTAACTCTTTCTTTATAGATAAAGTTAATGAAATTGTTAATAGTCTACCAGATAATGATGACGCCATGAGATTTTTGGAGAATATGCCTAAAGTTGACTGTTCTTTTAATTTTAATCATGTTGGTGTTGAAGATGTGTATTCTGCTATATTGCAGTTAAGCAATAGCCCCACTTTCGATGTCTATGATATTAATTCTAAGATTTTAAAATTGGCAAGTACTTTTATCTGTGAACCATTAGCGCATATTTTTAATTGTTGTCTTGATGTTGGCATATTCCCTGATGCTTTTAAGTATGTTAAAGTCATTCCAGTATTTAAAAAAGGAGACAGATCAAAATATGAGAATTACAGGCCAATAAGTATAATACCGACAGTGTCTAAAGTATTTGAAATTTTAATCAATAAACAAATTTATAAATATTTTGAAACTAATTCTTTATTAGTTAATAACCAGTACGGATTTAGAACTGCTCGTAGCACCTCTGATGCAGTAATATCTTTTTATAAGCGGTGTCTTGATGGGTTTGAGTCTGGAAATGTAGTATGTAGTCGCTTTTTTGATTTTACTAAAGCCTTTGACACTGTTTCTTACACAATTCTTTTGGACAAACTCAAATTTTACGGTTTTAATTATGTTAGCAGTGAACTCATATCATCGTATCTCACCAATAGTCATCAAGCAGTATTTTTAAATGGAAGTAGAATATCTAATTATAAATTGTTGACGTATGGTGTACCACAAGGCTCTGTACTTGGACCACTATTATTCATAATATATATTAATGACCTCCCCATTTCTGTTCGTCATGAACACCTAGAGACTTATATGTTTGCAGATGACTTGGCTTCCTGTTTAACTTATCCGGATACTGAATCACTAAATACAGAGCTTAGCGCGCTAACTAGTAAAGTTCAAAATTGGTGCAATGCTAATAACTTAGTAATTAATAATAATAAAACAGAAACATTACATTTTAATTTAAGAGTTAATTGTACTAACATCAAATCAGTCAAGTTTTTGGGTGTACATGTTGAATCAGGACTGGGATGGCAAACTCATGTAGATTGTGTTGCTAAGAAAATAAGTAATGGCTTATTTATGCTTAGGGTACTCAGGGCTAATGTAACAATTGAGTCCTTGGTCACTGAGTCCTTGGTCACTGTGTACTATGCCTATATACATAGTCATTTAAATTATGGACTGTTGTTATGGGGAAACCATACGTCTTCTTGTAGACTCTTTATTTTACAAAAGAGAGCAATCAGAATAATCTATGGAGCTTCATCTAGGACGCATTGTAAACCACTTTTTATTCAGTCAGGGATACTTACATTACCGTCAATGTACATCCTGGCCTCCCTTCTTTATGTAAAGAGCAACATAAGTAACTTCAATACATGTGATACCGTACATGGACATGCAACGAGAAATAATTCTAATATCTATATAAACAAATGTAAGTATGCTTTAACGCAGAGTAGTTTCGAATTTACTTCTTTCACGCTTTATAACAGTCTCTCTAACAATATCAGAAACTTGTCGTATGAAACATTTAAGAGGAAGGTCAGGTCAGCATTGGTAAACCATCCCATATATAGCATTCAAGAATTTAATAAGGTTATTATATGAATTTATTCTATTTGACGATGCCATACATTATCAGTATGTGAAAGGCTGAAATAATTATCTATCTATCTATCTAAGGCAAAGGACAGTTACATTCTGGTTAAAAAGGGATTACAGGCTCGCGCAGAGTTCATACTTGATAATCGAGTTGAAACAACAATGGGTGTCAAGAATGCGATAATGGATATGTGGGAAACCAGATGGGAAGAAAGCAACACAGGACGTAGGACTTACGATATTTTCATGAACTGTTGGATGAAGCAGCAAACAGAGTTTTCCAGAAAGCAATAGAAGAGTATATAAATAGTAGACACGGACAATGGCAACAAGACGTATGATATAAAACACACAAGGACACATGAAGACGTAAGACAAATTACAAATAAAAGACCAAAAACACCCGGATATGATTACGTGGTGTTAGGATGACCAGCTGGTCGACGCCAATGCCTGAAGTCTGGCTTCCAGATTAGAGTTTCCTGTGATGACTTGTACTCCCCTTGTTGGTGATGAAATAGTGGTGAGGTCGCGGGAGTGTACTGCATCTGTGAAGGTGTGGTATGTTTAGGTGCGATCTCCCATTCATCATCAGATATCCACAAAATTCCCGGAATCGACATGTACTGTAGTTAGTATATTATTAAGTTATCAATGTTTTGTTACTTTTTCCTTAATTTGTTAATTTTTTCTCTCTCTCATTCTTTATATATATTATTTAGAATAAGATATAAACAGTTTAGATAACTTATGTTAGTGTAAATTAGTGAGTTAAAAATTGTAAAGTGCATGTAGAGGCGCTTATAGGAATCCAGGACAGGGGCAATAAGTAAATAAAATTAAAATAAATATAGAAAGGCATCACAAATCAGTGTTCTCAACAGCGAAACCATTAATTGGAAGGAGAGCAACAAAATTATCGTTTAATGCATTCTGATTGGGTTGTTTTATTCGGTAACTGCGCACAGCAGATTTGGTTCTCTACCGATAATTAATGCCCTGCTGGTAAAAGGGCTGCATGCGGCCCTCGAGGCATTTTTTGCGGCCCACAAGTCTGTTTGAGGAATATATTAACTAATGCATTTTCCTTCAGGCAAGGCAAGAAAAGGGATCCAAGTCATTAATATCCATTTCAAATTAACTGTTTCCAAACATTATAAATTTTGGTCTAAAAGATGTTTGGCAGCATGTGAAGGAGTTTATTCCACACTGAAGTTAATCAAAGACTGTCACAAAAGTCAAACTGCTTCATCTTATGGGACTTGCAACTACAGAAATTTAAGTGGACATTCCAACTTTAGTAAATCCAGCAGATTGGCCACGTCGTGCTTAGCTTTCTCTCAGACCGAACATTTTGTGGCAGAATCGGAAATGATAAAACACCAATTAAGCTTATCAAATCTGGCGTTCCACAAGGTTAAATTTTAGGGCCATTCTCTTCAATATCTATACATATATGCCATGCCCATCTTTATCCAATGTCGCTATCTATGCAGACGACACTTCACATGAAGATATTCTTACAGCAACTTCTCGTCTGCAATCAGCGTTGTCACGAATAACTGACTGACTTTCGAAGTGGCGTATTTCATTTAGCCATGCTAAATTTTTAGCAATGATCTTCACCTTACATCATCCAATAGCTCCTCCACCTATTAATCTTGATGGCATAACTGTTCCATGGAAACCATCTGACAAAGCAGTTAAATATCTAGGAGTTCATCTGGATCGTCGTCTCACTTGGAAACATCACATTAATATGAAATTAAACTTAGCTTATGCTAGGCTTTCGAAACTGTATCCTATTCTCAACAGAAATTCCTCAGTCAAATGTGACAATGCAATATTACTGTATACATCTTTAATTATCTACGCTTGCCCAGTATGGTGTACTGCTGCTAAAAGTAAAATTAAAAGATTACAAGCTCTTCAGAATAAAACACTACGTATTGCCGTTAACGCTCAATGGTTTGTGCGAAATAGTCAAATTCACAGAAAACTTGGTCTGCACAGTATCTATGAATTTATTCGCAAACAAGCTAAAAAGTTCTTCGCAGATCTGTATAAAGTTCCAGGAGCAGCACACTTCAATCTTGGCCATAGAACATCTCAACAAACTAGAATTAAAAGCCGACTACCTCAGGACAATCTCCTATCAACACCAGAGACATCGGACGAAGAGAGTACCTGAAACATCACATCTTTAAGTCAGAAATATACATATTGCCATTGGCTGACCTCAGATCTTGTTCGTTTGATTGTTTTATGTGTGTATGTGTGTGACTGTTAACTTAAGTTATCACTAATCTGTAAAGCACTGATGTTGCTGGGCGATTTTAAACTTGATAAAAAAACATTAATACAAACATAACTGCATTACAATAACATCTCCCCATATTAGCCCCTCTAGCCTATATCCTACAAAAACTAAAAACTGAATTCCGTGGCGCTATATCCATGAAGGGACAAAGCCTATCACCCGACCACTGCGTCGGATGGGAGGCATATGATCAGCATGCCAATTCCTACGGCCGTTAATGGTAGTTTCCGTGCCACTATTACTCCATCAATTAGCTCCTCAGTTTGTATCACGAGGCTGAGTGCACCCCGTTCCAAATCTCCCTACCTCAAAAAAATATGCCTCTAGAAGTAGTAAGGAACATTCATCCAAATAAACTACACGCATAGCAGTGACATTATTGGAACTAGTGAGAAAGCTAGACAAGTTTGGACGGATATTCAAATTATAATAATAAATTAGTTACATTTTAACACAATGGCAGCGCTTCCAATTCATTAAGTGCAGGCTACTGCTGCATTGTCTGCTAATGAGTCTTACGAGCGAATTTGAATAATTTGACAATGTTATAAACTGCATAGGCTACATTGTAAATACCAACATTTGCAATTATATTCAGTGAATAAAAAGAACACAACATAACTCGTATCTAACAAAGTATACCTACTTCCAAGGTCAGGAATTACAATATTAAGTCAAAAGTTCATGCAGTCACTTTTCCCGGAAACTTTTACCCTTTATGATTTCATTAATTCCCATTGTCTTGTTAATAACGACGAAAATCCTGAATGGGACGAGGTTCGTAGCTCGATCATGTCATTGATAACTCAGTTATGACCTCCACTTAATTACTTTGCATTTTAATGTATCCTCTTCGTTCGCTCCTTTGCTATAATGTCAATAAAGTTACGGGGTTATCACACGTCTAATTTTGGATGATAGACCATATTTTTTACCCCCTGAACTATTGTTCTCCATACTTTACTTGTTTGATTTTATGACATGTCCTAGACATTATCATTGCTTATTTTAGAATATTGTGTGGGGCATCTTTTTCAGAGTAACCTGAATGTGACATTTCTATTAGATGAAGAAAATTCAGAATCTAATTCAATTTTAGCTTTAGTAATTAGTCTGCCACCGGTGATTCCTAGATCATAAATCTCATACTTTAAAGATAGGTGCTTTCTAGCTAATTAGATTCTGTGCCCTGTCAATAATGTAGTCAATTTCTGTTTTTTTTAATGAAATTGTCAAGCTTAACAGATGTGCAAATTCAATTCCCACCATAGTATCCCATCCATTAGTTATAAAGTAACTTACGCTTTTTACGTGTCAAGGATTTGGTTGAACTTTACTTTACACGCCTTGAATTGAATATAATAATTACAATAATAAATATTAATGTATAATAATAATAATAATAAACCTAAATCCAATAGATAGGGAGGCTAATACTTGCTATTCAAGAAGACATTATAGACCAATCAGAATTTATAACTCATATGACATCAGAAGAGAAGCAGATTTATCTGTAGGTAGGAGGTGTGGAATAACTTCAATGCATTGGCAGGATATACAAATTTAGCCTAATGTAATAAGTTAGTTTGTTTTATGAATACGACATAAAGGTTCTTGTGGTTGATTGTGCATAGCAGTCTTCTCAGGGTTCCTTTTCTTATACTATGCAGGAATTTTTTTTTAAGTTTCTACGCACTCGAAATGTATCAATATTACTATAGCCTAAGCGTGGTACCATGATGTACCAGTTAGTTAGCAATCGTAAAATGAAGGAATAAAGTAGCATTTAGATTATTAAATACGAAGCATTAATTAAATATATCTTATTACAATTTAAATAAAATTTAATTGACTTATGTCTTATATTGTAATTAAAACAGCTAATTAATTTCATTTATCATATCGTTTGCTTATATATTGTATTTCATTTGTCGTACTCTATTGATCATTGAAATTACAGTGAATACTCTACTAAAGATCACACCTACTTAACGAACTCCTCTCTTAAAGACGATTATTTTAGGAACCACATTAAAGCCCATAACGTCAATATGTTCTTACCGACCAAAGGGCAATTTTAAGCTGTTTTTAACTCCTTTCTTCAGACCAAAGTCATAAAGCAAGCCTAATTACTTCTACATTAGGCTTAAACTCAACAGCTGAAGAGAATACCTTTAAATTGGAATTGATATACGTATATGCATTTATGAACCACAGATTATTGCCCCTGTTGGACATTACATGATAATATTATAGGAGAAAAATTTTCTGGCTGAGCTCAATTGGTAGAGAATTGGCACGGATAGCCAGAGGTTCTTACTTTAAATCCCAGTGTCAGAGGAATTTTTTTCATATAATGCCCAACAGAGACAATAATTTGTGGTTCATGAATGCATTTGCATATATCTTTCTTGAATGATACTGTACAATAACAGTGGAAGCCCGGTCACAAAAATCATTAATTAGTGTGCCTCACAGTACTGGATATGGCAAAAATTGTCTGTCAGTGAGGTAGACCACTTGGGGCAATCAGTCATAGGAGAGAGGTTCTACCAGGCGATGTGAATTAAATTCTGGCTTAGCTCAGTTGGTAGAGCTTTGCCAAGGATACCCAAGGAATTTTTTCCGGATGAATTTTTCTCCTATAATATTATCATTTAAATTGGAAATTGAAGTTATCAATTGTGGAATTAAACAAG
Source organism: Ectobius pallidus (assembly GCA_964059195.1). Classification (NCBI taxonomy): domain Eukaryota; kingdom Metazoa; phylum Arthropoda; class Insecta; order Blattodea; family Ectobiidae; genus Ectobius; species Ectobius pallidus. The sequence continues at coordinate 36,829,849 of CAXKWD010000006.1, forward strand.
AACGAAAAGAATAATTAAGAAAGATGCGAGCATGGTCAGTCTATGTTTTGAGCTGGCCGTTATGGGAAATACAGATTCTTCTGGTTTCATAGTGAGGATTTAATACCTTCAACAGTGAAATTGAGGGCGAGAGAGTGGAGAGACATTCCAAACCTCCTTCCGGAATGGGTATTTTGCAATTTTAACTGTAAATAGAGGCTGGATATGCTTCTTTACATAGTAAAGACATAGTTTAGGCATAGCCTATTGTAACCTTAATACAAACAGTCAACCATTATCCTTAACACCAATGGATAAATAAGAAGAATTGAAATTAATTTAAACTAACAATAACATAATTAACTATAAATCTTCTACGAGAGATGGCAGCTCTTGGCAACGGTCAAATCGAAGTTTCCTTTCGATAATTGTCTTGAAACCAACAGATTTTGACGAGATGAAATGAATTAATTTTAGTATGATATTAAAATTAACATAAACAGAATTTATTTTATTTTAAATACAGGAAATTTATTACGCAATATTCAGCTGATACTCTCGAGGTTTAAAGATCGTTCCGTGCTCGATAATAATTGATACCACACCGATGTTATAATGGAGATAAGTTTCGAAATGACTATCATTATGATATCGTTACCTCACACGCAATAAGCGTATTATAGTATGGTGGAACAAAAAAACTAAATTCTATTCATATTCCACACATATAACATACTCTACGCATATTTTTAGCACATTGAGTGTCATTGTTTTTTTAAATTATTCTTCATCGGGAATAATTTATTGTGTTAATTTTGCGTCACTGTGTACACATAAATACGCATCAGTTAATTTTAAAATAATTAAGTGTTATTATAATCAAAATTTTAATGGTCCCTAATAACTGCCAATGAAATCTTCCGATCGGGTCAGCGGTCACATCTGAGGTCATGGTAGTATCTGAAAAATGCGTTCAGTTTGTAGTGTTCAGTTAATTCGTTCAAGCAACAGCTGGGTCCGCACTGTGGTATAGATTTTGGCATGTTCAGTGCCTACGGACTGACTTTTGAAGTTCCCGTCTAGCCATGGAGGTCCTTAGGGACCAGCGACTTAAAACTGGTTCTTTAATTGTGGCAAGTACCGATAATATAAAATGTAAGTTATGATCTTATTTTATCTTTTCTCGTAGTTCTCAATTACATTTTAATATCTTAGTTTTTCACAAACATGATAGAATAAAAGAGTTAAAGATGATTTTATTTGTAGTTCATTATACTATCACACCGAAGGTACAAAAGAAACTTTCCACAAGGACCAGGGGAGTTAGCCACTATTATCCCAGGTAACAACATGCCTAAGAAGGACGTGTTACCTTTGCGGTCCCTACGTACCTCCATGATCCGAGAAGAAGTCCTTCGACGATTCCTGGGGATTATTTACATATGGTTTGTATATTAACCAAAATGAACGTATTATAAAGAAAATAGGTCAAAAGTTGGTCCAATTGGCCTACAATGATTGTACAGGTTTGGTTTGGATTACTTTAATTTTTTATGAAATTCGTGTGTCGGAACAGTAAAAAAATCATGATTTGTGCTTTAATCATTTCCCTTTATTGGCAAAATACTCGACATCAATGTAACTCTCCCATCTCAGATACTCTACATAAATTCCTCTCGACAATTTCGCTATTAGGTCGTTTCAAAGATACTCGTTTTAACGAAAATAACTTTAGATCCTCGACTAGAAACACTCTTGTTTGCCCATACTTATGTACAACTGTTGTAAATGCACATCACATTCAGGCTACAAAGTTCGCTTAATTTTCTTTGATACTTTTCTCTAGTAATTTGCTTATAGAAAGGTTCCTGTATTTTAAGTACTGCGCTCCATTCTCGATATCACAGTTCTTAAAAGAATATCTTAGACTTAGTAGTACGTATCGACTCTACAACTGCGAACATAATGTAGCCAAATAGGCTACAAATATTCTAGAATTCATGTGGTGAACCTAGGAAAGTAAGTATGTTGGCTGCTAAGTAAGCGAATTCTGTGAAATTGAACTTATAAGACTATATAGGCCCTAAGTACACTGTATTTCTCAAGGTTACACCAATTTGTATGAATGATTAAATTTAGGGTTGCCGGAAATGTCCTCTTTTTCAAGGATCTAAATTTTACGTCCGGGGTGGATTATTAAAATGTTTAAAAACGTCTGGGATTTTGAATTGTTGCTTCGTCACCTTCCTTATAATTTTTTTTTTTAATTTCTTCTGCAGATATTATTCGGACAACTATTTCCAAGTAGCTCTGTAAAATTCTTATAAGTGGATGTATCGCTTCGAAGATTACCTCGATTTACGCTTCCTTCCAGAGTCTTTCTAAATTCTCTTCATGCTTTAGGGTAAGGTGGTACATTTTCGAACATGGTACAATTCTGAACGGACTAAGATTTTAATCCATTTTAGGGTTTCAAATGTTAGCCAACCTCTTTTTAAAAATATAGCGTCCATACTGATTGTTTTGTTGATCTGTATCCGCGAGAATGATGTTTTAAGTTGACTCATTCGGCCTAAAATATTATTTTCCAATCGAAGGTAAGAACTCCATGCTGGAAAAATGGCACGTTATAAAATTGCTTATAATCCCACGTTGTGTTACTGGAATACATTGTTGAGGACCAATTATTAACTCATACCAACAAATAGTGTAGTCTTTAATACGTAAGTCATTGGCACAACAATGATCATTCGTGAGTGGAATTTGCAACTATGTATAATTTACAAAAACTAGCTCGAGGTACAAATACGAACGGATTTTAGGTACAATTTCGAACAGTACTTTAACCCGCGATCGCTTGCATGGAAAAGCTGTTTTGTCATCACAGCATTCTGCATGTTTATTATTATTATTAACTGTGCCAGTCAAATATTTAAAGGATGGCATACACAACGCTTTCAACAGTGGTATTATTTCAACGAAGATTTATGAACTGCACTTCCTCTGGATTGCTATTACATCTCAGCAATTATGCAATACACAATAGCAAACAGAAATCGTTCTGGAGTTGTTAAGTATTTTTTATTATTGCTCTTGATGTTAAGACAGACCCGCCTGCATGGTCTAGTGGTTTCTGACTACGGACCCGCAAGTCTGGGTTCGATCCCCGTTACCTCCTCGAATTTTTCTGAGGTAGGGCGATTTGGAACGGGGTGCATTCAGCCTCCTGATACCAACCGAAGAGCTAATTCATAAAGAAGTAGCGGCTCCGGTTCAGTAAGCCATCAATAACTGACGTAGGAGTCGGCATGCTGACCACATGCCCTAAACCTGTCATCTGCCTATTCGAAACGTGACAGTTCATTATTACGCTTATATTATTGATAAATAATAATAATAAAATATAATATTTGGAAGAAAGCAGTTCGTTCGTTGAAAATGCCACTGTTCGAAATAGTACCCACTGGTGTTTAGAATTGTACCTACTGTGGTACATTTTCGAACGATATTCTGGAAATGAAAGATTGATTGCCATGACCAATTTTACAGCTGTTTGACTTCCATATTTTTTTGTAGGGTCAACTACATTGCCAACTTTGTGATTACGATACAGTTGAACTTGTCTTAAGTTTACTGTGTTCATAAAATAAGAATATTTGTTAAGTGTTCGAAAATGTACCACCTTACCCTATATTTCATTTTGTCAGAAAATCAGATGTGGCAACAATGTTAATCTCCAAGTGTCATTTTTTTTTTCTAAAGAATTTGTGCCACTTCTGGGCCTTCAAAATTTTAGAAACATATCTGAAATGAACAAAATATTTGAGAAATCTTATTGCTCTTCTGAATTTTTTAAGATGGTGCGATATTTTTTTGCAATTCCCTCCCACAACGCAAACGTGGAACAAGTGTTTTCAATAATGTAAAGTCAGTTGTCGAAGAAAAGAAACAGTTTGGCTGTGAAATCTATGAGATGCATACTTCTTATTCAGTATTTCAGACTCATTTCCTGCAAATATTTTTCATTCTAACTGAAAAACAGCACTTGCTGAAGAAAATGCGGTGTACGTAAGAGCAAATCAGTATGAGGCAGAAAGAGCAACAAAAAGTGACTATTAGCCAAAAGTACTCATTTCTACATGACCTAATAAATTTTATCGTTATCTGGTAGTAGCATCTAACCTTAAAAGTGGCAAAACTTTTTTTTTTCTTATTTTGTTCATGTCATAAAATTATAGATATAAATACCTCAGATATGTGAATATCAATGGTTGCTACCTTGCAAAAAAGTGTTATTTATATCAATGTAACAAATAATGTCAGCTATAATGACCAAAATAACATTTATAATTATCGTCTCTAAGTTGTCCTCTTTTTTCAGATCCTATATGGCAGTCCTAAATATGATATAATATCATAGGAAGATTATAATATTCGCATAAGATTTAATGTATTCAATAATAATGCGAAGTAACAATATTAATTAGCCAAACCTTATTAGCATAATTTCTAGGCATAGAGTGCTACTGCATAATGAATGTGTTAGTTAACCTTTAAATTAATTAACCTCACTTCCGATGAGCTAATTTGCAATGCGTTATGTGAAGGACAAGTTTCGGATGCATAGGAGATGAATATCAATTTCAGTACGAATTCAAATTTGGAGAACACGTGTTAAGAAACGATAACTTAGATATAGCTACGCCGTTTGCTGTGTAAGCATGTTTGAAGAAACTAACGGCTTTCCAAGTAGACGTAGAATTTCATGTCCTATTAAACTTTAAATATTAATGAATTAAATACAAAATAGTAATAATCAAAAACATTATTTAATTTAGAAAAATTGAGGATGTGGTTTCCATCTGGACAGTACGTACAATAGTTGTCTTTAGCCACAAGGGAAGACAGTAGTCCATGTAGTTCTGAAATCTCTTATTTTCACCCCTCCCCTTCTGTGTGTAATTCATTTTTAAAAGTTCCGGGTTTATTGTAAATAGCTTTCATGTCCTAGTGGTATTCCTCATTACTATTCTAAAGGCCTTGGATCGATTCTCGGTGATTTTTCTTTACTGAGTGAACCGGTCTCATGAGGTTAATTAAGAAGCTAGTCTATCTCAAATTTTAATTTCTCTGATAATGAAGGATCCACCGTTTTTTCCTCAGGATATTGCTTCATTCACTTCTGAAGGAGGTGGAAATGAAACCGACACAATTATTAAATCCATGAAATGTATTCGTTTGAGACGTCATATTAATTTACACCTATATCATCAAAGAGTAAGTACGTTATATCCTCAACTAGCCTATTTACTCAACTCTCCCAGACATTTCTCAGACTCCAATGGGAACCTTGTTAAAGAAATCACAACCAAGACAAACATTTAGATCAATACAGTCTTCTCCGTGTGCTAAGAATAATAATAATAATAATAATAATAATAATAATGTTTTATTTTGCCTGGCAGAGTTAAGGCCATAGGTAAAGACAACCAAGATAAAGACAAAATACATTAAAAGGAATTTACAAAAAACAAATACAATAGACATCATACATAATACAAAATGTTAAAAATAAAATAATAATACAATATTGAAGTACCTATATTAAAACATAATACAAAAATGCGTCCAATAATATGCCGAGAAAACAAATTGAATTAAAGAATTATATTATAATTGGATGTGTGTATAATTATAATATACACTAAAATTGAAACTTAAAACTAAGAAATTAACAAATAAAAGCAATATAGGCTAAGTGCCATGAAAATCGTGTACAATATAAATTTACCTAGGCTAGATAACGAGACATTCATTCTAGTTATCAGCGAGATACTTGATTGACTTTGACCTAAAAATCTGTAGGCTCCGACTACCCCTGATGTCCGGCGGAAGGGAGTTCCAGATACGGGTGATGGCTATTGAGAATGAGGCAGAGTACAGAGATGTTTGATGGCGTGGAATTGACAGTAGACTGTTATTCTGAGATCGTGTGTCTCGGTTATTTTGGGAAGATAACAGTGAGAACCGAGAGACTAAATAATATTATTAAGTATCTGATAGAGTAGGGTTAGGGAGTGTAGTAGGCGTCTGTCCTTTAGTCGAAGCAAGGATAATTGCTCAAAATAATCTGAGACATGATCATATCGACGTATGTTGAATATGTGACGGACACAAGAATTCTGAACACGTTGTAGCTTACAGGATAATTCAACACTTAGGTCAGTGAACAGGACATCGCAATAGTCGAAGTGTGGCATCACAAGTGACTGCACTAACGTCTGCTTTAGTTTAGCAGGCAGGAAATTTTTTCAGTCTATTTAGTGAATGCATAATAGAAAATACTTTTTTACAGATATGTTTAACTTGTGTATTCCATGTCATGTCAGAGTCAAAGTACACACCAAGATTTTTTACAGTTCTACTGTATGGAATAATTGTGTCGTTCATGGTCACAGGCAAAAGTTCAGTGTTGTCAATAAAAGATAGCGATCTGTTTTTCCAATCAGAATGGCTTGTGTCTTGTCTGGGTTCAAATTCAGTCCAAATTTTGTTGACCATTTACTGATAGAGAGGAGGTCGTCATTGAGCTTTGAAAGAGAGTCGTTGATTGTGTCAGGCCGAAAATGTAAATATATTTGCAGGTCGTCTGCATACAGATGATGTCGGCAATGTTTTAGTGCTGAAGAAATGTCATTTATATAGATTGCAAAAAGCAAGGGGCTTAATACAGAGCCCTGCGGTACACCTGACCTCACGAGACGCCACGAAGAAGATCGATTGTCGTGAGAAACACATTGTTGGCGTCCAGAGAGGTAAGATTGTACCCACGTGACTACTGCATTTGATAAATGTAGTGACCTCAATTTAGCAGATAAAAGGTCTGCGTCAACGGTGTCAAAGGCTCGCGAAAAGTCAAGTAGGGTAAGAGCAGTCACTTCCCGTCGGTCCATGGCCTCACGAATATCTTCACTGATCTTAAGTAGGGCAGTGGAGGTACTGTGATTTGATCTGAAACCAGATTGTAATGGGTCAAGTAAATTATAAGTGTTTAGATACTCAGTCAGCTGCTTGTGGACAATGCGTTCGAGGGTTTTCGATAAAGTCGGAAGTATACTGATAGGTCTATAGTGCTTGGGGATGTTTGGGAGATTTACTTTAGGAAGGGGTCGGATAAGAGCATTTTTCCATTGTTGCGGGAAGGTGGAGGTGATGAGAGAGGCGTTGTAAATATGGGTTAAGGTAGGCAGAATAACATCGATGATTTTGTTTAGCATTAATATATTAATGCCATCCGTGCCTTCTGCTTTCGATTTATTTTGCGAAAGTGCCTTTTTTACTTGTAAGGGCGTTACATTGGAAAAAAAGAATCTCTCATGGTGTGGAAGAAGAGGTAGGGTTGACAGATAATTAATAGTATTTTGTTTGGTGACGTCATCTAAGGTCCTGGTTGGTATAGTAGTGAAGTATTCGTTCATACATTCTCAGCATGCACTCTAAAAAGTGCTAACAAATGAATTTAATCATTTACCACAACACTCCTCACTCGCGGACAGCATATCATGGGCGAGCTGTCACAAACCCGGTAAATTAAAAAAATCTATTTAAATTATTGAAAATCTATATTTATTAGTAGGAAGTGAATTTTTATGTGCTAAAAATATTGAAAATAGTTATTTCATGATATTTCCAACAAAATGGAAAAAATATGTTGTTACAGTATTATGTAATGAATTAATTTTATACATTTAAAGATTAACTAGTTCTCACCAGGCATGATGAGACAATGCTGGGGAGGTACATTGCTGTTGCAGTGGACAATTTAGACTTTCTCCAAGATTTTCGTCACAATCCGATGTGTACTGTCACGGAAGAATGCAAGAAAGAGGAAGAAGGAACACTCAGCCTCTTTTTTTTCCAAAATGCACAGGTATACAATTTTCTCGTCGTTAATTCTTCTGGTGTTTCAAATTTTGTGACTTTTTTTTGTAAGGAACTTTTTGAGTTCTAGATTTTTCAATTTATATAATGGAATATCACATGTAAAAAAATTTTGCACATATCTGCGTAATATTCAGAACTTTCCTGAAACTGGGTATGTGAAGAAGAAACGGCTTCACCTAAACGAACTTGTTCAGAGGCTGGACGTGAAGCGGCCATTATCTGTTTACTACCAGCTAGAAGCTGCATGATTGAGATCGCTGATATTCATTTACAGATTTCCCACAGAATAACATTTTCCCGTCACTTGTGAAAATGCCACTTTCGGAATTTTATCAGCACAGTTGGAATCACTTTGTACAGTCTAAATAGTCTCAACTATTAGTCTTCAAAGCAATGCGACATACTGTTTGTTCCCCTTCCCCAGCAGACTAGAAGGCATGTGCAGACAAGGTCACATTATGCAGTGTTGCAGTAGTTCGAACAAAATGAATTCAACACTAATACACAATAAGAAATACATTCATATTGTGTTTTCAATAATATATCTCTGAAACCAGTTTTTGGGCTGAATTTAAAAAATCATAATAAGGAAAATATAACAATTTACATATTTATAGCTATATTATTGAAAAAATATAAGTACATAATGATATTGTAGAATTATGTGTTATTGCGTGAAATAGAATGTCAAATATAAACTTCCAGTTTCTTATTCGGAATTATGGTTATAGATGTAGCCTAATATTGTGTGTATAGATACAAAATATTTATGTACATAAAAATCCGCTCCCTACTTATTAATTACATACTTAAGTAACTTTTACCTCCTGATGTTAGATTCAACTAGAAGTGTAAGATTCATGTAATCGTACAGAAGTATGTAAATATAATGTAATTAACCAAGTCGGTAGTTCATTAGATATTTCGAGAATTATCCCATTTCGATATATAAAAGCGCTCTATAAGTTACAAGTAAAAAACCTTCATTATGATATAGGCCGGATTCATATCAATTGGAGCAAATGTGACATCATATTATGCAGTCTATCGAAAAGTAGGGCTACCTTTAACATTACCTGCATTATACTTTTAATGTGAGTATTATTCACTTCTTAGGCTACTTATGTGCACCTCGAAAGGAACTCACACCCACGCGGTATCTGCCGGCATCCTGTCCCTCGGTCAGGCCGTGGGTTTGCCCCCACGGCACGGCTCGGTCCCAGGGCAGGACCGGCCTCCGGGTCGAACATTTCATCATCATCATCATCATAACTTGTGTGCAAGTAATAGGCCTAACGTAATTCCTGACGGATTGTTTTCAGATTGAATATATGCAATGTAATGTAATGTAGCAGGGGTATTCGTGTACACTGATTGAAGATAATCTGCAAAAATATTTGCAATATCCTGGAGATTATTGAATGTATTTCCATTATGTTCGAATTCACTCACTTCATGCGTAGACTTTCTCTTATTTTTAACGAAGTTCGAAAATTCAGAAGAGTTTTCAGATATTTTTGATTCCATAATGTGAATATATTGCTCATAAGCAGGGCCCGGAATCTAATGACATGTCATCTTTTTTATTGATGCTGCATAGACATTGCCAACTTGTGGATAAATCCTAATCATGGCCTCTAGATTGTAGAAATCCATTTTTATTAGGTCTTTCTTGTCATTTTATGCAATTTTATATTTTTAGGGCATTTATTTCAATTTTAGGTCATTATTTTGTCATTTTCGTGTCATTTGCTTCCTTATTTGGTCATTTTTATGTATTTACATTCAGTGTATTAACTTTTTTTTCGTCGCTAGCCTTTGAAGTGTTGTTTGTTTAATGCAAGAAGTGTTGTCATGTCTCAGTCGGAAGTGAGAATCAAAAAAACGCCAAAATTTTGTATTATATTACTGTTGTTTGTTATTAGATTGACTTGGCACCAGAGTTTGCCACCTGCTTGGATTTGAGGCTGCAAACTACTGTTTACCCTTAATTGAACAACAATATAATCCTGCAGACCACAAAAAAATGTGCCGAATTTTGACTCACCACTGTCTCAGTGCCAGTATAAATTTCCGTGAGAAAAGAACATTCACAACATTACAGCTATTTATAGTTTTTTACAATTATGTACAAACTAGTCTATAACTGTTTGTGTAGAATAATAATTTTTTATAAATAAAATATTAGTTTTTAGGCCATTTTCTATAATTATTAAGTCATTTTCTTTAAAATTTAGGGTAATTTTATAGGTAATGAAACTGTGCAAAAACTTTGTACGTAAAATATTGGTACTTACGAGACAAAACAATCAGTAAACTTGTAAAAAATGCCGCTTAATTCTACAACCACAGCTCACAACAGCTCTCTCGCAACAATGAGGAAGAGTGCCCATTGCCATCTGTTAGAAATATCGGGAACCTATACTTTTCGTATATGCGGCATCTCTAACGGCGCGGCAAATCTCCCGGAATTGCCCTACACCATGTACTACTTATTATTAAAGATGCTGCAAAAATCATTCCATATATAAGCAGCTAACAAACAAAGCGAAACTGCAAACAAAACAAAAAAGTAGAACCACTGAAATCGTTCAATAAGTTTGAAATTAGCAAATTGCCCTGTTTAGAATATTGGTATCCAATTTACATGGAATATAACTGTAGCCCAAGGCAAAATACAATTTTCAACGAGACTAACATGTAGTGTATTTACTTTCTAGGTTAATTTATTTGAATGCAGTCTTTCAATTTATAAATAAAATAGGTTTATTAAACGTATCTGCGTGTTTATACTGTATTACATTATGATATCTTCACCGCAAGTCTGTAAGAATATTACGGAAGATTCTATAGAGTGATTAGAATCGCAGTACATATAGGCCTAAACTGAATCAGTTGAAAATCTCTGAAATGATGTATGGGCATTTGCCCAAACGGCATAAACCTACATACTTTACAACTCACCAAATGAAAATACTCAAAAATATCCGTAAAAGTAATTAGATATTTCCTTTAGAGATTAGTACAAGGTAGCCTATTTCTTATCTCATTGCACAGGAATAGTGGTATTCAAGGAGGAAAAAATTGAAGATTGCGGTTCCAAAGTATTTTTTTGTTTTTGTTTGAACATCTTACATGGTCTTGCAATTTTGCGCACAGTCTGATTATTAACGTAAAGTGGTATTTGTTAAAATATCTTATCACAGGATGGGAACGGAAACGTACCTTAGCATTTAATGGCAAGCGGCTGCTAAAGTAGTGAATTCTAAAATTGCATGTCAGACTCTCATATAAAATGCTCCCCTCAACAAGACCATTAATGAGATGATATCACCTCCGCATAAAAAAACATTAAGAGTTTTCAACGTAGAAATTATTCTGTCTGTATTCACAAAATCGTGGAATGAGAATCGCTCAAGTCTGGCGTTAAAAAAGTCGGGTAGGATGTTTCGGGGACGCAGCCTCAGGGTACGTGAAACCTCTTGTGAGTGCTGCCTATAGTAAGCGCGCTTCGTGCATTACGATCATTATTTTCATAATTGAAGTAAATGAACAGACAGTATGTTGCCTACAATTGCTTCTCGTATGTTATAACCTACTATTTATACCCTCAGCAAACAGGGATGACGTGTGGGGCCAAGTATAAGTAGTGTGGTTTTGTGACTGACGTCACAGGAGGAATGAGAAGGGAGGGAGGAATGCTTACGATATCGAAGGAATGAGAGGGGAAACGAGAGGAATGAAAGGGGAGGAGAATGCTTACGTCATCGGATGAATGAGAGGGGAGGGAGGAACATCAGCTCCAGAACATTCGACAGGCCTATATAATCCCGTGAGCAAGCCGTGGGAGCACGGTGTGAACAGTGTTTTGTCAAGTAAGTGTGACTTGAGGGGAGTGTGAACTGAAGAGCTGAGGAACCAATGACCGGAGGAACTAGTGAACGGAGGAACTGAGGCAGTGCCGTTCCGGTGAACTCAGCGGCGAGCCAGCGAGGACTGCGGAGTTGACCGACGTGGCATTGAGCTACCTTGACTTGGGAGTCCGCACAGTGTGTGTGAACAGAGACAGTGCTGTGACTTGGAGTCAGCACAGTGCTGTGACTTGGAGTCAGCACAGTGGAAGTGAGCAGCGAACAGAACAGTGAACTGGAGAACAATCAGGAGTTTTCTGGTTGTATTGAGCTTTGCTATTGGAAATAAATTAACCTTCATTCTTCAATCAGAAGACAAGTGTTCTGATTTCGAACCCCGACGAGCCATTGTTACAGTATAAATCATAATCATCCATTGAAGAATGCATAATAGCAGCTTTTGAGAATGAGTGGGGTGTAAGAGGATTTAGTTGTTTTAATAAATAATTGACTCTTGTAAGATTGACCAATGACCATTAATAAAATATCTAAACATTATATATATTTATAACTAGCTTAAAAGATCCGGCGTTGCCCGGGGTTTTATTTGTAATTTGAAATTAATTTATGAAGGACTTTCGATTTTCAAACTCTAGGGACTTGTATATATGTAGGCCTACATAGAACTTGCGGAAGAACGACTTATCACACTCTAGCTTTTTATGGCTCACAGAAGATGTCGAATGTTGCATTCCGTTGCTTCTACACACCATGCCTGGGAGGGGTTGAAATAAGAAGAAACATAAATTCCGATTACAAAAGATTGTATTGTCTTTATGGAAAATTTTATTTCTCACTCTTTTGTTACCATAGAACCGTTTCGGAGCTGAAATTAAATATATATATATATATATATATATATATATATATATATATATATATATATAAGTATTCAATATCGCTTTCATACTTTCCTCCCCCAAAACCTAGGACATAATGTACTGCGGGCATAGGACTGAAAAGGTTCCATCCTATTTTCTCTTCTTGTAGAAGTTTAGGGCCTATTATAAACATCCCTATACAAAGCCTACAGCTGTGAGTGACGAATCAGTGGATAGGATTTTTTACCGACTTCTGATATAGCATACTCACTGGCACACACTTAAGCTGTCCCTGCAATACGACCGCTTATTCTACATCAAAATGTGAAGTGAGAAAATAATATTTTCCATATTGAGGGTAGAGAAAGTTATGTGACTGCATCACACTGTGCTTTATTTTCGTGGATTTCATTTTTCATTAATTATTTTCACCAATGTATTACATCGATAGCATCAGAATATGTTGAAGCCCAGTATTATATAGTTCCCAAAGCTCTATGTGAACACTATAAACAGTATACTGTTGTCATGATAACTGAATTGAATTTCACTTTTCAGTATAATATTTTCAGAAATTACATAATTTTCAAGGGAAGAAGTGGTTTGTTTGAATTTTAGTGTTCACCGTGCTACTTCCCGGGCTTAACTGGGTATGTGTGCTAAATTTCGTGCAAATTGGTCAAGAAATATAGATTTGTATGGGGAACATACATACCCATATACATACATACATACATACACACTTTCGAATTGGCTTGGTTGCAAGACTCACACTTCTTTTTTGTTTGTTTGTTTGTTTTGTTATGAAAACATGTGACAGCGGAACTCTAAAACTGTGAATATGTCACACTTCTTTTGTCACACTTCAATTTTTTAATTTTTTTTTTATGTAAACAATTGACAGCAGAACTCTTTAACTGTGCCTCATTTCACATTTCCGACTTTTTCCGTGGATTTTCCAAAAAAATTATTTCATACAAACCTTGTCCTGACAATTACGGACACAACAAAAAAGAAATCAGCCAAATCGGTCGAGCCGCTCTCAAGTGATGCGGCAACAAATATTTTGGAAATTCATTTTTATTAATATAGATATTATATTATTTCTCTCTTTCTATGTATATATACCAAAACTTGCCTTTTAGAATAAAATAAGTATATATCATCTCAATGCATGGAACGGTCATATAGTTAACATTGCTTCCATAAAGTGCTACTTTTTTGTTAACATTGAACGATCTGTAAGTAACCAATTAAAGTAAGTAATTAAATCCTATCAAATACACTCGCATACACTGACAAAACAATTGTCGTGAGTACTGTGTATCTTCCTACTTTCGACGATCTTTCAGTACCGGTAGGCTTCATATTCATATGCATTCGTTGACATTGACATAAGAAATGCTTAAAATATAATATAGATTTCACATAATACACAGGCAATAATAAGTTATGTAAACTTAAATTGTAATTTACTGACTTTATAGCTTTAGAGCAGCCATAGATCGAAAGGGCCTGTTATACCCAGAGAGATTAACACAGCTATCTTTTTCGAAGAAAAAAAAAATCTTGAATCCATTTAACTTCGGTACATCAAGAACAGCGCCCTCTTGTCGACATCTGAGGCCTGAAGCCATATTGCTTTTGGCTTAGTGGTTGTGGCTATCAATTAGTACTAAAATGCCCTCAGAAAGAATTCTGGGGATGCATCAAGAAGAAATGACGCCGATAACAACAGACGAAGTCTGGAACGCCTTTCAAGGAGCCAAACAAAGAAAAGTCGCAGGTCCCGACTGCCTGACCAACGAAGTTTTGAAGGATTCTCTACCAATGACCATTGACATTTGGGTGGCTCTATTTAATAAATGTATGGATCTGCAAAATATACCAGATAAATGGAGAGAGTCTATTATCCAAGCCATGTATAAACGAAAAGGGTCCAAAGACTCGCCGGACGCCTACCGTGGAATTGCATTGGAGTGCACCTCTTTTGAAATATTGTCTAAGGTTATCTTACAGCGCATCCTCCCGCAAGCCGATATATACATACCTGAAGAGCAATATGGATTCTCTGCAGGAAAATCCACTATACAAGCCATCGAGAGAGTACTCTCAATCATCTGGGAAGCTACAAGTACGATAGGAGGCCACGTATACGCTGCATTCATTGATTTCACCAAAGCGTTCGACAGTGTAAATAGAAGCATCCTAATGGAAAAGATCTCCAAACTCTTAGGAAAAAGAAATCCCCTATTGCATCTGATCGAAAGCATTCTGGCTTTCAACTTAATGACCATCAACGACAAAGTAAGTCAATCGGGGCCCATTATCCAAACAAATGGCGTCCTTCAAGGTGATCCCCTTAGCCCGCTCTTGTTTAACTTACTAACTCACGACGTAGTTCAAGAAGTGTCATCACCGGAAGTCACGATCACTCTCTACGCAGACGACATGGTCCTTTTATCGAGAAGTAAACCAGCCCTTCGACAAGTTTGAACAAAATGCACGAATGGTCGTTTAGAAATGAGCTAGAGATTAATACAAGCAAAACAAAGATAATGAAATTCAGACGTGGAGGAAATGTGAGCAAGACGGATATCTTTGAGTGTGGGAATGCCCGATTAGAATTAGTCAACTCCTATAAGTATTTAGGTCTAACCCTACAAGCAACAGGAAAGACTTTCACCAAACACATCCAAGAAAGATGCAACGCAGCAATAAAGGCTACTTTCGATATTAAAAATGTCGAGAAGCTGTCAGTTAAAACAGCAATAAAGCTATTTCACATCAAGATAGCTCCAATAGCATGCTATGCAATTGCAACAATCTGGACTCGGCTGAATGCAGCAAACCTAAAACATTAGAATCAGTCAAAACCGCTTATCTACGAAGAGTGCTTCGACTGCCGAGGTCAACAAGATCCAGCCTGATATATCTGCTAACTGATGAGGACTTCTTCGTAAGGGAAATAGCAACAAGGAACAACCTGCCGCATACCGTAGCCTACGATGCGCACATTCAAGACAGATTGGGAAAAGCAGAGGATGTTGACCATGGATTCTACCTCACCCCAGCAATGAACACGGTGGAATGGAAGGAACCGAACTTTAACTTGCGACACATTTTCACGAGGACTGCTGCTCACGGTTTCCACTATAGAATATGTATTCAAAGAGGGATTCACCAGGCATCAGATCAGTGCGTGTGTACGCTGTGTAACCAGAAATGTGAACAGTATCACATACTTGACTGTATAGCTAGAACAAGGTCCCTTAAATTCTATGCAGATTACTATAACTTTTGTTGTTAATGCACATTGTGCGAATTTCCATTAAATAAATTATTAAAATGTGATCAGAAATTGTTGGCAAGTCACTTACTTTCCAGTCTCTTTCCATGTAAGGGCCTATCTTCATAAGGACAACAACTATAGAAACTATAGAAATACAAATAACATTGAAAGACAGGATTATTAGTAAGGATGTTAGTCACTTTTCTTAAACAATATTTAATTGTGTACTTTTCGCGTGCGTGTAAGAGGAAGATCGCAACGAGTAGTCCTACGTAGAATCACTTTAGAATTAGTTACACACAACATCTTAGCACTATAAAAGCCTACTTTCATTATTTGATATTCTGCATTAACTTAAATTTAATGATTGGCCATGATATAATATTTATTATTCTAGATGTCTTTTATTTTATTCGCATTATTGTAATTAATACGAATTCACTAAACAATTAGAGAAAATAATTTCTCCTTGGGAGTACTGAAAAGGACAGAAGAAACCCTTTCCAGGCTGTGACAGAAATGCCTAAGGATAGATATAGTCTTGAAGAAATAGATTACAAATCGTTTCAAGAAGCGCAAACAAGAAAATAAATACAGAAACAGTATCGGAAGATATGCTTCAGTGAGAAGGTATAAGAATAACTATACTAGTGTCCAAATTAAAACAACAAACTCCTGTGTCTACTATACGAGATATTCATATAAAATGTAAAGCTATGTCCGTACAGTCGTGTTCTGTCATTTTACAAACATTCAAATGATGACGTCAGTGCACCAATCAAAAGGGCAATGCACCTATCAAAAGAGCATAGTATTTGTTACTCAGTCCAATATCAACGTTTGCTGTGTAAACATTTACTGCAGGTACAGGATGGCACAGAGAAGATGCCTACAAGATTATCTTCGGTGGAGGGCCATAGGAAGAATGGAAGCAGGACAGTCTCAAGGTGATGTGGCCAGATGGCTTAATGTGAATCGTTCTGTTGTTTCTCACATGTGGCAACAGTTTGTAGAGTCCGAAAATGTATCCCGAATACCAGAGTGGGCAAGGACGACCAAGAGTGATATCAGACAGAGAGGACCGTTATTTGGCTGTAAAGGCACGACAGTATAAAAAAAATACCGCCTTATGTTGCACAACTGGCATCTGACCTCACAGCATCCACTGGAACAGTTCTATCGAGGGAAACAGTGTACAGAAGGCTTCGGCAGAGAGGCCTTTATTGTCGGAGACCTGCTGTATGTGTACCCCTGACGCGTATTAACAGAAGAGTACGTCTAGAGTGGAGTCATCAACATGCCAACTGGACGGTAGAACTGGATTTCTCTTTACAGATGAGTCCAGATTTTGTCTTGAAAATGATTCTCGACGGATTCGCATCTGGAGAGAACCTGGAACACGATTTCGGGACGCAAACATTGAGGAAAGAGACCGATATGGAGGTGGATCAATAATGGTGTGGGCAGGAATTCTGTTGACTACCCAAACACCTCTTCATAAAGTTGTACGGGTAAATCGGCAAGGTTTAGCTGCTGTCAGGTATCGTGACAAGATCTTAGCACCTCATTTGCGGTTGTTTACAGGTGTTGTGGGCCCAGACTTTCGTACTGATGGTTGATAATGCTCGTCCTCATAGAGTACAGGTGGTGGATGTTTTCCTGGAAACTGAAGATATTGCACGCATGAATTGGCCTGTTCGTTCTCCCGATTTGAATCCTATAGAGCATGTCTGGGATGCACTAGGGAGACGACTTACCACACGTAAAAATTCACTAACCACTCTCCAGGCCTTGCGAGCTGCACTGAAGGGAGAACGGCGTTATTGCCTCAAAATGAGGTTGATGACATTATTCACAGCATGCCACCCGGTTGTGAGCCCTGTATTGCTGCCAGAGATGGTCATACCCCATACTGAGCACATTAACGCGTTTTTATGGATGTGTGTGAAAGTCATTACGTGTGCAAAAGAAAAAGAAAAAAGGGCGTTTTGTTTTATTGGTATGCATAAACGTTGCAATAGTTTACATTCTTTATTCCTCATATTGTTTATACGTTACTATCACCTGTTTATACTCTTTTGTGGCAAAATTAACCACCAAAGATGAAATTTCGGTTTGTTGCTTTAATTTTAGACACTAGTGTATTACTAGGAGTGTCTCGGTTTTATATGATGTATTACTTTCCAAAATGATTATGTTTTGGTTATATGTTAACGTTATTAAAGATGCGTTTGTTAACGAAGAATGTAATAATATTTAAATGCTTATTGCTAGGTTAGATTAGAATTGTATTCTTATTTCAATATTTACTGACTGTTATTACAAAGTCAGGTAAATGAATAAAATGGAAAACACTAAGTTCATGGAACATTTTTTGTATGTTCAGTGCTAGTTTTAATTTCCTAATAATGTATGAGCCATTTATAGATTGAAAAATTCTGGATGCTAAAGCTGTAAGTAAAAATAACAAACGGGTCAGTTGCATGTATCGCGTGAAGTGGGGAGCAAGCCTGGGAAGGTGTTACATATTGCCTGGAATAATAAGTTTAGGAAACCCATGAGGGGTAGGAATTCCATATAACGATATCAAGCAGCCTAGTCAATATGTTTTGATAATAAAACGTCAAGTCAGCTACGTAAAGCAGGTAAAATGACCATATCCGAAACAAGTGTAAGCTTTCCTACCCTAGAATAAATAAATATTACATGCATCAAAATAATACTGGTTTATTTCTGCTTATTATCAGTATGATGATTCCTTCAGGGCTACAAATTCAAATGTCATCAAATCAATTGCAAGATTCAAAATACAGAATTTAAGTTTAACAACAAATTGAGCATTACGTATAATGCAGATCATGGTTACTAGATGTAGGATAGTGAAGGAAACAGACACCCATAAACATCCATACGCAACTGCATTGTGCCACTCTAACGGTAGTTGGAAACATAAAAGCACATATACCCACTGCAAGATTCCTTAATTCAAGTGGCTACGAAGCTCTGGAGTGCTACTATCTTGTTTCCACCAAGCTTCCCTAACGGGCAGTTGGTAGTTTATCTCCCCCCCCCCCGATCCTCCTGCCAGCTTAACTGGGAGTTGACTTTTAAGACAGATTTTGTCAGGAGATCACAGTAAGCAATCCTTGGGCACAAAAATCTCCTTATCGATAGATGAAACTAGAAAATCACTATTACAAACAGTTTCTAGAAAATACACTAGTAAAATATTGCCATCGGAAACAACATTGTGCAAGGTATCTTGAAAATATGCTACGATAATATGTCAAGATATTAGGAACATAATGTCCGATACTAGAGTCAACCTGAAGAAGGAATACAGGTGCAATCATTCTCTAGAAAAATTGAGGATTTTCTACTCTGTGTATCATTCGAGATGAACCAGAAGTTTCTAGAGGAGACCAAAATGTTAAACCACATAATGGGAACGCTAATACTTTCTCTTGGTTTTGTGCCCCTTATGGGTCACTAATTACGTATGTTGGAAGCTAGAACATACGGTTTTGAATGTAGATTGGGTTTCGACCATTTTTAACTAAATCTGTAAGCACCACTGCTGAATCATTATAACTGGCACCCATAATTCCTTTATGAAAACCTGAAAATCTTTCAATGAAATTACAGGAAACAGACTAGGTGGTCACCAACAGCTACAGAAGTAATAATTCCCAAATTCTAATAATAGTTTTATTTTCCAAACTGAGCTAAATTTCGTTTCGGAACAAACATATTATAAACTTGGAACATTATATATATATATATACATATATATATATACATATATATATATACATATATATATATATATACATATACGTATATATATATATATTGGAATAAATATCAATAAATTACCTTTCAAAATGACCAAACATACATAACATGTAAAAGTGTTTTATTGGAGAAAGTTATTTTAAATTCCTGAAAGACTGTTCGATTAACAAATTTACATCAATCCATTAATTAATGTTTAAATGACCAAGTATAGGGTAAGGTGGTACATTTTCGAACACTTAACAAATATTCTTATTTTATGAACACAGTAAACTTAAGAAAAGTTCAACTGTATCGTAATCACAAAGTTGGCAATGTAGTTGACCCTTCAAAAAAATATGGAAGTCAAACAGCTGTAAAATTGGTCATAGCAATCAATCTTTCATTTCCAGAATATCGTTCGAAAATGTACCACAGTAGGTACAATTCTAAACACCAGTGGGTACTATTTCGAACAGTGGCATTTTCAACGAACGAATTGCTATCTTCCAAATATTATATTTTCTATTATTTATCAATAATATGAGCGTAATAATGAACTGTCACGTTTTGAATAGGCAGATGGCAGGTTTGGGGCATGTGGTCAGCATGCTGACTCCTACGTCAGTTATTGATGGCTTACTGAACCGGAGCCGCTACTTCTTTATGAATTAGCTCTTCGGTTGGTGTCAGGAGGCTGAATGCACCCCGTTCCAAATCGCCCTTCCTCAGAAAAATTCGAGGAGGTAACGGGGATCGAACCCAGACTTGCGGGTCCGTAGTCAGCAACCACTGGACCATGCAGGCGGGTCTGTCATAACATCAAGAGCAATAATAAAAAAATACTTAACAACTCCAGAACGATTTCTGTTTGCTATTCTGTATTGCATAATTGCTGAGATGTAATAGCAATCCAGAGGAAGTGCAGTTCATAAATCTTCGTTGAAATAATACCACTGTTGAAAGCTATGTGAATGCTATCCTTTAAATATTTGACTGGCACAGTTAATAATAATAAACATGCAGAATGCTGTGATGGCAAAACAGCTTTTCCATGCAAGCGATCGCGGGTTAAAGTACTGTTCGAAATTGTACCTAAAATCCGTTCGTATTTGTACCTCGAGCTAGTTTTTGTAAATTATACATAGTTGCAAATTCCACTCACGAATGACCATTGTTTTGCCAATGACTTACGTATTAAAGACTACGCTATTTGTTGGTATGAGTTAAAAATTGGTCCTCAAAAATATATTCCAGTAACACAACGTGGAATTATAAGCAATTTTATAATGTGCCATTTTTCCAGCATGGAGTTCTTACCTTCTATTGGAAAATTATATTTTATGGCCGAATGAGTCAACTTAAAACATCATTCTCGCGGATACAGATCAACAAAACAATCAGTATGGACGCTATATTTTTAAAAAGAGGTTGGCTAACATTTGAAACCCAAAAATGGATAAAAATCTTAGTCCGTTCAGAATTGTACCATGTTCGAAAATGTACCACCTTACCCTACATGGCATGTAAAAGTGTTTTATTAGACAAGGTTACTTTAAATTCCCGAAAGAGTGTTCGGTTAACCAATCTGACATCACTCTGTAGGTCTATCTGACGGACTAGTAATTCCCCTTTTACTAGATTAATATTTTCACTTCAAAATTAATCATTAACAAGAAGCTTATAATAATAAAAAATTCAGATTCTTTTCGGTATTAATCGATTAACGGAAACTACAACGGACATTTTGATCTCCCTGTATTTTTCATATTGATAAAGGCATTCACATTGACTTTCACTCCTATTTGAATCATCTCGTCCTCTTTGGAAACTCCGTCTCGAAACACCTTTGTCTCTACTTTTACTGAAAATGTCCTACTATTCATATTTTAGACTATGACCTCCTGATATTGTTTGCCAAATTTAATATGACTAATAATTTCGAAAAGATTCTTAACTGGCCTGAACTCAGGAGAACTGGAGAGAAATGTTTGATCTAAACGGAACGGTACACACGGACAGACTAAACATGACGGATTATTGCAAGATTTTATTTTCTTTACTACATAAAGTGGCCGAGAATTTCAACGGAAAACCAAAAACACCCGGAAGAATGAACATTACTTGAATTTTAAGGGAGGACAGAAGCGTTGAGAGTGATTTTCTAAACTATTTGGACTAGAAACTTGAAATTTTGCACACTTAATTAAAACATAAATAGATGTTTAAGTTTCAAATTTCATTTTGAAATATCAATTTGTTTTTGAGATATAATTAAATTAATTGATTTTTTTAAATCAAAATTGAAATCTATCTCCTTTGACAGATATTAAAAAATGGATGTGAATTTTTTATGTGAGATTCCATGATGCTTGCTTAACAGATTCAATGATTCAGATTTTTTATATTATTTATACTTTTTGTTTAAAAAAATATTTTGCCTAGAGAAATAAAAAGTTGATCAAAAATTGATATATTTCTATGTAAAATATTAATTTAAAAAAATACTAAGACCCATACCAAAAATCTGATTAGATAATTTATTACACGCCTCACAAAGTACACTGTGAAAAAATTTCATAGCTGTATCTATATTTTTATGGCAGAAGATAGATTTTGAATGTGGCAAATTAACATGAAAATTGAAACCGAGAAAACAAGCGATTAAAGTCTACATGCACTCAGAGTAAAAAATAAGCATCTTCTGTACCTATTAATAAACCTTTATAATTACACTGAACTATCACTAAATATGAATGGAGCCCTACACATCACTTATATTATATATTTTACACCTAAATACACTATAATTAATACGACTAGGTAACAAAGGATAGTACGAGGATTACGTGAAGTACTTTAGAAATGGCGTCAGAAACACCTGTTCCTTGCGTCCAAATGGCTTAAAATTTTGCACAGATATACTTTAGAGTATGCTTGAATTTTTTACACTAAAATTCAAAAGTAGCATTTTTTGACCAAAATAGCAAAATCAACACTTCTGTCCTCCCTTAAACAGACTAAATATTATACGGCAATTTAGATTCCAAAATTTGGGTGAGATGTATACATGGAGAATAAGCTACAATGTTATTCACAAATATGAAATTAAATAAACGGTGCAAATTATATTGCATTAACTCTACTACGTATTAAGATTTGAATTATTAAGGTTCTTAGATTTACGAGAGAAACCGTTATGAACCATTCAAAAATTAATGTACAATCTCCATTCAATGGTCTTAATAATGGTCTTGTAATAATTAATTCGTTTGCATCTGTTTCTATCGTTCGATGACGTCTTGATTCATACTCAGTTTAAGCGATTATGATATATAGTGACATAGCGGCCATGAGTTATGGAAAGAAAAGAAAACCTGCCATTCCAGCGTTTGCCTTTGCGAATGAAGAAACCATGAAAAATTCAAGTCAAATTGCCTGGCCGTAAATTTTGAGAGTTGAACCAAGGACTTTCTATCTCGGCCACCTCGCTCGGATTAGTTTTATTGTATTCATTGGAACTAAGGCAGCCTCTATTGCATGCCACAACAATTCTCTAATTATAGATTTCTTGTTATTGTACGAAACGAAAGAATTTAGGCCTAATTCATATTTTAATTAATGCAAGTTCTGACTTTCTGCATTTAAGTCATACTTATTTAGATTTTATCTTGATAACAACTATTTTTATAAATAATGCATGGGACAAAAATGTTCATTTTTAAATTCCGTTACAACTTACTGTACTGTCCTAAGCCTTCATATATCGCCTACTGTAATGAAGATGGTCAAGAGATATTAAAAATGGACACGAGTAAAGTGCACCCTACGATTTTTACAGAAAAACCAATATAGCCATTTTATTAGCCAGGTGCATATGCTTCAAAATTTACACTTCTATTAAAATAGATGGGTTTCCAATCATCAGAAGAATGTTATATGTCAAAAGGACTTTTACAAGGATGTTGCTTATCTCCGACATTGCTCAAAATAT
This sequence comes from Ectobius pallidus, assembly GCA_964059195.1. Lineage (NCBI taxonomy): Eukaryota > Metazoa > Arthropoda > Insecta > Blattodea > Ectobiidae > Ectobius > Ectobius pallidus. Next base: position 36,853,564 of record CAXKWD010000006.1, read on the forward strand.
ATATTGATATGGCTCTTCAAAACTGGACTAGGAAATGTCGACATATGGGAATTCAAATTCATCCAGATTACTACCTGCATAATCTACTTTTCGCAGATGATCAAGTAATAATTACTGAGGATACAGATGATGTGTTATATATGATCAGAAAGTTGGTAGAAGAGTACAGGATATGGGGATTAGAAATAAATTTCAATAAAACTGAATATTTGACAATGGATTTGGAAGAAAATTCCCAAGTTAGGAATAATGGAACTTTGCGCCCCATGCTGCTCCCCTTCCCACTCGCCACTCGCCTGGCCACTTCCCCGCCTGGCAGTTTCACTCGCGCCGCCCCGCTTCCCCACAGTGCATGCCACCATGCATGTTGCCGCTGTTCAACCTCAACGCCGGTAATGAATAATGGCAATTGACATATCACCTAATATTTCACAATAAAAAACCCCTTGCACCTCCACATAATATTTCACAATTATAAAAACGACCCTTGCAACAAAATAGGCTGTTTCACAATACAAAAAATACCCTTGTACCATACATAATATTTCGTAATTATAAAAAACCCCGTATTATAACATAAAATGTTGCTTAATTGATGCAGGAAAATTCCCTTGCACCAATACTACTCTTTTCATAACTAACAAAATATCTCAAAATTATAAAAGCCGATTCTTGCGTTAAAACTCATGAAACACCCCTATCATAACTCAAATATACGAAAGCTTCCTTTAGAGTTCAACATTCACTCGCGGTGTAGTGGTTAAGACTCCTGGGTATAATGCTAGGGGTCCCGAGTTCGAATCCCGGTCGATCCAAAATTTACTATTAGGAATAGGTCTCAAATAGGTAGGTAGGGTGAAGAGGAGGTAAGAGGTAGAGAGGAAGGAGACGGGAAAGGAAGAGAAGAAGAGAATAAAGAAGAAATAAATTATTTTTTCTCTTTCATCAGTTGCTTAAGAGATGGCGCCACTGTTGCTGCTAGTAGTTCAAATGCCGCCGCTAGGGGAGGGAGTTAGAGAGTTGGAGTGAGGTCCATTTTCCAAAAAGTTAGTATGTAATACTGAAGAAATTGCACATGTTGAATATTTTAACTATCTAGGGTCTATTATACAAAAGGATGCAACAACAAATTTAGAGATTCAAAGAAGAATAACGGATGGGAAGAGAATTATAGGAATGCAAAATTCAATCTTATGGAGTAAAAATATTTTACATAGGACTAAAAAATTATTTTTCAGGCATTATTCCAAAGTACAACATTATATGGCGCTGAAACTTGGACAATAAGTAGACAACAAGTAAACAAATTAATAATAATAATAATAATAATAATAATTTAGGTTTTATTTTGCCTGGTAGAGTTAAGGCCATAAGGCGTTATCTTCCACTCAACCAGGATAATTACAAAATACATTAAAGGAATACCTACAGAAAACAAATACACAGATACCATACATAATAGTAACGAAATGCTAGCAATAGAATATTAAAACATGAAAAAAAAATAGTCCAATAATGAAAAGAGAAAACAAAGTGAATTAAGAATTACATATACTCGTAATTGGGTGTGTGTATATAATCCTAATATAATAATATAATATACACTGAAACCTAAAACTAAGAAATTAATCAATTTAAGCAATATAGGCTAAGTGATATAAAATATTGTACAATATAAATTAACCTAGGCTGTGTAACGAAGATAACGAAGAATTAATGGTATTAGAAATGAATTTTTGGAGGCGTTCAGCAAGAAAATCCACGAAATAAAAAATTCGGAATAATAGAATAAGGGAAATAATGCAAGTAGAAAAGAATATTTGGAAACTGTAGAAGATAGACGCTTGAAATGGTATGGACATGTACTCAGAATGATAGGGGATAGAATACCCAAGAAAATTTTGGATTGGAAAGTAGAAGGAAAAAGAAGAAGAGGGAAGCCCAAAGAGTGCTGGATGGATGGGGTGAAAAGGAGTATGGCGAGTAAAGGATTAAGTGAAGAAGATGCTATGGACTGGGACTTATGGAGGCAAAAGATTGTTGTGGGATGAAGGAAAACCATTGTATTGTGGAATATTCCTTAATAAAAAAATTTAAAAAAATAAAATAGTTGGAACCATTTCTTTTTAAATCAAAATTTCGAAAAACTATTAAGGAATAATATCTTGATATATCAGTTATAGTAACCAAATTATTTCCAGTTCGATGAAATTCCAAAAAAGCACTTAATTAAAAAATATAATAAATGCAATGAACCATTAATACACTAGGGTTGTCCACAGACAGACATATGCATCGTGAAACATGCTTTCCCGGTGTTATCTCTATTTTGATATTTTGTCACGATCACAATGCTTTCTCTATAGGCCTATAACGTAGGCCATATACCTATGCAACAAAGTAAATTTGCATAATAGATCAATATAACCTAACCTACATGCATTAGTATTATTCAATGTTGGACTCGTCCTGAAACTTTTTTTTCGTTAATCATCACATTTTTGAGATTTCACTGACTGAATATACACTGAAAATACAAAGCCTGATATAAATATTTATTTGGAATGAAATATTTTCTCTGCATTCCAGATGTCCAGTTGGTTTTAAGAATGTTATCTTGAGGAAATCTGAAACCTATGTTCACAATACATATCATTAATAATTAAATTGGTGTTTTATATTACACACCTATTAAAAATTTGCTGTGAACGTCACATAACTTCCTCTGTCCAAATAAAAGTTAGCAGTATTCACATATCCTTGTACCGAATCGCAAGACAAAATTTTACGCTAATTATGATATAAATACTTTATAGCACCTTCTTTGAATGTTGCGACTAAGAACGTAGGCTATGGACAAAAAAAAAAAAAAAGAAGAAGAAGAAGAAGAAGAAGAAGAAGTAGAAGAAACATGTGGCTGCAAATGTTTACAGTACTTTCCGCCGTTAAGAATAATTTCCGAAATTTATCGAATATTCCACTCAGATATTTCTTTACTGTATGGCCAACGATATATCTTTCTCATTTCACGTACTTACATACAATAAGAGGCCATGAATATCCGCGTATTGAGTTGTTCACCAGGCAAGACAGAGTTTCTACAAACAGCTTACAACCACCCTTCAGAGAATTAAAAAATAAAAATAGAATAAAAGTTTTAGCCCTTGGTATAAGCAATCAATATACAAAATTTAAAGGAAAAAATTGGATACATTTTTGAGAAAATCGCAAAAAACAAAAATTTTCTTCATATAAAGTCCCCTTAAATATAAGGTAAGGTTGTCGCCAATCTTCGTCTCACAGCCTCAGAAGGTACCTTACCCAAATACACAATTTTGTTTTCGTACAATTTTCCGTTACAAGAGGCCGTATTGCAAAGAGCACGTATTCACAGTTGGTTGCTTACAACTACCCTTCAGAGAATTTGGTCGAAAAAATGTTTCAAATAAAAGATTTAGCTCTTAGAATAAGCAACCCATGTGCAAAATTTAAAGAAAATCGTTAGATCCGTTTTCGAGAAAATCACGAAAAACGAAAATTTCTTCATGTAAAGTCCCCTTAAAAATAAGAGAAATTTCTTGCCAATCTTCGGATCACATCTTCAGAAGGTACCTGACCCAAATAAGAAATTTTGTTTTCATTCGATTTTCCGTTGTGGACCTAGCCTGTTCACAGCTATCCACACAGACAGACACACACACACACACAGACATGTTTCCGAAAATAGCATTTTTTGATTCAGGGAACCTCAAAATGTGTATTTATGTTAAAATCTCAACTTCGAATGTGGGGGTCGAAAGCAGTACTTCCTCTACCTATAGTACCTATGGTACGGGCAGAGAAAGTAATAATATTTTTGGATTCAGGGGGCCTTGAAACGTGTATTTATGTTAAAAACTCAGCTTCGAATTTTGGGGTCGAAAACAATACTTCCTTTACCTATAGTGCATATGGTACGGGCAGAGGAAGTAAAATATTATTGTTATTGCATCTAAAGTCCATCATATTGTTTCTAACCTCGATTCCTATAAAGGCCTCCTCTGTTTAGTTGGCGTTGCTGAGACATGGTTTCTACATTCATTTCTCCACATTTAACTTATTTCCATTATTTCTATTTCTGTTACCGGCGATATTAGTAAGTAATCCCTCATAAGTCTGATTTTAAGCATGGTAGTAAACTCCTGCACGGTTAGTTCTCTTTTTGAAATGCATGAATAATGTGACCGGCATGCGAATTTGATACAATATGCGGACGTAAACTCCCGTACGTAACGTTCCATCATAGTCATCAGAACATATCCAAGTTTATGAGCACCACATTAGAGTTTCAAGTGCAAACATACATACATATCCGAAGCAGTCTACAGCAAGTTTCTACCAAAAAGAATGTAAAAACAATAACTAAATATCAGCATATTTCACTGTTGCGACGATACTTGCTAAAGGAAATTGTAAATTCGATATCGTTAAAAGAGCAGCTTATTTAAACAAAAAAAAAAAAAAACTGCAATCTAGGCTTTTTTCTTAAGTGCAATTTAATTTTTTTTATTAGTAAGGAAGAGGAAAATTGGGCAATCGTTTCTAGCCACACCTATGCATTTCGCTAGCCAGTCCTCAGTTCTAGTAGAGTGTGATGGACAATGTTATGGTGCGGGAATTTACACGCTGCTAGTGCTGGAGTTTACACATTGCTAGTGCTGGAGTTACGTTACTTGAACGCTGTGATTAGGCTATATGACCATGCCGGAGTGTACCTTCCATGGATTTTAAACACGATTACATGCCGAAAAGATGTTAAAAATCCGTACAATGAATCTTGTAATATGAAATTCAAAACTTTCAGAGTTATAAAGTGTACCCACACAATTTTAAGCACAGAGTCGGAAAGAGTTATTGAGAGAAAATGAAAAAGTTACATCAATTTACAATCATCTTACAACTTAACCTGTGACGGGATCAGCATTTGAATCCTATTACATAAAATACAGTTTATTACATCATATTATTTTTTGTCATTATTTGCAGTCATGTTTGGAATTAATGTGATAAGCGTACAATATTTAGATATGAGGTTTCGTGTCTCAGTGAAATTCCTATGCATTATTATTTAGAAGGGGAGGGGGAAACTGCCATCCTAATAGTTATACCTCACGCACAGCACATAACTACTACTGGAATGCACGAAAATTAAATTCAGTAAACCAAAAAATTAGCTTCAAGTCACCAGCTTTATATAACTTGAGTTCACTGTGTTACAACTTACAATATTGGTCGCGGTCGAGTGAATAGCTATCACTTAAAGATGTCAAACATGCTTGAGTCATAGATTCAAGTATTCTTTGTGATAAACAGACCAGATCGAAATTATTTGCGGTTAACAATTTTAATAATACTCAAACATATTTTACTAACATAAATCATGCTAACAATGTATTGTCGTTTGTGATAATATTATTTTATTGCCATGTTAACCTAAATCCAGAATGGATAAGCGCGAAGTAATCACAGCGAAGTCATTAATATGCAACTCGTGTTTTCTTTGGAATGTGACATCGGATGTCCACCGCTGTGGTTGTAAAGAATGCGTTCGGGAAATTTAGGCCGTTGTGGTCCCCGGATATCATCCCATCAGCGCTATGTCCAAAATGAGCGTTTATGTGTATGGTGTGTCTTGTTCTATGTGTTCGTGTTGTCTCGGAGGTGGCCCCGGTATTAGGCTGATCACTCCTTCGGGGATGCTCTCCATGTCCGGTCAGAAACATATATGTGATTGACGATAATTTTATTCCTCTCCCGACAGGTCACATTGCGATCCTATAATGACCGGGGGCATGACAACAAGACAGGTAAATTGATCCATTGATAAATTTCAAGTCAATTAGCTTCAAGTTTACTAAATTAAAAACAAAAAAGACAGGTAAAACTGAGAGAAAAAAGAAGTAACCTCAGATTAATTCACTCTTATTTCAGCTTCTCAAATCATCCAACTAACTGAATGTAGCCTAGATAAAAACTACTCAGAGTAGGTATATGGGCCTGTTTTTCGGGTTACCTGAGACATGTTTATTAAATTAAACGTGAAAATCTATTAAACTGTATTAACAAAAATCAATAATTTCTGGAGACCTAATGTCTTTGTAAATGCCAAAAGCACTCATTTTTACAAAACAGCTTTTAGATTTACAGTAATAGCATGGGTGACGTGGCCCACATTAACAGTTTCTTCTACAACGGGAGAGGTAAAATTGAGAAAAAGAAAAAGAATAAAGATACTAAGCTTACTATTAAGAAAATTAAATCCATATTCCTGATAGGCCTAAAGTCCACGGAGTTATGTTGGCTAGAATTTCATTATTTTCACACGTCTGATAGGCCAAGAAATCATCGTAGATAATTTTTTTTTTCATTTCCAAGAACAGTTTCATAATAATTGAATCGGGAAAATGTTTGAATTCTCAAAATCGTATACAAATATAATAAACAAATTTCTTTTATTTATGAAATACCGGCAATTGAAAAATAGGTTAAAATATTTCATTATCAAACCCACTTCATATCATTTGCTTCATGTGAACGAATTAAAATTACAGTAAATTCTAACTTGTATGAAATTACATCAAAGACATAAATAATTAAGTCTCGCAGAAAATAAATTATACTTTACAAAAGACATTATCCTGATAAATCCAAAATTCAGACGAAAATTAATAATTTACCAAAGACAGCAGCTGAAAAACCCAACAGTAACTGGCTTATGGGCCTTTTCCACGAAATCTAACTTTTCAGCACACATGTCACAACAGAAATACAGATTGTGGTATTTTTCTAAAAAAAATAGTGTAGCTCATGTATCCCTATAGAACAGGAACAAAGCCCTAAACTCAATTTGTTTAAAAATTGGACTTGTGGGATTTCAAAGAAACAGATTGAATTTTAGTTGTATTTCTCACCGTTATATTTTATTAATATAAATAATGGATTAAAATTCGTCAATGATAATTTTATATCAATTATAAATAATATAAAGAAACTTTTTTCGCGAAATATCCACCGAAATAGAATAAAGTTAACAACAAAAACAACCGTTTTATTTTGCCCAAAATCAGGCTACTAATAATTACACTTCAAAGTGTCCACTCTCGCATGTCACCTTGTGAATCTATTCTCGAAATTTAGATGTATTTAAGCACAAGCGTCAGTTAAATGTAGCGCTCAAATTTTCGGGGAGCGCTTTGCATTTTTCGCTCCAAAATTCTACAAACAGGGCCAAGAGTGTAAAATATAATTTAAATACTTAGTTAAGAGAAACAAGTTATCATCAGATTACAATTAATGTTAAATAAACATATGGCTTAATGTCATAAAACATCTTGTATCCATAAACGAAAATATTGTTAAAAATGTATTTGTAGGCTACATTTTATGCATTAACTTTTTAACCACACTTATCATACTTAATCATAGATAGGATTGCAAAATTAGAGCATAAATTTTGTCTATAGCCTAAATCATAGTCCAAATTATCAGAGTTTTCCATCATTCGAAGTAGCCTTGATGTACATTAGGCTGTTTGTTGCATAATAATCTTTAGCAACCAGTCGGAAATAAGATTTCTGCGCTTAATTATGTTCTTCATCTCAAAGTGTCGGCATGGCAGACTGGTGTGGCCTAATTAAACTTATCATATTACCCTGTTTAGCTGATGCAATTTATTTAGCTATTACTAATTTCGCTTTGATAGTGGAATTTAAATGAATAAAGCTGTATTTCAAATTTTCCACATTAGCTATTCTAGGAATGAAAAAGGATAATTAACTCTAAAGGTATCTACTTAACCAAAATATTAAATCAAAGAACGAGATTCAGAACCCTGTATTTCTATGGCTGGAACTCATTTATTTCTCATGTTTCTTTCTGTCTTTTTTCTTCTTCTGATTCTCTACTCGAGAGGCTAGATACAAATTCAACATAGTAGTCGACCCATATAGTTTTTGAAGTGAAACTTCTTTAGCCGCGGTAAGGATAATCCAGAGCTTGTGTCACGCTCAAAAATCGTCACGAAATCAGTGTCACACTCAAAACCGTCACGAAATTAGTAAGGTGTGACGGAACGGACTGCACAGGAATCAACTCAATGATTTGGAGTAATCAACTGCTATACGATTTAAAGGACAAAATAAAATACTCTAACGGAAAGTATTCTAGGGAATACTCAAGTATTCTAGTATTCAAGTATTCTAGGGAATACTCCCTTTGTGTATTCCCTATTCAAAGGGAAACTGACGATAGATGGTGATGTAAAGGAAATGTTTCAGACCTAGTACGAGGAATATGAAGCTGTAATTATTCCACCCTTTTGATTTATTATAAACAATAGTTAATTCATATTTATTCAAATCATTCAAATTATTATTATTATTATTTCGGTATCAAAATTCTCGTTTAGATTATTATTATTATTTATTAATTCCAAATTTGAAATCTTAACTGTAAAAGAATCGTATATTTTGAAAATACAACGTACTAAATTCATAGTTTTGGCCCGCGAATTGACTTAGCCAATAAAAATGTTCTACGTAATGAAAAGTACAGCCAATGAGAGAGAAGCATCCATAAGCCGCGAACATAGCGTGGTCAAGAGCTCACTTCTACCATATTCGCCGAGGAGAGCAGACCTCCGTACGTTGCTCTTGTGGAAAGTCGCGGGAATAATTACCTAGCCTAATGGCGATTCTCACTAAAGCCACTTATTAAAACACGACTGTACATTATAAAGATAGCGTGTGAGTTTTATTTACTTTGTGAGAAATAAGAAGACAGAAATACACGTAAGTACCTGATAAATGCAATTGAAGTGGTGAATTTACACAAACAGCTACGCAGAACAAAGTTAATTTGAATAAATTCAGATATAAAACGTTTATAGTGCAGTTATCATTTATAAAGACATAACTAGCTATAAACCAATCCCTCAGATGATTCGTGTGATACCCTGAGCTACAAAAGCCGTGGAAGATATATAGGTGCAGAACTGAAGGAGCCCAACGGAGAATCGAAGTAAGTACATTTCCACAACGAATCCAGCTCCCAACCCATCACCTATAACAAATTGTCGCCCAATCGTGTGGCACACAATATCAATTTGGCGCCCCTAGAGAATATTCAAACCATTGTCAATAATGATATAGCTGAAGTCAAAGAGGTTATTTCAAATGTTAGCACTAACTTGCAAACAATGCAAACAGATGTTTCTAATACTAGTGAGGAAATGAAAGTTATTGTAGCTAATGTATCAGAACTAGATAGTAGTGTATCACTTATGAAAATGCAGATGAATGCTTTCGATGAAACATTGTTAGGTTTTGCTAAAATAAATGATGAGGCTAGAAATGACTTAGAGAAGAAGAATCAGCTGTTAAAAGTCAAACAGAAAGACATTGAAATACAGATTGTAGAAGCGCAAGAAGAGTTGACAGTGTTGAGTAGGAGAGTTCATAAAGATGAAGAGTTACTGACAAGTAGAATTTGTGTATTGGAAAATAGATTGAATGTTCCTGTCACTTCACCTGTAATTAATGATGTGAATATACCTCAACTGGGAAACAATATGAGTAGGAATGTTGTTGAAGAAACTTACTCACAGTTACCATGTAGATCTCCTAGATGTCAGGAAAGGGTGAACAGTCATAATGGTTCCCAGGTGCAGGATATCAATGTACCTTTGTCCACAGGAATTAGTCAGTTAGGCACAAATTTTCCTAGCTATCTGATGAACGAAATTAAGTTACCTGTTTTTGAGGAGAATAATAATACCAATCCACAAAATTTCTTAACTGAACTTCACGATTATTTTAGGTTGAGAGCCATTCCGCCTAACATGTACATGATCATAGTAAGGAAGGCATTGCAAGGTAGATCTTTGAATTGGTTCAATTTGACTACAAATGAGACTACGACATTTGAAGAGTTCAAAAGAAATTTCATCAGTAGATATTGGAGTTTATCCAAGAGAAACAATAACAGGATGCAGTTAGCTAATGGTGTGTATGAGCCAGAGTCAGGTCAGACAATGATTGACTATTTTTTGGAAATGGCCGAATTAGGACGACAAGTAGATCCTCCACTAAATGAGTTTGAGTTACTGGAGACTGTTGTAAATAATTTCCCAGAGAATGTGAGACTAAATCTGATAGTAGCAAAACCCAGAACTTTCTCTGATATGTTAGAATTGCTTGCTGCTTTTGAGCAAAGGAATATTTTCAGAAGTAGGCAGAGCTATATGAATTCAAATGATAGAATGTACCCTCCCACTAACAGGTTTACAAATTCTGGGGTAGGGGCAGAAGGCAATGCAAATAATAGTGACAGAAGTTATAATGCTAGGAATACCTACAGAGGCCCTATGCCTAATCAAAATAGAAACAATCCTAGGTATTTCCAGAATAGATCAGAAAATAGGCCATATAACAGAAACAATAATGGAAGAAATCAGATAAACCATGTCACTTTCAATAGGCAAAATGTTGGAAATGGTAATAATCCAAACTCCTGGCGAAAAATGCCATGGATGAGGAATCAAGGCTATCGTAGGAGGTACCAGAACCGTACTTATAATAATAGAGGTAATAACAATAGCAATGATAGTCAAGTTAGGCCAGGACAAGTAATTAATAATGGTAAATGGCGAGTAAAAGGTGTTGAGACTCAGCAAAACACGCTTAATCCCAGAGCCAGACCATTCAACAGTAATACACGTAGTGAAGAGGTACCTGATGACGTTGTAGAAATTAATGATCAGGAAGATAATGGTAATGTACAACAGTTAAACTAACAAGCCAATATCTCGAGGGTTCGGATGGTGTTGGCGCAAGTTTAGTCAATTCAGATAAACGTATAGAACCCATCAATAGCATTCAGACACAAAGAAGCTTTTCAGATAATAAGCCTAGTGAAGAAAAGAATAATGCAAGTAGGAGTGAAGTTATTATGGATCCTCCTAGAATAAAAGTAGTGATAGGAAATTATGAGACGAATGCATTAATAGATACAGGTTGTTCAAATAGTGTAATAAGCGAGTCCTTATATAATAAGCTTATCCAAAACAAAGTCAAGTTGATTTCTATCCCTATTTGCGGATTATCATGCACAGTAGCGATCAAAAGAGCAAAACAATCGGTAAAATTTCAATGCATGTTGGATGTCAAAATTGGTGATTCAAAATTTGAAATATTTTTTTTAGTAGTCCCGAAATTAGTTACAGATATTATTATTGGAGTTGATGTTTTTACGGAATACAACAGTATCATAAGTCTTGAGGATAACAACTTAATATTAAATTTACAAGGAAACAAGATGAGCATTCCCTTCGACAATGAGCTGAGTAAAAGAGATGCGTCTAGTGAGTTAGGCGACAACGATATCCCGTATGAGACGTTTATTGTAGAAAATATTCAGATAAATGATATGATGATTCATAAAGTAGGCCCTTGCTTCGATGATATAAATAATGAGGTAGAAGTATGTAGATGTATGACATTGAATTGCGATGACTGCGCTGATAGGTATGAAAATAGTGTTGACGGAGATGTCAACATAGGGCAAGTAGAGATAGGTTATGTCTGTACGAGGAATGTAAAAGAAGCCGACCCTAGCGCGAACTCTATGACAATAAATATTTTGAAGGAGAAAGTTGATATGGCTCACAACTTAAATGAAGATCAACGTGATAGGTTGTTATCGATATTAATAAAGAATAAAGAAGTATTTTCCGAAAACGTGGGACTTTGTAACATCTACGAGCATAAATTTGACATCGAACCAGTTGATGAATTCACTTATAAGAGTAGGCCGATTCCGATTGCATTGAAGAAGGAAGCTGATATGACAATTCAGAAGATGTTAGACTCGGGAGTAATCGAAATTTCGACCTCAAAATACATAAGATACTGCATTGATCATCCAAGAAGAATTAATCACTTGGCTATAGTAAAAGATAGTTGTGTCAAAAATAAAATAAATAATTAAAGAAGTATTATGCAGCGTTATTGTGTCAAAAAGTAAGAGATTAATAAGTTGAGAGATTGAATACAAAAGAATGTGATTAAATAAAAATTGCTTGATAAATAATTAATATTAAATATGTGGTTCTAACTTAAGATTGATTAAACAAAGAGAGATAAGCTGAAGTTAAATATAATGAATGAATGGCTAAACTGTGCGAACGCGATCCGAGACCGAACCCGAGAATGTAAAAATGTTGTAAATAAACTGTACATATATACCTATGATTTAAATATAGAAATTTAAGGTGTTGTATATAGTAGAAAAATAAGATAGGATTGAACATTAATGTTGATGTATATAAAATGTTTATTATTTAAGAGGGTTATGTTTGTATATAAATTGTTTATTATTCAAGGGTAATGTTGTGATGTAATGCAACATAGTGTGATACTGTATATATTTATTTGTTTGTCAAAAGTGAGTTGTATTTGTATGTTGTATGTAAACATATTATAACAGTGATTCAAAGAAAGAGAATTCATGCAAAGGAATAAGAAAGTGATATTTTACAGACGATGAGTGCCTCGATGTAAATAAATTTTCAAATATGGACGATGAGACAATCTCGACATATATATATATATATTTTCAAAAATGTTTAAGAATTCTCGATATATAACTAACAAGAAGTGCTGTCATATACTAAACATGTTTGTTTTTCAAGAAATAATTTTCGGAGTTAAAAATGTTTAGATAGTATTTTTCATTTATTGTTCAAATGTTTGTCATTTTTTTTAAATATTGTGTTAAAGGAATGTCAGGGTAATACAAACCTGATTTGATTTGATTTGTGTATATCCAAATAATTTTGATGATATTCATTTAATTCAAAGCTGTAATGTTAAACACATACACCTATGTTACACTAACATTTATCATCATTCACCATTTCAATGATTAATTTTGAATTTTTACTAATCCGAGCTTAATTTAAAGTTGTTAAGAATAAATATTCTGGGGTATGATGTGTTAATTTAATTATTTACCTTTTCCGGACATAATTAAATTAACACAGGGGCATTTTGAAGCTGTAATTATTCCACCCTTTTGATTTATTATAAACAATAGTTAATTCATATTTATTCAAATCATTCAAATTATTATTATTATTATTTCGGTATCAAAATTCTCGTTTAGATTATTATTATTATTTATTAATTCCAAATTTGAAATCTTAACTGTAAAAGAAACGTATATTTTGAAAATACAACGTACTAAATTCATAGTTTTGGCCCGCGAATTGACTTAGCCAATAAAAATGTTCTACGTAATGAAAAGTACAGCCAATGAGAGAGAAGCATCCATAAGCCGCGAACATAGCGTGGTCAAGAGCTCACTTCTACCATATTCGCCGAGGAGAGCAGACCTCCGTACGTTGCTCTTGTGGAAAGTCGCGGGAATAATTACCTAGCCTAATGGCGATTCTCACTAAAGCCACTTATTAAAACACGACTGTACATTATAAAGATAGCGTGTGAGTTTTATTTACTTTGTGAGAAATAAGAAGACAGAAATACACGTAAGTACCTGATAAATGCAATTGAAGTGGTGAATTTACACAAACAGCTACGCAGAACAAAGTTAATTTGAATAAATTCAGATATAAAACGTTTATAGTGCAGTTATAATTTATAAAGACATAACTAGCTATAAACCAATCCCTCAGATGATTCGTGTGATACCCTGAGCTACAAAAGCCGTGGAAGATATATAGGTGCAGAACTGAAGGAGCCCAACGGAGAATCGAAGTAAGTACATTTCCACAACGAATCCAGCTCCCAACCCATCACCTATAACAAATTGTCGCCCAATCGTGTGGCACACAATATCAAATAGTAATAATAATAATAATAATAATAATAATAATAATAATAATAATAATAATAATAATAATAATAATAATAATAATACTTACTTGCTCAATGGCAATAGACAATGCCTAAGTAAGCTAAAGGAATATTATCTATTATATGGAACCCGGAGGTTCATTACCGCGCTTAAAAAATTCAAACAATAAAAAATCAAAGATCCAAAATTTAAAAAATTCAAAATTCAAAATTTAAAAAATCAAAGATCCAAAATTAAAACGTCCAAAAATCCAAAATTAAAAAAATAAAAAATCCAAAATAAAAAAATCCAAATATCAAAAATTTACAACATAAAAAATTAAAAATTCAAAAATTCGAAATCCAAAATTTAAAAAATAAAAATCCAAAATTAAAAAATTAAAAATCCAAAATTTAAAAAAAATAAAAAAATCCAAAACACGAAATTTTAAAAATTTTAAAATCCAAAATTAAAAACGAAAAAAACAAATTTAAAAATCCAAAATTCAAAAATTCAAAGATCCAAAACTATATAATTTCAAAATCCAAAATTTAAAAAATCAAAAAATTAAAAATTAAAAAATCTAGAATTAAAAAATCTAGAATTAAAAAATCTAAAAATCCAAAATGAAAAATCAAAATTTCCAAAATTTAAAAGAAACAAATAATTTAAAATTGAAGAATCCAAAAATAAAAAAATTTAAAAATAATACAATCCAAAATTTAAAAATCCAAAAATCCAAAATTTAATGAATCAAAAAAATAAAAAATTCAAAGATCAAAAATTTAAAAGTTCCAAAATTAAAAAATTCAAAGATTCAAAATTTAAAAATTAAGAGATCCAAAATTTAAAAATCCAAAGTCAAAAATTAAAAAAGTCCAGAAACCCAATATTGAAAAGTCCAATAATGAAAAACTGAAAAAACACGATAATCAAAAATTGAAAAAATAAAAATTAAAACAAGTTTCATTTCTGTCGCGTGGCGTTCCACGCAAAGGTTTTTTTATGCTGTCATAAGAATCTACGTAAAACTGCTATGTATTCTTGAGTTACTTGAAAGTGAGTGTTGGAAACCATTAAGATTAACCTTGTCTCTACTTACTGGAGATTTTTCTTATAATATAAATTTGTCCACCCAGAGAAATAAGAGGCAGAAAATGTATTAAATTTACCTTGGAAAATAGAATAGCTCAAACATTTTAAATAGACCAATGATAGACATACTACACTAATATTAATAATACACTATCACACTAGAATCAGGTATGTGATAGTTTTTGTTTCATGCCACGAAGCCGGAGATCTCCACGCTGTTTTCGAGTATGTAATGCACATAAATTACATTACAGTAAATTACATATCTTTACTTACGTAATTGCTCAATTTTGCAATAGACAATTCCAAAGCAAGATAAAGGAATATTATCTATTTTATGGAACCCTGAGGTTCATTGCCTCGCTTATATGAGCCCGCCATTCAACCCTATTCTGTGCTAACTCTATCCAACCAATCCTCGCAAATACTTAAAACTATTCTACTTTTCTCCTCCCGCCTACGCCTACGACTTCCAGGAGGTTTCTTCCCTTCGGGTATTTATTCAATATTTTCAGACGTCTTTCCTCCCCCATGCGAAAAACATGTCCAGCCATTTTATCCTCCTAGATTTTATTACCTTCACTACCGTATATTCGGGGAAGAGTAAGAATTATGAAGCTCGTCATTATGCAGGTTTCTCCAGTCCCCATTTTCATCTCTCTTAGGGCGGAATATTTTCCTAAGCACCCTGTTTTAGAACACACTCAGATTAAGTTCCTCCCGAAGAGGAAGGGACCATGCCTCACATCATAACCGGCAGGATAATTATTATCTTATAAATTTTTATTTTTATATTTCTTCCTTCTCGCTGAAAACTACACACAATTTAGACAAAGTATCACTGCTTGCAAGAAAGAGAGTGTACTTTCGTATTAAAATATCTAGGCTATCATTCCTCCGTCTCTTTCTCTCCATCATCGCCATGCTCTATGTTGAATGAAATGAAGTGAAATTTATTGCCTTTGATAACCTCGTCGCCTGTTTGCTTGGCGCGCCTTCATTGCAGCGCAGCACGATTAAGGCTTTTCACCAAAACATACTTCTGATTAATTTTTCACTTTAACGAGAAGATTACATTGTAACGCAAATCGCTACATGTGCTTACTGACTGACATTATAAAACCTGGAAAGTAGGTCTATTGGCAAGATGGAAAAACACTGAGATAGGAGGTAAATTTTCATCCAATTGAACTAGAACTGAAAAAATTGTATTGGTTGCAAAGGTGTTGTAAGCGGCACTTTTCGCATTACCGATAAAGTACACGTTGAATTTATAAATACTTATTCACGAATAAAATTGGAGAAATAAGCAATACAATCTTTTTATTAACGAATTTATTGGAATTGAGTTATAATATGGTACCATAGACTACTATTGAAATTCCCAAGATTTACGTATTGTTCGGCCATAAAATATTGGCTGTATAAAAAAGCTGATTTATGAAAAGATAGACCTACAGGTTTAATAATTAATTATTGTGCTTGAACCTGAAATTCCATGTCAATTTTGCAACACAGTTACAAGTTTTGAGGTCCCTATATCCAAAAATATTATAGTATTATGAAACATGTCTGTCTGTGATCGGCATAACTCGAGAAAGTGAAATCGTATACAAATCAAATTTAGGCCTATATTTGGATTAATAATCTTGTGGGAGTGTAACACGAAGATTGACGGCGGCTTTCTCTTACTTTTATTGCGATTTCACATTGACAAAATGTAGCTTTTCGCTGTTTTGAGAACAGCTTTAACGACCTTGTGTAAACTTCTTACAGGAGATGATTATACTAAAAACTAAAACTTAAATATCTAAAGGGTGGTTATAGACCACACATTTCGTGCACAAGCGAATGTTTTAAGTTTTGCCTTGCGAATAATGCTACTTTGTTTGTGCTGCGTTACAACTTGCATTGTTGACAGTTCTAAGCGCGCCTCACATTTTTCAAAATGCCCCCTGTGCTAAGTAAATTACAGTTTAAAACTCTTCATAGTAAAGTTAGAGAAATTGTGTCAAGAAACCTCGCCTGTAGGATGTCTATAAAGAAGTGGTCCCTATACAGGCCATGGAGGCGCAAAGAGTTCCAGGAGATTGAGCCTCCCAGATTTTATACATTCGGCACGTGAAGGTTGTAATGTTTTCAGCCTTACGCACCGGCCGCCTTTACCCCCAGGATTGCTCCTGGTACTCATTTCTGGTAGGATGCCTGTACTAGACTGAAATCGATCGACAAACTCCGTAACCTTTCGCTGCATAGCTCCACCTCATAGCCATCCCGCGTATATCGCGGCAGAATTGTATGGCTTCGCCTCTACATAGTATATCTACACATTTACAGGCATAAAAGTAAAATAGCTTTTGCAGTAAAAAATTCCAGGACACTGGCGACGGTTATAAGCCGTTTCATTTATACTTTTCTAGAATTGATTTTGTTTCGGTTTTCAGAGAATATTTTTGTTGTTTTTGAATTGAATGTGAAGTAACTGGCAAAACATCTTATTTTTAAACATTGTTCTGCTATGCATAGGCCTACATAGTTTAAGTTTGGCTTAGTGTTCAACAGAAAGAATGACGTACCAGCATAGGCTGTAAGAGTGTGTTCTTAAATCGAAATGCTTGCGGAAAGCTGGTGGTGCAGTACAGAGCCCACGAGCTTGAAGGAGGTGATGGAGTTATCAAATACTTAATCTAGATAATATTCATACAGGGAGCAAAGTTAATGAAGGATAGGTAGGTCTATTGGTTGGACCATTAAGTCTTTAAAAATAGTTTGATGATTGACATGGTGATCTCTCGCAGGTGCTGCGTAATGGCTTCATCCAAAATGGGCGCCATTACACTTTAATAAAACTGACTTAACTCAGTCGCTGTTTAACTGATCTTTCATTAGGCCTATGTTCAAAGGTTGGAAAGGTATTTTTAAGAGCTAATGTTCTTATGTATTGGGAAAAATCTGTATTTTGGTTGATACCTGAAATTTAGCACAATTTTGACTTTTCTGTTTTTTCCTGACCACGCAGAGTGGTCGTGTTGTTTGGTATGACTTATTTCATAATCGTAATTACTGCTATTAGCATTACTAAAATTGGTACTATTGGTACTGATATGTTCAGTTATATTAATTTAATTTTTCTACGATAGTGTTTTTTCATGCATTTCCAGTTCATGCTGCCATGGTAGAAAATGAACTTCCTACACCCAGTGCCAGTAATATAACTTACCGCACTCAGTGCCGCACTACCTACCGTAAGATCAGCGTCCAAGACATCTGTACCATGAAATTAGTTGAGCCAGTTACATTTTAGTAATAACTTTTCACAACCGCCAGGCGAAAATAATCGATCGCCACCAAGCATCCATGAGATCACGAAGGCAGTGCACCAAGATAAAATAGCAACGTTTTATGGTTAGTTCACTTGGAACCTAGCTTCTCAAATAAATGTTTGTATTTAATTATTATTTCACTTAAATCTTTCAGGTCTTTTTCTATCTTAGAAAAATTGTATGCGACTCATGTGTGTGAAACGTGTAACAGAATCTCGGAAATTGAAGAACTTGCGTCTCTTTTTATAACATTTCCTCGATTCTAACGCAAACTTCTCACACGAGTATCGCAATATACAATTATTTGTTGGGAAAACATTCAGAAGTATTATTTTACAACATACGAGACTCGTGTAGGCCTAGGCCTATAGGCCTACATTCTGCATCTACAAATTTAACAGAAAAAGTGTGTTATATTATAGTTAAACTCCATGGCTCTACATCCCTTCAGGGACTAGGCCTGCCACCCGAAAGTTGCGTCATCTGCCAAAAGGAGATGGCAGGATTGGAGCCTGTGATCAGCATGCCGACTCCCACGGCCGACGTTCCAGACCTCCTTACCCCGAAAAATCCAAAAAGTTACCAGGATTGAATCCAGACTTGCGGGACCGTAGTTCGCAATGCCACGCAAATGGTCAAATTATAGTTACGATGTATTAATTTATAAATATCAACTAAATAGTAGATCAAATCATACGAGAAGAGTATACATATGCCTCTTCTATTCATTGCAAATATGAAAACAAATCGTAACATAGGGAGCACGCTAAATTTAGGCAGTACCCTTCAGCTGCGTCACTTTTTTACTTTAGACCTGGATAACAGTCTTGTATTGTGAGTCTTTATAAAACGATGTTAGAGGCCTGGGGTTAATGCAGTAGCCTGTATTGCAAACAAATACGAGGCGCGTTTCATATTGATTTACACTTTACTTTTTTTTACATTCACTAAGAACCTCTTATCCCTTGGCAGATATAACCACTTCCTCAACAAAGTCTTTATTAAGCTGTACATACCTGTGCCACCCAAGTGGGACTTCTCTAGGGCCTCTGAGAACCACTTTTTCAGAGTCTGTCGCACCCACCTCAGGACAATTCATGGCAGTCGGCAAAATGATATCTGTGCAGAAGTGAGAATACAGTGGATGTGGCAGCACCGGAAACCCCATCTTAGCCGTGCTGTTAATGTTGGTCCCTGGTTCCAGCCAGTCAATTTGGATGATTCCATCCTTGTTCCAAAAGGTTGTGCTTCCACTGCATTGGAAATGGAAATCTTTATAAGAAGAGATTAAAAGAATATCTGATAAATAAGGCCCTGTATAGTGTAAATGAATATTTGTGCTAATTGTTTTGAGTACATTCTGAATCACTATGTGTTGCCTATTGGTTTTCTTGTGTACATAGACTGATATTTTAACATATTTTATGGAACTGGATACTACATTCTTGATTATATCATTTGTAAGATAATACTGACGAATCCATATGCACTGTTGTATATTTATGGAGAATAAAAAATAATAATTAATTAGGCTTTGGTTCTGATTACCACCTATTCAGAGCTATGAAAAATCTCTGTGCGTACATCATTTTGTCAACTTCCATGAATTGTCCTGAGGTGGGTGCGAAAGACTCCGAAAAAGTGGTTCTCAGAGGGCCTAGAGAAGTCTCGCTTGGGTGGCACAAGTATGTACAGCTTAATGAAGACTTTGCTAAGAAATTGGTTATATCTGCCAAGGCATAGAGGTTCTTAGTGAATTTAAAAAAAGAAATAAAGTGTAAATCAATATGGAACGCCCCTCGTAATGTAGCCCTTCAATGCAGTACTAATTGTTACTATCGTGTTTATTCCAAACTGGAGGCAAGATACGTGACACGCTTTGGAAAAGCTACTATTTGCCGACAGTGGACAATCCCCATTTCTAATAACTGTAATTATCGCGTTTATAGTATTAACAGAATGACCCAGCCTACGTCTGCTCTTCTCTGATATTCTTGTTTTCTCACTTTCGTTGCTATGCTAACCAACGAGGACATTGTATTGGCATTGTCTGCTTTCAGCATTCCAATAATATTCAATGAATAATTTTCGTATAGCAATTTAGGGATAATACGTCATCGCTCTGGCAGCACGTTTTGAAATAACACTTGAACTTCATTGTACGCCATACTATTATTTTCCTTAATTTACAAAAGCCTGCTCAAAAAACATTGTTCCAACGCTATATAATATAGTTATTATTTGGTCTACCTGTGCTTACATTGGAATATATAGTTAGGCTTCTTCCTAGTCGAGTGGGTGTAGTTTCAATATAATGCAAGTAAATCTTTGTTCAAGGGCCAATTTTGTTACCAAAAATTCTTAACGCACAGTAGAACCGTGGTAAAGGATGTAATCACAGTAGTAGTAAGTGGGGAGGTTTGTTCCCACAAAATGGCGGATTCCGACGCCGCCCCCAGCGTCGCGACGCCATGACGTCATGGGTATCATATGAAAGCGCGCGTTGTGCCCTTTCGTCCTATGGTGTTCCGACGTCTCCGACGCCGCCCCCGACGCCCTAGTTGTGCCCTTTTGGCAAATGACGTCATGGGTATCGTATGAAAGCGCGCGTTGTGCCCTTTCGTCCTGTGCTAGTCCCAACCCGCCCCAAAACCCCGTTAAAGAGTTAGGCCAGAAAACAAAACCGACGCCGCCCCCCCCCCGACGCCCACTTAGGTCCTTTGCTCCATGACGTCATGGGAATTTTTCAAACATAGGGATAAGCTCTTATGCGTTATGGTATTCCCTGGTTCATACCTACGGTGCAATGCAGGTAACGTAGGAATGAAACGATATGTAATGTTTACACATAGTTATAATAATAAGCTATTGCATCTTTCCGTATTCTGTTAACAAGTGACTCGCACACAAATACGTCTGTCTGGGAATATGATTGTATAAACAGATTCTCTCATGTATCCTAATGGCTAAAACATGTCGTTATGATGGTCGCATTCCAAACACATCTTATCTCTTGCGAAACAACAAAAACACGGAAGTGTAGCTCTGGAATGTATCCCTTGGCTTGTTTAGAGATAACAATATGTGATACAATCTTTTTTCTTGGGGGAGAGAGAATTTTAAAGGTGTGACGTCATTAATGTAAGTGTTTGAGCTTTCTGTATAAATACATGTTTCTGTACAGTTCTAAGTTAAGAGTGACCTCATAGTGTGTTTGCGAAGTCATCCATCTGATCCTCTGGTATGTAATCATATTTTCTTTTATTTACTAATAATTAAGTGACAGTTTATTGTTTTTTTAAATGATTGCGCTGGGCTTTTATAGTGAACGCCGCTCTTTATTAATTGACTCAAGGATTTTATAATAACAGTTTTAGTACAAAATGTTTGTGGTTCAGAGCTATGAAAATTGTAAGTAAAAATAAAAGCTAATATATGTTCATTGTGTGCGTTTCCACCTAATTATATGGATAGTTTGATTTAAAGAAGTTTCGGTGTCACAACAAAACAAAACAAAATCTAAAATGTGCCTTCTTAGTCTTGATGGATGCAAACATATGTATTATACAGTTGAAGTCTATAATAGCAACCACATTACGTTCAATTGATACACTTGCTATATTACACCGTAAACTATTCTTGTGTGCTCCGAGGATTTTATAGTGACAGTTTATTTAAACAAAAACAAATGCTAATATTGGTTCATTGTGCGAGTTTCGATGCGTATTGATGACAACATTAACACCTTTTTTTGTGCCGAATGTCTCAAATCTGGGAGCCTCAACCTCTTGGCACCTTCAGTGCCTCCATGCCCTGTAATAAGGAACACTTTTTACTAGGTCTATATAATAAATTAAATCCTGACATAGGAGCAGGATTGTGTGAGAGGAAAGGAATACATTATTTAAATAATAATACGATACAAAGTGAATCTGACTTTTATTAATATTATTACAATGTGACTTAGTTATATAGATATATAGATACTTAACGATTATTATGTTTACCACAAGTGTTTACTAATACTTCAAAACGTAACAACAACATTTTATTACATTTGTCCTTTATGTATTTATACAAAAAAGCTACACATGTTGTCATTCATCAGCCATGTTTGTAAAGCTAATACATTCCTATACGAACACATTCCATAGGGGAAACTATGATATTCACAAGTTATGTTAGTTTTAGGAAGACATCTTAAGCTTGGACATTCATAGTTCGTAAGATCCATGATTTGAACAGATATATAGATACTTAACGATTATTATGTTTACCACAAGTGTTTTCTAATACTTCAAAACGTAACAACAACATTTTATTACATTTGTCTTTTATGTATTTATACAAAAAAGCTACACATGTTGTCATTCATCAGCCATGTTTGTAAAGCTATTACATTCCTATAGGAACACATTCCATAGGGGAAACTATGATATTCACAAGTTATGTTAATTTTAGGAAGACATCTTAAGCTTGGACGTTCATAGTTCGTAAGATCCATGATTTGAACATCTTTTGAAACTATAGTTTGTAAAAAACGTCTTTTTTCAATGCCTTTTACAAATACATACATACAGCTTCCTAAATCATTTTGTATTATACAAGACAACTGATCGTACTTCTCAACACCAAACTCGTAGTGCAGTCCATGATAAAAATGTTCAAGAAAATGCTTAGTACCTTCGTCCACAATACAGTCTTTTGGTGATTCAAATAACAGGTGAAGCACACGAAAGGCAGTAGTAGTAGTAGTAAGATCAACTGAAGCATATTCTTTCAGTATGAAGTTTTTTGTACTCTGTTCATAATAGCCTTGCAAATCAACTATGCGACAGTCCCTGATGAGAGCAAAACAATAATTAATTACGTATAGTTATATGGTTTAGGAAACATTACATTCTTCTTTTGATAATACCTTCATTACATTCATTACCCAGAAGAAGAATTATTTAATATAGGTAGTGTATATGGGAATGAATTAAACATTACAATATCCATATGTTCAATACCTCAACACAAACACTTGCGAAGTAATAAACATTCATAGCAACAGTATCATTAGAGGGAGAAACATGTACCTAGGCATTAACCAAGGATAGGTTATATGCCTTAGAATTGGGGAAAGTTCCTTTATAAATCAGATCAACCCTTGTTTCACCACTGTTTATTCCGCAGATCTCTGTTTCGCTAAACACATCGGTATACTTTTTGGGTAAGAATACCGATAACAGATCTATACTTTCGCTCTTTCGAATATGTAATAACACGCAACGGCCATATCGTGTTTCCTTTATGGCCGCATAAACAATATTGTAAGGCACGTTCTCTACGAGCTCTGACATTCCTACACACCTTGGTAAAGACGATGCTGAGTTAAATTTCGCAACTAGAGAGGCCATCTGTAAAAAACGAGAACGAAGTCTGATTAACTACTTTATTTATATTAATAATAAAAGTATCACACAAAGCTGTAAAGATTATATCATAAAATAGTGTAGATGTAGTCTTACCTTATAAGTTTTTAAAGTAGGAGAAGAACAAGATGACTGAACAACTGTAGATCCGCTTACACACTTGACATAACCCTGTAAATACATGTCTTTTATACAAAACTCTCCGAGCAACACTAGGATGTAGTCATGCTTTCTAAATAACTTTTCGATGACGTGTATAGATACATGTTTCCGTACATTCCTAAGTTAAGATAAGACCCTGTAAATACATGTCTTTTATACAAAACTCTCCGAGCAGCACTAGGATATACTCATGCTTTCTAAATAACTTTTCGATGACGTTTATAGATACATGTTTCCGTACATTCCTAAGTTAAGATAAGATCTTGTAAATACATGTCTTTTATACAAAACTCTCCGAGCAACACTAGGATGTAGTCATGCTTTCTAAATAACTTTTCGATGACGTGTATAGATACATGTTTCCGTACATTCCTAAGTTAAGATAAGATCTTGTAAATACATGTATTTTATACAAAACTCTCCGACCAACACTATGACGTGGTCATGCTTTCTAAATAACTTTTCGATGACGTAGTAACAGCTACCTTGAGATATCTTGAAGTAAGTAGATAGAGATAACGCAAACATAGCAAATACGTTACAACACAGGAAAATTCCAAAGCTTCATACTTTCTAAAAATAACATTTCGACAGCTAGTATAAATAGACGCATCTTACTTTCACTTCTCAGTGTACTACAACGCTTTCTACATATAAGGTGAAACAGAACAGATTACTCGAACAAGTAGTAGCTGAATCAAGGAAAAGAGTTAGAGATTTATCACAGGAGAAACAGTTTTACAGCTTTGTTAATACAGAGAGGTGAGTGGTAATGCATTAAAAAACGCATACAGTCAAGTGCTAATTATTTCCGTTACATTCATGTGTTATGTTCTTTATACTGTTACATGCATTTCTCTAATTGTTACAGATTCAGTCTTTTGTATTGTGTTGAATATCATTATATATTACTACTACTAATAATAATGTCCGCCCCTGTTTATAATATTTCATCGGATTCTGAAAACGAGTTCGATACTATTACGTTAGATGATTCCGAACCAGAGGTTTATACAATTTCTAGTTCGGAATCAGATAACGCAATGGAAACTGTGACGTTATCAGATTCCGACGACGCAAATGAATCTGATGAAGAACTAGTTTCAAGCGAGGAAGAGTTGGATATGATGTCTGGCAATGAGGGGGAGGGTACTTCTTCAATTTCGGAGAATCGACCCTCCCCATTGTTTACAGTTGTCGAGAGTACTCGTAAAGAGTACAAAAAGTTCAACTCTGCCGGCTTGCAGCTAGTGGTCCGACTCAAAGAACCAGCTGAAAATGCAGGACCCAACCCCTTTGAGACGGCTCTTAAAGCCGTTATAGACCATGCCCTAGTCGATACGAGAGACCATGACATGGTAGGGATCTCGATTTTCAATGAGGAAAACGAGGTCGATAAGCCGATTGGTATCTCCTTTAGGCGTAAAGATCAGATCAGTGTAGATGTGATTTCAGGCGTCGTAAGCAAAGTATGCCAATCGAACGCTCGTTTCAATACCACCGACCGTTTGCGTTTGGTTGTGGACATTGTCCATATGCCTAACGGAAACGGACGAAATAGGGGTATACCTATGAAGGGGCGTACGACTGGTGTACTTGCCCGTTTGAAGACAAGCGTAGTCTTCGTGAAAGCAATCGTGAACTGTTTAGCATTCGCCATAATCATCGCTATTGCTAGAGTTAGCGATCGTAAAAAGTATTCATCCTACATTAAACACATGACGAGCAAAAGACTCAAGGCAGAAGTGGACGATCTGATCAGAAACTCTGGTGTAGATCTCTCGCGAGGTGGAGGTATCCCTGAGCTGGAGAAGATTCAGGCCCATATTAAGGATAGATATAGACTTGTAGTTTACAACGGCTTTAATCTCGATTCTGTACTGTACGTCGGTGGTAATGTGGGGAGAGAAATACTTTATTTACTTTATGACCGAGACACCCTCCATTACCATACCATAACAAACTTGACCGCTGCAATGGCTAAACAATTCGTTTGTCCAGGGTGTCTTAAAGGGTTCAAGAGGGGAGCGCAACATTCCTGTCATTACGTCTGCTTCTGTTGCCGAACGGTGCCTCCTTGCGATTCTAACAAGAAGGTGGTGAAGTGTGTCGATTGTCGTAGAGAATTTCGCGGACCGGGATGTTTCGAGAATCATAAGCGTACCAAGGTTCATGGGCGCACTGTATGCATGGCTATGCAGAACTGTCTAAACTGTGGCAAGTTTACGACATTTCAGCAGAAACATGAATGTTTCAAAATTTATTGTACCGTATGTAAAAGTAATCAAGCAGAGACAGGACATGAATGTTACATGGCACCGCTGAAAGAGACTAAGCGTTCAAACAAGGTATTGTATGTGATATTCGACATAGAAACAACACAGAATACCCGTATCAAAGACAATACCTTTCTTCACGTCCCCAATCTGATTTGTGCACAGCAGTTTTGTTCTCTTTGCGAGACGTCGCAAGACGAAGAGTGTGCCAGATGCGGGCAACGCAGTCATTCTTTCTGGGAAGATCCCGTCCGTGGATTCATGGAGTATCTGAGAATGGATAGAGCGTTCGATAGGATCATTGTTATTGCTCACAATGCTCGAGCGTTCGATCTCCAATTCATTCTCGACTACGCTATTAGGCAACAGTGGACTGCCGACTTGATTATGTCTGGATGCAAGATCCTTTGCATGAAGATGCACCATCTAACTTTTCTAGACAGTCTGAACTTTATTCCGCTGCCTCTGCGTAGTTTCCCTCAGACCTTTGACCTTAAAGAAGCTGTTAAGGGCTACTTTCCACATTTGTGGAATACGGCACAGAACCTCAACAGTATTCTCCCACATCACCCGAACCAAGATCTTTACGGGGCGGACACCATGTCTGTGAAAGATAGAGAAGATTTCAAGACTTGGTTCGAGACCGTTAAAGATCTGCCGTTCAATACCCGTGTAGAACTGGAAAGGTATTGCCAGGCCGATGTTACTGTACTGAGAGAAGCCTGCACTCTCTTTAAAAATCTGTTCAAACAAATTGCCAATATAGATATTTTCCTAGAGTCTATCACTATTGCATCGGCCTGTAACAGAATATTTAGACAGCTATTCCTTAAACCTCAGACCATCGGCATTGCTCCCTCCTGTGGTTATAGAAAGGCAGACAGGCATTCTAAAAAATCGTTGATGTGGCTTATCCACGAAGCCAAGGAGAGGGAAATAGATATACGTCATGCCGGTAACGGACGTGAAGTACGGCTTCCCGAACTTCCCCAATGGAAGGTGGACGGTTTCTGTGATGAAACAGGAGAGGTTTTCGAATTTCTCGGCTGTTATTATCATGGCTGTCTCTGCCAACCGAACAGAGACGTACCCTTGATGGATTCTTCAGAATCCCTTGCCGAGAGGTACGAAAACACCATGGGCCGACTGGACATGATCCGATCAAAGGGTTATACCGTCCACGTGATGTGAGAATGCAAGTTCGATGTTATTCTCGAACAGTTCCCCGCACTGAGAGACGACCCCTTGGTCTGTGATGTCCCGTTGGTCCTTAGGGACTCTGTCTACGGAGGACGTACAGAAGCCATGCGGCTCTATCGTAAGGCGGATGAGACGAAAGAAGAGAAAATCCTATACAGCGATATAATGTCCCTTTACCCATCCGTCTGTAAGTACAACAAGTTTCCTATCGGTCACCCCACTGTTCACGTTAGTGACCAGTGTACAGATATAGATTCAATGATGAAGAAAGAAGGCCTCATTAAATGTACTGTCCTACCACCGCAAGGGCTCTACCATCCCGTTTTACCTTTCAGGTGGAATGGTAGGCTCTTGTTTCCCCTTTTCCGCACCTGTGTTATGACTGTCGAACAAGGTAGCTGCAAACATGCGAAAGAGGAAGAGAGAGTGCTCACTGGTACATGGGTAGTTGATGAAGTCAGACTAGCTGTAAATAAGGACTATAGGGTGATGGCAATCCACGAATTTCTCGAATACGATGTCACGCAATACTCGCGTGAAACTCGTGAGGGAGGGTTATTCGTGGATTACATCAACCTTTTCCTCCAGATTAAGACAGAATCCAGCGGATACCCTGGTTGGGTGAAAACAGAGGCCCAGAAACAGGAATATATCGATTTGTTTTACGAACACGAAGGTGTTAAGTTAGACCCCAAACAAATCGTGAAGAACGCTGGAAAAAGGACCATTAGTAAGCTTTGTTTGAATTCCTTCTGGGGAAAGCTCGTGCAAAGGTCTAACATGGGTAAAACAAAGCTTATTACGGAGCCTAAAGAGCTGTATAGGTTCCTCACGACACCCGGAATTGAAATTCAGAGACTACTCTTTGCAAATGATGAAGTCGTGTGGATTAATTGGATCCCTATAGAGGAGGAACAGGACTCTCTTCCTCATACTAGTGTCGTTCACGGTGCTTATGTGACATCGGGAGGTAGAATGAACCTCTACGGCTACCTGGACAAGCTAGATCGTCGAGCCATCTACTGTGACACGGACAGTGTGATTTATACACAGACGCCTGACGACGCTAAACGGTACACTGTGCCTTTAGGTGACTATTTAGGCGATATGACCAGTGAACTTACAGACTACGGGGAGGACGCGTACATTTCGGAATTTGCAAGCGGGGGCCCTAAGAACTATGGTTTTAAGGTTACCGTTCCTTCCAACAGCACCGCAAATACCTCTGTGTGTAAAGTCAGAGGTATTACACTTAATTATAAGACGTTGCAGGATGTCAACTTCGACGCCATTAAAACCATGGTTTTAAATGGTGATCCTGCAGCAACTATCTCTGTGAGGACAGAGAGGAAAATTAAGAGAATGCCAGGCCCACAGATCGTGTCTGAAGCCGAGAATAAGATATACCGACTCTGTTTTCGAAAAAGACGCAGAGTTGGTGGAGGGTTCGATTCCCTCCCGTTTGGGTATAAATAGAAACGAGACGAGAGCACCATCTCAGTATGGACTCGTTGTCGTCTCTGGAGTGTGCGTCAATTAGAAAATTATTGGATTTTAGAACGCTTATTCATCACACAGGTGAAGAGTTGGAGGTGTTGTCCCCTGAACTTTTAACGACATGCGGAGCCGAGAGCATATATTTAGTGTATCATAAATTACCTGAAAGTGTGCAACGTAACGATCTTGTAAAAAAGTGTCTTAGATGCTTTAAACATTACCCTAATTCTCCTTACGATTGCTTTGATGGACCCCCACCTATGATTAAACATTGTTATGGTTGTAATAAAATTTGACCATCCCTTTTCTTTGATTGTATCAGGTCCGTCATTCTCAGGGAAGACAACTTTCTGTGTAAAACTTATTAATAATTTACACCATTTGTGTAACGTGAGCAAATACGAAAGTATTCTGTGGTGCTTTAGTGAAAGTAACGCTGTCCCTCCCCAGACAAAATTCAATACTACCGTGACATACCACGAAGGTCTTCCTGACTTTAAACAAGAACAATGTACTAAACCCAGACTCGTTATTCTAGACGACTTACTGGACAAAGCTTATTCGACAGAAGTGAGTTCTATATTTACAAAAGGTTGCCATCATAGAAACATTTCAGTTATTCTCATAACACAAAACCTGTTTCACCAGTCTGCTCACAGCAGAGACATCTCTTTGAACACAAAGTATATGGTTTTGTTTAGAAACCTGAGAGATAAAAATCAAATTACTTTTTTAGCAAGACAAGTGTATCCTGAAGATTGGAGGTCTTTCTATAAAGCTTTCCAAGACGCAACAAGAAAACCTCACGGTTATTTACTAATAGACTTTTGTCAAAGAACAAACGATTTACTTAGATTTAGAACTAAAATATTTCCCTCGGAGGTTACAAAGGTTTACGTCCCTGTAAAGGATGAAAAGGATAAAATCCAATTACCATATGTTACAAGTTCTTAAAAAGGCATCTCCCAAGGTACGAAACGTTATTCTAAAAAGTGCAAACAAAAACCTGATACTTGTTATTATAGACTGTGTTCTTAATGTTTTGAACGGTCAGTGTAAATTATCTTCGTGTTCTAAACGTAAGCTGTTTAAACATAAACATTCCTTAAGACATCTTCTAGATAGGAACGTATCCTTGTCTGAGAAAAAGAAAACTTTTGTACAGAAAGGAGGATTTTTAATTCCTCTCTTGTCGTCCGTGTTATCCGTCTTGGGATCTTTAACATAATGTTACAGAAAATGTTTCTGGTTAGTGCTAAAGAGTACAAGCGTTTAAAACGTTGTGTCGAAGGTTCAAACCCGGCAGTTGATGTTACGGATCCGTACAAAGAGTTGGCTAAAATACGCGAGAGTGAGGATCCTATATTCAAGAGAAAACAGAACAGAATACTTGAACAGGAAGTAGCTGAATCGAGGAAAAGAGTTAGAGATTTATCACCCGAGAAAAAACCTATCTCCGAGGACGAAGCTAAACGTAACGTTATAGGTGATGTAGCAGGTAAATATTTGTCGGCTTATGTAACATCGCCAAAACTTGTAGACACACAGTTTGGAATCTATAAAAATAAAGATTCGGGTGAATATATGATTGGTAACTCTAAAATACAGGTGTTGAACAATAGTTTGATAATTAACGATATAAAGTACGATGCGAGTGTAGGTTTATGGGAGTTGCTTACAAGGAAGAATGTTAATATGAAACAAGTTACGCAGGAAGACCTTGACACATACAAAAAACATTTTAACTAGCACTGAAGGACACAAGAGCGATATTAAAACCGCTAAAACAGTTAAATACAAACAAGTCATTGCAAAATTGTTTCCAACGAGAGAGCTTAGGTGGAGTACCTATAAACAACGGAGATGATGAAGGAAACATTACACAAGTTGTATTACGATCCCGAAGCAGCAACGGGATTTTCCACTGTTAGTAAACTTTCACAAGCTTCTAGCATTACAGATAAAAATATCGAGCAATGGTTAGTTGAGCAGGATGTTTACTCCTTACATAAACCCATCAGGAGAAAGTTTCCTAGGAATCCGTATTCTGTAAATAACCTTTACGACGTGTTTGAACTTGATCTAGCCGATGTACAAAGCATTGCGAAACATAATGACAACGCAAGATATTTACTTGTTGCTATCGATGTGTTTTCCAAATACGTATGGGTTGTACCTTTAAAATCTAAAAGAGGTAAGGATGTGACAGACGGATTTAAACAGGTGTTGGAGAAGTCCGCTAGGAATCCTGTCGCTGTAAGAACCGATAGGGGTAAAGAATTTCTAAACAAATCTTTTCTAGACTTGTTAAGGAAAGAGAATATCGAGTTTCAAGTGTGTAGGAATCCCGATGTTAAATGTTCCGTCGTGGAAAGGTTTAATAGGACCCTAAAAACTAAAATGTACAAATATTTTACTTTCAAGAACAGTTACAAGTATCTCGACGTGTTGGATAAGTTTGTGAAGGGATATAACGATAGCGTACACAATACAACAGGAATGGCCCCTACTAAGGTTAGCGATAAAGATGTTTTGAAAATATGGCGACGTATGGCAAAGAAACAGATTCGTGTGAAACCGAGACCTGTAAAGTTTTCGGTAGGGCAAACGGTAAGAATAGGTAGAGAGAAAATGAAATTCTCTAAAGGTTTCGAGCAAAACTATTCTACAGAAATATTCAGAATCGTCAAGGTCATTAAACATTCTCCTCAACCTGTATATGAACTAGAAGATCTCAAGGGCAGTCCTATTTTCGGACAGTTTTACAGTTATGAGCTCACACCAGTAACTATTGGGAAAGACGCTGTTTACAAGATAGATAAAATTCTACGCAGTCGTAAAGTAAGGGGTAGTACCGAACATCTCGTTCGCTGGAGAGGTTACGGTCCTGAGTTTGATTCCTGGGTTAAAGCTAAGGATTTAGCGTAATGGGAGAAGAATTTTACGTTACTCTCCTGAGCGATGCATCGTACAAATCATTTCCTAGTAACACCCTTGCTAGTTTCCAGGTGCAGTTGGCACAGAGCATAAAGCTGGAGAGGAATCATTGGGATGTGGGCTTGTGCGAAATTAGTTACTCTCAAGGGAATGTATCGGAAACGAAAGCTTCGACACCAAATGAAACATCGGAATCGAAATCTGTGAAAACAAATCTAAATAGGAAAGAACTTGTTTTTATATACTGTAATATAATAAAACCGCAACTTGTAGGAGATGCGTACGTTAAATGTCTTAGAATTATTCAGTTTCCTTTAAATACAGCAACTCATGTCTTTCCTGAAGTTTATTATGTTCCTGTCGAATCTTCCGAATTTCAGGTGATAGGTATAGAAATGACAACAAAACTAGGAGAACTAGCTAACATAACGGATAGCACTAAACCTACGATGCTCGTTTTACATTTTAAAAAGAGAAGGCAGATGGTGTTATGAATTAGTTTGCGATGGACCACCTTACAGCTTACTACGTGAATCAGTCGGGAGGGCGTCTAGGCAATGTTGGCCCATTCTACAGCGGCAGCCCCTATGTTCAACACGGTGGTGGAATAGGTAGTTTCTTGGGAGGATTATTTAGAATGATAAAACCAATTCTCTTTTCGGGTGCTAAAGCGGTAGGTCGTGAAACTCTTTCGGCAGGAGCAAATATTTTAACCGGTATAGCAAGTAGAAAGGAAGGTGATAAGGTAAAAGATATTATTGCTAATAGAGTAAACGAATCAACTCAGAAACTCGTGAATAAAATGAAGGGTACGGGTAGAAAGAGAAAAAGGGCGTCTCCTAAGATGCGAGATATATTTAGCGATGTAAAGAGGAGAAAGTAGTCAGTCGTGTAAAGATGTTCGCCGTGACAAAGTCAGAGTTCGACCTTTTCGAGAAGAGCCCTATTCAAACATCGGTGGTGGGAAATGTTACTACATTATGTAAAGCTATTACTCCCGTGGAACAGAGCGTTCTCGAATTCGTGGTTGCTGCAGACAGCGAACATTATACAGATTTAAATGTACAACTCATGGTGGAGGGAAAATTCGTTAAAAGCGACGGGGCAGATATAGCTGAAGGGGATAAGGTTACAGGAGTAAACAACTTGCTTCATTCACTTTTCAGTCATCTCAGCGTTTCCTTGAACGGGACATCAATCACCCCTGTACACCCCTGTACACCCTTGTACAATTACAGGTCTTACCTCGAAACATTGTTTGCATACGGTGAGGATGCTTCTAAAACTCATCTGACAAACGGTTTTTGGTATGCCGATAAAGCTATCGAAGGTTTGACAGAACCTAAAGAATTGGCGGCATTAAACGGAACGTTGGGACCTAATGTTAAAAACGACGGTTGGACCGAAAGGTACAACAAGTCTAAGAATTCTAAAGTATTAGTCATGATAGGTAAACTACACGGTGATATTTTCAATCTGTCTAAACTTTTACTGCCCGGAGTAAATATGCATATAAGACTTACGAAAGCAAAGAGAGAGTTTTATCTCTTGGGTGAAAACGACAATTCAAAAGTCTTCTTTAAATTTCTCGATGCAGGTCTGTACGTGAGGAAAATTAAAGCTTCGCCCAGCATTCTACTAGCACACGTCAAAACTCTAGAGAAAGGTCATAATGCTCACTATCCTATCACAAGAGTGGATTTGAAAACATTTACGTTTAGTTCAGGAGCAAGCTCCATTTCTATAGATAACGCATACATTGGTACTCTACCTAAACGACTTCTCTTCTCCATGGTGAAAAATTCTTCTTTCTCCGGCACAGTGGAGTCCAATCCCTACGAGTTTCGACATTTTGCTTTGAGTTCTTTTGCTTTGTACGTTAATGGACAACAGATTCCATCAGAAGGATTACACATTTCCACAGATCATGAGAAGACTACTACTCTAGCTTACGATACACTTTTTAAAGGTTCGGGGATCCATCATAGCAATAGCGGGATGCTAATCACTCACGATATGTATATAAATGGGTATTTCACACTGATGTATGATCTTACGCCTGATGTTTCGGCATCGCATGGTCATAGAAGTTTGCCCTGTAGTGGGAACATTAGAATAGAAGCAAAGTTCGATAAGGCTTTAGAACAAGCCATCACTTGTATCCTCTACTCCGAATACGATAACTCTATCGAGATCACTAAAGATAGAAGAGTGATTACAGATTTTTAGAATAATGAATAGTAACCAAATAAACTATGCTTTACGTCATGTAGAAACATTCGGTGGGGTTTACCCTAGCGATATGTTACCATCTGTTGTAACGCATAAACCTAAGATTTATGTCATTAACTTTGATCCTCATTCTTCGCCTGGTTCTCATTGGGTTGGGTTCAAATTACAGACACGTAAAGACTTGAAAGAATGTGTGATGCAATACGATAGTGCTCGTATTGTTTTACGTAATGATGACATTACTTACCTCGTTATGAACTCTATCATAATAAATGACATTATGAATAAGTTTGTACTAATGCAAAGCGAAGTGTTTAACTATATAAACAACAAACAAAGTGTTCCTGCAAGTTGTGAAATTCTGTCTTTATTAGACATGGTTAGCGATGAAATAAATCATCCAGCTCTATTACTGTGAAGCCATTTGTTTATACACTTTATTTCATAGGAGCGTGACAACCTTATGTTACGGGATAAGGTTGTGACGTTCTGAAATGAAACTATAACCTCAACCAATTCCTATTCCTTACAAAGTCATTTCACTTAGTCGATAGTAATAGTAACAGTGTTCATCTGGAAGAAGAAAGGATGCTGAAAGGAAGAAGAATTGGTTATGTAAGTATAAACCTATTTTATCTTTTCATAACTATGATGTGCCCTTGCGCTATATTGTACGTATGTCACTATTACACTATCTAGCCATAATAGCGTCACGTTGGTGCATGACGTGACATGTTTCAATTCTAACCCCATGACGACATAGAGCAAAGGACCTAAGTATGCGTAGTAGGATTTTTGCCAAAAGGGCACAACTAGGGCGTCGGGGGCGGCGTCGGAACACCATAGGACGAAAGGGCACATCGCACGCTTTCATATGACACCCATGACGTCTTTTTGCCAAAAGGGCACAACTAGGGCGTCGGGGGCGGCGTCGGAACACCATAGGACGAAAGGGCACAACGCGCGCTTTCATATGATACCCATGACGTCTTTTTGCCAAAAGGGCACAACTAGGGCGTCGGGGGCGGCGTCGGAACACCATAGGACGAAAGGGCACAACGCGCGCTTTCATATGATACCCATGACGTCATGGCGTCGCGACGCTGGGGGCGGCGTCGGAATCCGCCATTTTGTGGGAACAAACCTCCCCACTTACTACTCACAGTCAAATGTGGAACTTCGAGTCTAAAAGAAAACATGGAACAATATATACTTGTTAGTTTTTTAAGGACAAATGTTATTTAAATATTTTGATGCACATGAAAATGAAATTGTATCAGGCGATTAAAACCTAATTAAATTTACATTGATTTATTTGTTTATTTATTTATTTCAAAATTACATGAATACATAGATAATATATAAGGTCCTGAAACCCAAAATATAGGAGAAACTCGTACGCGGGGGCAGTTCTATGTTTATATTTACATGTTTTACATCATTGAAATATAAACTTAAACTAAATTAACCTTAAAAATAAAATAAAAATAAAATTTTGAAATAGTGCTAGGGGAAAAGAAAAAATCTGAGAATAAAGCATGGGTCAATCCATTAGAAATGAAACAAATTTAATAAAATTTGTTGCTCGACATTTTTGATTTTCCTAACTTTTTTACCAGTTATTTCCCAACTAAAGGTGAGTTCAAAACTATGGTAAAAACTTTTTTGGGCTCATACTTTTTTTTTGGCGGCCATTTTAAGTTTGCTTTTTAACCATATTTCAGTCGAAAACATGTTTTCCACAAATGTATGTAACTCTGTTAATTTGATAGATAACAAGACAAAATAAACACCAAAATTATCAAAATGAAATGCTCTACATTTTTGTCTTAACACAATATTACCTAAGTAGTGAGGAAAGTTAAGAAAAAAATTCAAAACTACAAATTGAAAATTGACTTAAAACGAGAGTTTTAGTGCCGCAAATGTATTAGAAGGAAGAAAGACTCGCCCTTAATTTTTTTGTCTAGTGTAGATCTACTATAGGACTACTCGCTGTAGAAGTTTAAAGCTTGAGAACTTTGCGGTTTTTTTATACAATTTTTAAAAAATGCCCAAAACCGTATTTTGGCAATATTTGAAGTAGAATATCTCAAAAGGGACTGAGTGAAATATTATGAAATTTATACAGATAACACCTCTTTATGATATAAAGATGTGTTAAAAATTTGGTGACTGAGACTAAACTGGTTCCCGATTTACAGTGCATCGAATTTGGCCAAAACTTGCATTTTACGCACATGAATTTTAACGGTAACTTAATAGTAAAAATCCACATTGTAATTTTAAATACAAAATTTTAGTGAACCTAAGTATGTTTCACAAAAGAGTTGTACATGTATTTCATCAGTTAGCATGACAAATTTATAATTTCCTCAAAGCGTTGAAGAGCGTTGAAATTTCGGTGCATAGTTTGCAATTTTTGGCCAACTTCGATGCACTGTAACTCTGGAACCAGTTGAGTCTCAGTCACCAAATTTTTTATCACATCTTTATATCGTAAGGAGGTGTTATGTGTATAAATTTTATAATTTTCACTCAGGCCCTTCTGAGATATTCTACTTCAAATAATGCCAAAATAGGGTCAATCCATTAGAAATGAACCAAATTGTATAAAATTTTTTGTTCAACATTTTTTATTTTCTTAATTTTCTTACCTGTTACTCCCCAATATTAGGTGAGTTCAAAACTAGAGTAAAACATTTTTTAGGCTCATACTTTTTTCTTGGCGGCCATTTTAAGTTTTCTTTGTAACAGTTTTTCGGTCGGAAACTTATTTTGCACAAATGTATGTAACTCTGATAATTTTATAGATAACAAGACAAAATAAACACCAAAATTATCAGAATAAAATGCTCTACATTTTTGTTTTAACACAATGTTACCTAAGTAGTGAGGAAAGTGAAGAAAAAAATTCAAAACTACAAATTGAAATGTGACTTAAAACGGGAGTTTTGGTGCCGCAAAATTATTAGAAAGAAGAAAGACTCCCCCTTATTTTTTTTTCTGGTGCAGATACTATAAGACTACTCGTTGTGGAAGTTTATTAAAGCTTGAGAACTTTGCGGTTTTTTTATACAATTTTTAAAATATGCCCAAAACCGTATTTTGGCAATATTTGAAGTAGAATATCTCAAAAGGGCCTAAGTGAAAAGTTATGAAATTTATACAGATAACACCTCTTTATAACATAAAGATGTGATAAAAATTTAGCGACTGAGACTCGACTGGTTCTAGAGTAACAGTGCTTTGAATTTGGCCAAAAATTGCGTTGTAGGCACACGAAATTTAACGGTAATTTAATAGTAAAAATTCACTTTGTAATTTTAGAAATAAAATTTTTCTGAGCCTAACTTTGTTACACTAAAGAGTTGTAAATGTAGGCTATATTTCATCAGTTAGCATGACAAATTTTTGGTTTCCTCAAAGCTTTGAAGAGTGTTGAAATTTCGGTGCATAGTTTGCAGTTATGGCCAACTTCGATACACTATAACTCGGGAACCAGTTGAGTCTCAGTCACCAAATTTTTATCACATCTTTATATCATAAGGACGTGTTATCTGTATAAATTTCATAATTTTTCACTCAGTCCCTTTTGAGATATTCTACTTCAAATATTGCCAAAATACGGTTTTGGGCATTTTTGAAAAATTGTATAAAAAAACCGCAACGTTCTCAAGCTTTAAACTTCTACAGCGAGTAGTCCTATAGTAGATCTACACCATACAAAAAAATTAAGGGCGAGTCTTTCTTGCTTCTAATAATTTTGCGGCACCAAAACTCCCGTTTTAAGTCAAATTTCAATTTGTAGTTTTGAATTTTTTTCTTAACTTTCCTCACTACTTAGGTAATATTGTGTTAAAACAAAATGTAGAGCATTTCATTCTGATAATTTTGGTGTTTATTTTGTCTTGTTATCTATCAAATTAACAGAGTTACATACATTTGTGCAAAACATGTTTTCGACTGAAATATGGTTAAAAAGCAAACTTAAAATGGCCGCCAAAAGAAAAGTATGAGCCCAAAAAAATTGTTACCATAGTTTTGAACTCACCTTTAGTTGGGAAATAACTGGAAAAAAATTTGGAAAATCAAAAATGTCGAGCAACTTGGCCTGGGCCCTAATTCATAAAACTCTACAGGTGTGACATATACGACAATTATGTCAAATCTGAAAAATTTGTCAATATGTCATGACAGTTCTATTTTCCATAAATATTACAACTTTTCCTTTCATTACAGGCAAACTAATGTAAATTGTCAAGACTAAAAGAGCCCTTTTCATAAACGCGACAATTTTATGTCAAACCTAAAGATTACTTTAGTACACTGTTGATGGCTCTCATATACGCGTTCGATAGTCAATCTCAACATCGAATGTGATACCTAAGTAATCGATTATTACTATCGAAAATAATTGAATTATATTTCTCTTTGCAAAGTCACTGAAATTGAAAGTTAGGTTAACCCGTTGCCTAAAAACCCTGCGTGGTCTCATGTCTATTTTTTCATCACACTCACTACTACCAATATCACTATTACTAGTTTTCATTATTAACAAGACAATTTAGCAAGTTTATTAACAAGAAAGAGTTTACCAAGTTATGCCACACATTTACATAACCTACATATGATTCGGCCTACATATGAAAGATTGCCTGTGACTTCTGTAATGACAATTCTACATTTTTTGTAAATTTGTAAATATGTCAGCAAAAATTAATGTTTTATAAATGGTAGGTATCCTAAGATTTGACATATTTGTCAGACTTTTACCTGTAAACTCAAAAGTTTTGAGAAACAACAATATGTAAAATTGTCATACAGATCTACAAAATTGTCTTGACATTTATGTAAAGTTGTCAGCTTTTATGAAAAATGCAATTGTCAAAATGTAAACTTGTAAAACAATTATATGTCACCTGTCACCTGTAAAATTGTAACTTTTATGAAATAGGGCCCTGGTTAATTTCTAATGGAAGACCAATGACTCAATTGATATAAAAATAATTATATTAATGATGAAAAATAAATTATCATGATAGCAGTAAAGATAAACCTATTTTAAAAGGGATGAAAATCTCAGTTATATTAGGTTTTAAATTTTAGATTTAAACACTCTATAACTATATATGGCTAAACTGGATGTAATGTGATTTTAGAATTATAAAGACGAGGACCGAAAATAGAGCTATGTGACAGACCAGGAGAAGTGAAACATTTGGGTTCTACTAATATAGTAGTTTTATTTCGTCTATTATTATCATTAATACATTATTATTACATTATTATTACTATTATTAATAATAAATGAGATTGTGTGGGGGACGAGAAAAGGTCTGTCAGTCCGTCCGTGTGTCTGCACGCGCGATAACTCAAATACTTGGTGTACACGTTTATAATATACGTGGGAAGAATCCTATTGATATTGCACCAAATCGGTTGACCGGTAGCGGAGTAAATCCCGATTTAGTGACTATTTTAAAGGCGCCATAACTCAAATACACTTTATCGGATTTTCATGAAACTTGGAATATTTATTTATAATTTTCATGGAAAGACGTCTGCTGATATTGGACCAAATCTGTTGGCCGGTACCGGAATAATGCCCAATTTAGTGCTTTTTTTATGGTATTATATAACGAAAGGCGCGGTAACTCAAATACGCTTTATCTGATTTTCATGAAACTTGGTATACTCATTTATAACGTCCATGGCAAGAATCCTATTTATTTTGGACCAAATCGGTTGACCGGTACCAGAGTAACAACTAACTAAAGGCCATTTTTTTTAAAATCATATCTATACTACAATGCCCCATTTTTTATCATTGAGAGCTTTGATGCAATGCAGTCAGATGTTTGTTTACTTCGTTTATCTAGTTGAAATTGAGTACTACATGAATACTGTTATACAGTATACAGAAATAATACATTACTGTGAAATAATTAGGGGAGTTATTTCCACTGAATTTTGTGAAATGTTGACATAGGCCTATTTTAAGAATTTTCAAGTTGCAATACTCTTAGATTTGACAAATAACACTATTCTTTCACATATGCTTAACAAACTAGACCGTAAATCTGAGTTGGATTCGTATTCTCGAGGTCCCTGGATCAAATCCCGGAGCCGGCAGATTTTACATGGATTTTTTTTTTTTTTTTTTTTTTATTTGATTGTCAAGATATCACAAATCTGTAGTTCTGCTGACGCTGGTCGATTTTAATCTGATTAAAAAAAAACTTATTTTCTGCATATCGTAATTGCAATTATAATTAATTCAACAAAAACATTCTGGCACTTTGTTTGATCAGTTTACCTAATGTTATTATTATTATTATTATTATTATTATTATTATTATTATTATTATTATTATTATTATTATTATTGAATGAATAAGTTAAAACCAATCCATAAATCATTTTATCAAAGCTCAAAGATAGGCCTATGCACAAAATGGAATATGATATGAAATATTTGTGAAACACATTTAGCAAATGATTGGAAACTCCAGAACAGAAGTAAAATGAAACGAATCGTTCTGACACTCCATTATTTTTACATAGTATCTCAATTTTTGTAAATTTTTGACAAGACTGATTTTTAACAAACCCCTCAATTGAAAAGAATGCTTCCACAAATAAATTTTACAAAAAAGTACATGAATTTTGAAATCGAATAAGAGGAATAAATAAAGGAAGATCAGAAGGAGGAGACGTAGGACAGGGATAAGATGATATCTTTAGAAATATTAGACATTCTTGCTATTTCACAAGTCTACCCCAGGGAAAATATACAGTAATTAGTAGATAGCTCAAACTATCTATTACCCTAGCCCAAGAACCATTGTTCGATGTCGATGGGCTTGACACGTGTATGATATTAGGGTAATTACATAATAGCGGTGGAAGGGAAGTGGGTAAAATACTAATTCTCCTTGTTTTGCTTCATTAGCTTCTGAGGCGAGGAACTTGTACGTGTTCCATCTCCATCTCCGAAGCACGAACCTTCTTACACAACACAATAATTGACAGCCTTCCGATAGACTATATCGGGGACGTAGCAGCAGGGCACGTGAAACTTCTTGTGCGTGCTGCCTAAATCTAGCGCGCTCTGGAAGCTACGATTTGTTATATATTTGAAATAAATAGAAAAGTCAGTAGACCTACCATTATGTATACTCACTTTTCGTATGTTTAGTTAATATTATATTAGGCCTAATATAGCTATAATTTAAAATACATTCGTTGTTGCCTTTGTACATTTAAAGCAAGGCATGGCATAATAATGTAATGTAATTTATTCTTATTACTATACAAATATACACCTTTAGTGTTATAAATAGCTTTACACCATGGGCTGTATTTCATACACACAAGTTCCGGTAACCATTAATGTTGACCTTAATGGTATTTATACTTTACTTACGTGTCCCAAAATCTTAAATTGTTTGTATACTTCTAATGACCTAAGCACTTATACCCTAACTCTTCAAACCATTTAATTTGTTTTCCCAATTCATTTTTTCTACATATATATATATTTTCCCATTTCCTTCAATGTTTTTAATTTTTTAGTCCTTAGCTTTTTAAAAGCCACTTCTTTATTTAACCTATCTTTAAAAATTTGTCATTCGAAAATGTATGTCTTAACGTCTGTGCTTCGGACAAATTAAGATGTGTTCTGCGTCTTCTCTAACAAAAAATAAAGGCGACGGCCTTTCTAAAAAATTTCTTCTTATTCTTCTAAGTCTTCTATGCTCTCAGTCGCCACCGTGCCAGCACAGATTTCAATTTCTTCGTGTCAATCCTTCACATAATTTTAAATTCCCCATCAGTTATTCCACTTTACACTTTTCTCCACTAATATTTTCCTAATATTACGCATTCTGTTTTCATTACTATTTTAATTTCGATTGGCACTGAAAGAAGAAAAAATAAATAAATATATATATATATATATATATCTGCGTTACCTCTATCCCAAATGTCTGAATTACTTCAACCCGTTCATCTTACTTATCCTAATTCATATCGAGTCACTTCGATTGACGAATATCTTGGTGCGTGAAGTATTTGTTTGCCGAACTTGGGTCTTATTTCCGTATATTTTCAATACTCCCTTCCCCCGTATTTCGGTTCCATAGTGCATATTTTATTCTACTAAAGCTTTATGTATCCTAATTAACATTTTAATCTCATTTCAGTTAATTTAGTTAAGCATTTACGTATATACACATATACTCATACATAGCACTCATGATTACTTAGCCATCGTTCCAGGCTGCTTTGTTTTGAAGTTCCCAAGATCCTTTGTTATTGAAAATTATTCCTAAATATTTAGTACGTTTTATACGAACTACTTGTAACTTTATTATCTATGTTCTATTATCCCCTTGCTAAATTTAAGTTACTGCAATTCTTGAAACATAATATATTTGTTTTCTGTATGCTATTTCTTATAATCCATTCTTTACAGAATTCATTTTTGTAACTGCCTTTTTGTAACCCTTCAGGGGTTATCATCGTTAGGACTAAACTATCTGTAAATATTACTCCCGGTTATGATATATTCATGACTGTCGGTTGGTGCTTTGTTTCCTATTTCTACTCTGTGACATAATAAATTTACAAACACCCGATTGCATTGTAGTCAAAGCCTTCTCT
Source organism: Ectobius pallidus (assembly GCA_964059195.1). Lineage (NCBI taxonomy): Eukaryota > Metazoa > Arthropoda > Insecta > Blattodea > Ectobiidae > Ectobius > Ectobius pallidus. The sequence goes on from CAXKWD010000006.1 coordinate 36,896,260, forward strand.
ATTTATTATCAAGAATAAGTTCCGTTACATGAGATTTTACCAAGAGATCCGATAAGATTGAAATTAAATACGTTTACCCGTCAATATAATAAATTTCGGCATGTAAAAATATTATTATTTCACAAAATATTCTTGTGAATATTGATATTCGTGATCTGACGTGATCTGATATTCGTGATCTGACGTACACCTGCGGATATTGCTAATCATAAATTCTCAGGAAGTCACCCAGGTGAGAAAAACTCACTCCAACTTTTCGGCATGGCACTCCGTTGTCACTTACTTGGAGGGCTATTGCCATAGTTTATGAGTTTGTGTAAGAGGCTATTATTGTTTCTCACTATCATAACACTATCCTTTTTCTTTGGGAAGCAAAACCTTTAGGTCTAGTGGGTTCTGGTGTTGCTCCTAGGAATGTACAAAAGGGATATAACCTACAGGTGAAAGATAGGCTAAATATGTTCGATTGTGAGAAATATCTAAATAAGCACGAAATACACCCATTCCATATGTAAATTGAGAAATTTATATACAAAATGAAATTCAAAAGCGCTTATTTATTTATTTTATTTACTGTATTAATTTAACTAGCCGGGGGAAAAACATGAATTGCAAGAAATATACAATTTAATTGTAATAGAGTATTAAATTCATCGAAGAATACAAAACAAAAGGAAAAACTAAATAACATATGAAATTAAAATAAATGAATACAAAATTGGTTGTGAGTGCTGAAGAAATATTTACTTTTAATATAACTATTTACTAGCTAAGTGTTTCTATAACTAAATTTAATAAATTGTGATAGAACTGTGATATTAATAGAATTACAAATCTTACTATTCTTCAAAATATAATTTGGTTCATTGGGTAGAATTGCAATCAACGGAAATCGGATTTGTGGCCTAAAATGTATATCTATATTAATAAAAATGAATTTCCAAAATGTATGACGGAGCATCACTTGAGAACGGCTCGACCGATTTGGCTGATTTTTGTTTTTGTTTTTGTGTGTGTGTGTGTATGTAATTGTCAGGACAATGTTTGTATGAAAGACATTTTTTTGGAAAATCCACGGGAAAAATCGGAAATGTGAAATGAGGCACAGTTAGAGAGTTCTGTTGTCAATTGTTTACAAAAAAAGAAAAGATTAAAAAATTGAAGTGTGACAAAAGAAGTGTGACATATTCAAAGTTTTAGAGTCCCGCTTTCACATGTTTTTTTAACAAAACAAAAAAACAAAAGAAGTGTGAGTTTTGCAACCAAACCAAATCGAAAGTGTGTATTATCCATTCATTTTGAGAATGCAAGTCCGTGTAAACAAATGCACGTGATTTGAACCGCAGCACACATCATGCTACAAGACAATATATTGCGGTATTAGATTTGATTTTTATAACAGTGAAAGCTCATAAAAAGTGACGATAATTATTAAGATAACAATATCAACTTATTGCAAATGTTTCAATGTATTGCGAAACGAGGCATTCGTGATATAACCCTCCAGTTTGCGAGAGCCATTGTTGAGAATAATGTAAACATATAAATTTCAGTGAACAGCGAAACGTGGCGTTTATAATTTATAACCCAGTCTGCGAGAAGCATTAAACATAATGACTGAAATTCAACCAGGTCCGAGTGGCATAGTTAAAAATAAGAGAGGTAAATCTTTACGAAGTGGACAGAAGGAAATTATATTGAATGCGTTTAATGGACTTTAAAAAAAATATTCAGCACTCGCATTTGAGGACGTTGTAAAATTGACGTCTGAATTCACCGGTATATCTACCAGAAGTATATGGAAAGTGCGTAGTGAATACAGTGACTCCGGTGTAGTGAAAACTCCTCTAAGAAAGGCTCAAAAGCCGCGTAGTGTTTCAGATAACATTGATGACTTTGTCAAAAGTGCTATTCGAGCAAAAGTTCATCAATTCTTGTTTGATAACATACCTCCAACTGTGGATAAACTTCTTTGTGCTGTCAATGAGGATTCCGACCTACCTAATTTTAAAAGAACAACATTTAATAAGTTATTGTTGGACATTGGAATGAAATATGTGAAAAGAAGTGAGGTTAATGTTATAGTAGATCGTGATGATATTGTACTTAGGAGAAGACGATATCTTAGAGCTGTACGGCAATACCAAGCAAGGGTCGAAAGTTTTATTTCTTAGACAAGATGCAGGACACACCACCCCTAAAATTCGGCATGACACTACTGTTGAATCAAAGGAAAAACCTTTTAGGGCAGTATTAAGTCAAGGTTTAAAAATCCTATGGGTAAGGGGAAACGCCTAATAGTTATGCATATAGGTAGTGACACAGGCTTCGTAGATGGGCGGTTTCCTCATTTTTGAGTCAAAGAAAACAGGTGAATACCAGGAAGACATCAACGGACAGGTATTCCATAACTGGTTTGCTAATGTTTTTCCGAAACTTGAACCCAACAGTTCAATAGTTATGGACAATGTATCATACCATAGTGTGAAACTCTATCGGCGTACATACTTCTTGGCGTAAAATACTTCTTGGCGTAAACAAGATATTGTATAATGGCTACAAGAAAAGAATTTAACATTTAATGATAAAAGTGTTAAGGCAGAGTTAGTGAGCTTAGCACAGGAATTCGCGGACAAAGATGACAATAAATATGTGATCGATGATATGACTAGGAATTTATGTTTCTTCTTATTTCAACCCCTCCCAGGCATGGTGTGTAGAAGCAACGGAATGCAACATTCGACATCCTCTGTGAGCCATCCTCTGGCGTTTTCTGAGGGAATAGTTTGAGTGTGAAAAGTCGTTCTTCCTCAATTCAAGCTCTATGCAGGCCTACATATTATACAAGGCCCTAGAGTTTGAAAATCGAAAGTTAATTTCAAATTACAAAATAAAATCCCGGGCGACGCCGGGCCTTTTAAACTAGTAGTTAAATAAATATCTTTGGCAGCTACTGAGATAGATAGGCAGTGAGTCACAGTATAAATTTAGCTGCTGTTGTAAAGGAATGCGAATAGTGTGAAGTTCTGTACAAAGTCAGGGATATGGTTCAAGCTGAGAGCGCGTGACCAAGATATGGTAGGATGACAGGTAATGAAAACGAATGGAAATATAGGTAGGTGATGAACTATACAGTATTCCATAGAGCAGAATGGAATAGTGAAAATATCTTCGTTCGCCCAGGCGTACACATTTAAAAGTTTCTAATGACGGAGTGTGTGCTCGTATTTACGAATGTTACCATATATACATGAGACATGCATTATGATCATGTTGTGATAGTTATTAAGTTTCTCTTTAAGTGAAGAAGTAGGATGTCACAAGTAATCAAAATGAGTGTTTTAACAAGTGTTCTTCTTAAATGAAACCGGAGGCAGTTTTTCATACTAAGCAAAGCCTTCAGCGTTGCAAATTTTGTTTTGCAAACATTAGAAATTTGTACATTCCATGTTCATTTATAATCAGTAAGTTACGTATGCAGAGATATTTAACGGTATGACTAAAGCAAGTTATAAGAGCCATTTAGATAACTAATTCATCAATTCACCATACTAAACACCTTGATATGTCCTAGTTTGGTATATCCATTTCAGAGAGTACAGCCTCAAGAAATCCCTCATAAGTTCATCGCTGATGCAGATTCATGGTGCGAGGGGCACTGAAGGAGATATTACAACTGCCAAATGATCTTCCCAATGATATGGTGTATGCTGATACTAAATTTAAGGGCTTAGGACTATTCTGTTCAACATGGGAAATACATCAACACCATATTAATGCTTGTAAAATATTACAGTAGTCTAATGTTCTCTTCTTGAACAATACTAGGCGTTTCTTCCAAGAAATTTCGTCAAGCCTTAAAAATCACCGAATCCCCTTCCTTCTTTTATGGTCATATGGATATCCAGTTAAGAGACAAAGCTTTTGAGAACAGGAGCAAGAAAGACCATAAAGGGAAAGGAGTGCTCCTATATAAACAGTACATACCAGCAGATAATTGGATTAGAGAGCGAGAAGCAATCAAGATGACAGCGAGTATATTTGCAGTCCGTAGTGTACCAGGGAGGTCCCAGGATGGTAACCTCTTTAGGCGTTGCAACAGGGAGTTCGAAACCCTTGCCCATGGGGGCCTGTCTACATGGTGAACTCCTACGCAATTCGCGTCTTCACACAATTAGTCATTAATTGCTAATGCCCTAAGGAAGAAGAGTTTTTCTGTTTTTGTATAAGTGCATGGTCTTTCCAGTGAGGGTAGTACTCGCATGGTGGATATTATAGCCTTAATCCTCAATCATCTGAAGGGCATATAATCGATCCAACAGTAAGATTCGAGTCCCATGAAGATCAGTCGGATAAACACCATCTATCAACCATAACAGTGACTGGATTAATGACTGGAGGACGTGGTACCATCCCAAAACTAGTGTTTGAGTTCTCCAAAACCATCCTTGTAGAAATATCACTGGTGGAACTGAAAGGGTCTGTTGAAATTTTTCACAATCATACCCGTGGATTTCTAATTTTAAGTTGTTATTTATTTACATAATAATTGTTAAGCTTCAATATTAATTAATTAATTTATTTTAACTATATACATATTTCCATTGTTCTTGGTACTCTTTGCCATCCGTAACCTGCAGGTGTTGCAGGAAGAAATAAAATAATCATAGAAAAGTTGTTTATTTTGGATAGTTCCCGCTTTTGCTCTACTATGACAGCTTGTGACTACTATGATTTAACGTTAAATCGTGTTTGTCCACCCATACGGAAAATGAATCTAAATCGCAGTTGATTTTTTCGACAGCGTCATGTACACGGACAAGTCGTGAGCATAGATAGTTTAGGTTTATTTTCAAAGCGTCAATTTTGTGAAAAGTAGTGGTCACTATACAGATCCCGGGAAACCCCTGCCTTAACAACCCGACTCGAAGAACTTCTATTGTTTTAAACAATACATTGTTGACAGCCGTTAAGGTAAGAGCAGAACCAGTTCACCACGTTATTTGAGAGATGCAGACAGTTTGTTTATAAGCAAATCTAAATTCACAGAGTCGAACGCTTTGGAAAACTGTAGTAAAGTCATCCCTGAAACTTTGCTTCCGTCCATAGCTGCTCGAATATACTCAACGACAGTTATAACTGCAGTAGTAGTGCTATGTCCTGAGCAGAAACCACATTGTAAAGAGTTAAGGTAGTTGTTCACTTGTTTGGGAATATTGCTTTCCAGTGTTTTGGAAAGAGCAGGAAGAATGTTAATCGGACGAAGGTGCTATGGATGTTGGCAATCACAATCGAAGCATTAAAAAATGTGCGTCACTGTCGATAGTGTGCTACTTTATGTATAAAAGTGACACCAATTTTGTCAACGCCTGTCACTTCGACTTTATACGTTTCAGTGCTGAAATCGAAAAATTTAAGAAAAATAAAAGCTGTCTTCTGAAAGTTTTTGTCCGTCTGCAGGTTAATCACCTCATTTTTCAGATGCGTAATAAAATTCCGAGATGTGGGTATGACAGTTTTAATATTCATTCACACGGTCGAGAGGTATAAAAATATGTTCTAACTGCTCTTTTGTGTTTCCCTTTCTCAATGCCCTCATGCCCTGCGTTGATGATGTGTTTCGGTCAAATAGTTTGTGCATATCTCCAATTTTAGTGTTTCTAGACATCCGGTTACCATTTGCTCCAACTATTCTGCCACATACACAACTCATGCCCTCACGTCATCATATCGGAGTTGGCGGGCGCTATAGGAATAGAGTCAAATTTTGATAATCGAGACCCGGTTAGGTCATGGGGTTTTCGTGCGTTGAAGCCCACAATATATATCTGTCTTCCTTCGGAACGGACGTAAAGTCGTTTGTTTATGACCTAGATATGTAACATACAGTTTTTTAAAGTCCTTACAATTAAGATACCGTAATTAAAAGATTTACGTTCTTTCTTTCCCTTTATTTACTGTAAGAATTTTATAGCGTTTTATGGATTTAATGTACCTACAAGATATTCCAAAAAAGAAATACAAATTAATAACATAGATGTAAAATATATACATATAATACGTCTAAACTTACATCAAAATCTATACAATGACACGATTTAACTGTAAATTGTTTTTCCCAGTAAAAAAATTTAATTTCATAATATATAAGTTAATTACCGCATATTGCTGTTTGTTCTTCACTCAAAAATAAAACTAGATTTTTTTCTACAATTTACAGTATTAGAAAGTTTGATTGATTTTAGGATAACTGTTTAAGAAAAAATCGTAAAAGAACGGAAAGTTTCTGTTCAGATATTAAAACAAGGCAGACGGATTTTAATACACTCTTTATGAACACAGTTATGTCTTCCTGTGCTAGAATTTGTAGCACTAGAACAGAGCAATAAAATGTGCAATTATTAAAATTTTTATCGTAATGGAAGAAAATTATCGCGATGCATAACATTCATTCTGCACTGAGAACAATAAAGTGTACGCCATATTGTTCTTCCTTTCAACGCACACCTACCGCAGCCATTAAGATCTGAGCTAGTACAACACGGAGAATGTTTCGATTCAACCGACAATAATGTACAAGCTCTGCATAATGCAGCATATAGGCTATGTTCTAGTATCCTAAGCGTCCGAACTTTTTCCAGTAGAAGAATACGCAAGAATTTTTCACTAAGTGATGTAATGACTTAAAACCAAACATTGTGGAATTATTGTTCAACTTGAATATGTGTGTCCTAATTGCCGGTAAAAAATTAATCGTTATATCTAAAATCTCTATATATATAAAAGGCTTTGTCCTGACTGACTGAATGAATGACTGACTGACTGATTGACTGAATGACAGGAATCAACGTACAGCCTAAACTATAACAGGTAGAGACTTGGAATTTTGACAGTACCTTCGTTTCATAATGTAGGTGCTCACTAAGAAAGGATTTTGAAAAATTCTGATTCTAAATGCCAAAAATTAAATGTTTTTGAAAATACTTAATCCCTTTTTATATAGAATTATCCATTCCAAATCACAGAATATATTGTTGCCAAATGGTATCAGGTGGGCTTGGAAAAAACAAATGAAATGCACTGTTGACAAATAAGAGAAGTTATCAAAATAATTCATGTTATAAATAAATATTACAGAATGAAATCCACTAAAATAATGGAATCACATAACTTTCTCTACCCTGGACATAGAGAAAACAAAACGAGGTATGGTAATGTGTATATTATTATATTATATCGCAGGTTTTTGGAGAGAAAAATATGAAAGTGATAATGCTTTCTGTTTAATTTCATCTCCAAAACGGCTTTATGGTAACATAAGAGTGGGAAATTTCCCGCCTCGATATTACAATTTTATGTTACAGGAATTTCTGTTTCTTCTTATTTAAACCTCTACCAGGCTTGCTGTGCACTGTACAAGCGATGGGATGCAAAATTCTAGATCCTCTATGAGTCATAAAAAACTATATCAAGCGTTTTCTGAGGGAATAGTTTGAGTGTAATAAGTCGTTCTTCCTATTTCAAATTATAAATGCCTATATAAGGACCTAGAATTTAAAATTGAAAATCCTTCATAAGCTAATTTCCAATTACAAAATACAAAACCCGGGCGACGCCGGGTCTTTTAAGCTAGTATGTATAAATAATAACAATAATACAAATAACCAGAGGCGTAACGAGGGGGGGTTTGGGGGTATGAACCCCCCCCCATTGATGAAAAAAAGGAAAATTGTACAATTTTTTTAAGTCTGATTATAAATTAGTTAATACGAGTATAAAGCGTGGGAAGCTTAAAACTCGTTATTGTGCATCTTAATTTTTAAAATTTTCCGGGGGAGGACCCCCGAACCCCCCTCTCCCTGAGGGTATTCCATACACCCCAGACCCCCCGGATGTTATAACCCCCCCATATGGTCGGCCTGGTTACGCCTATGCAAATAACAATAATAACTTAATAATAATAACTGTTTTCATCTGTACTTCATCGAACACATTTGCATTAAAATAACCTATTTCTATAAAGAACGAACATTATGGATGGATTCCTTGACCACAGTGGGTACTACATTATAATGTTGGTTCTCGGTAGCCCTCACGACACTGAGTGAACCCTGTTCCAGACTCTTGTTTAAGAAAATTCTGATTGCTCCCGAAATTTTAACATGAGCCACCAGTTCCAAATTAAAACTTTAAAAAATCACATAACATCTTCTTCAGAAAGATTAAAACTTAGGCCTACTGCCTTTTCTGCCTTAAGCGGATGTGTATCCTACAGGTATTCAAGTGTTAACATATTTAAACAAATCGTTCATTCAAGTATTTAAATATTTATATGTCATAGAAGTTTCCGATGTGTATTTTTTTTAATTAGTAGGCTTTCGAGTTCATGAAATCCAAACAAATTAGTTTTTAGCTCTCTAAAACAGGTGTTTGTCGGACTGGTTACACGCCGAAAAATTGCATTTTTGCAACCAGGGCCGCTAAAATTGCATAAAGCTGAACTCAAACTGCATTCAAAATGCAGTTTTATCGGTCTAGTACTTAAAGTCGTCATGGCAATCTATAAACAAAATCCAGATGGCATTGCCCAGTCACACCAACTTAACATGGATTTTTTGCATATAATTGGTCATAAAACAACAAATTTAAGTCAACATGTTTCTTTATGATAATCAGAAATTTTACCATGGTTTTTCGCAAAACAAGGTAGCCTACTTCATCACATAACAACAAAATATATAAGCCAACAACTTTTTACATCTTCGTTCATTACTTACCATCTTTGCACAAGCATTTTATTGCAATATATTCCACCTACTACTGGCGTGATGTTGCTGGCACCAGCTCCAATTCAATGTTTCTGACTTGGATTGAAATTTCCTCGGGATTATCATTCATATTGTCACAAGCTTGTCATAAATACTAGTTCATATGCATTATTGTTTACAAAATGCGACTCATACCGCATATCGTATTGGTACGTAGGGTTCATTGTTCGGCGATTCAGGGGGCTGTGAGAATAAGACGGTAATAAATGGCTTACTACTTTTGATTATAATTAATTATACGGTATTTTTGTTTCGTTTCATATGATTTAGAGAGGTTTTACTAAAAAAATATTGTATGCACCACGAACGCAAAAATGTTATCGGCTACTATAGGCTACTAGGTAGATTCGTCCGCTAAAGCGTTATTTTGCGTACTTCATACATAAATAGCTATTAAGAGCGTATAGACCTATTAAAACGGATGGGACTAAATAGCCTAATTATAAATATTTGAAAACAGAGAAGTTAAAGAGAACGACTTCATGGCCTTCTGAACCTGCGTTCGTATATTATAATACTAGCATGTGCCCGCGGCTTCGCCCGCGATAATTATTTCAAAAATTAAGGTAACGATTAGGGAAAAGATAACAATAGCCAAACGACTTTCATAGATTTGCAGCGGAGGAAGAAGAAAAAGAAAAACTAACTGGTTACGACACATCAAGAGACGAATGGACTTCTGCTGGATTTAGCTGAGGGAAAAATAAAAGAAACCAGAAAACTTGGTAGATGAAGAAAAGAGATATTGAAAGACAGCAATAAGAAAAAAATTATGGAAGACTGAAGAATGGAATTTCACCCCCACCCCGTGGGGGTACAGACCGGTCGTAGTACAGAAATACCAATAATAACATGGTAAGATAAAGATTTCATGGTTTTCTAAATTTGCGATCGTGTAGCCTATTGGATTTATTTTTTCCTTAGGCTGAATAGGAGTACACAATGAGATAACTTGAGTTCGTTGGGCATTCGTGTTTTAAAGGCTCATCTTAGGCAATAACAATTACTATCGTAGAAAATGTACCAGTGGACTCCATTCGGTTTGTCAAAAATAGCCAGTTATAAAGTAAGAAAGTCTTCAATAACATATAACTATATAAATATGAAGGCAAACATTAAATTATAAGAACACATATTTTATGCCATAAACAGAACATATTTTATTACCTACGCCATGGTCTAGGAGACGCTGAGCTTTTTAATTTGACGAAAGAAACCGGTGTGTATGTATTTCATTCAAAATTTAGTGTATAACCTCCAGATATAGATGTAGGGAACTTACGAATATTTTATTTAGGTCTAATGCTTTCCTTAAAGAACCACAGATAAAACTGAAAAAATATTTATTGATCCGACTATTCAATAGATTAAATTGCAAGAACGTAAATCATAAAAATGAGGGAAAATTATACAAAGTTAATGAAGTATATTACTTAGGACCACTTTAAATACTATCTTAAGTGGAGGTATTTTTGTGGACCTACGTCCACCAATGAATTTTGGTAGCTTATTTTCTAATGGGTTTCGAAATGGGCTAAGTCAACAGTCCACACTAGAACAAATTTCAATACATCCCCTGTTATCCTGTGAATGCCGCTAGGTATGCGCAGTGGCTCATGTCGGCAACTTAGATATTTTAGTCGGTCCGCATTTTTTTCCCCTACCTGTACATTTCAGTCCACTATTTTCTTTATTATTAATATTACTATGACTATTAGATTATTACCCTATTTGAGTTGATATTATTATTTATAATATTATTATTATTACTTAGCTAATTATGCATTCTTTAACTGCATATGGGTCCTATCACGAGTTTACAATGTTTGGATTTACCAGTAGGCTAATGTAATAATTAATTCGTGTGCATCTGTTGGCTCATTTTCAGTTTAAACGATTATGATATTGAGTGACATACCTCCTGCAAATCCGAAGTTTGCTCTGCGAATGAGGAAGCCATGATAAACCCAAGTTCTTTTGGACGGCCTTGAGGCTTAAGATTTGAAGTCTTGCCTCTGGCTCTCGCTCGGATTGGTCATTTAGTGGGTGTATGTTATGACATTCGTATAACTTACTGCATTTTAAACAGTACGCCTAAATGAATCGTAAACTGATTGTTACTAAGGGAAATAAAAGAATGGTGAGTGTCATTCATGTTTCAAAAATGTATTCTAATAGCATATACTGTGTACCAAAGTCATAAGTAGGCCTATTTCGTTTCTATCTCGACATCTATTAATTTTGTGAAGAAATGTGTATGGCAAAACTTGTTAATTTTAATTTTCTCTACAACTTTACTATAGAAGATTTTTATGTATCTTCAACTGTAATGGAGAAAGCCTAGAAAAATCGAAAATGGACATGAGTAAACTACCTTCTCAGTAATTTTAATAGAAAAATAAATATAACCATTTTATTAGATATCGGCAGGAGTTTTATTTTCATTAAAATCGTCAGAGCCTTTTTTTTTTTAAATCAACGTTTTCACAAACTTGTCATGAAAAGACCCCTTAACATTTCATTTACAAAAAACAAATTCTGGTCACTTCAATAAAATCCCCAAAAATGTCTTAATTCAAAAAACGAAGTAAATACAATGAACAGTTTAACCGCTATATATTCACACGGACAAACAGACAGAAAGGCAAACGGCATTTCAAAACACTTTAACACTTTTTCTGTTTCTGGGCATAGTGAAACATGTTTTCGATTTCGATTTTTGTCACAATCACTACTTTCTCTGGACTACGTATATGCGAGGAAGTAAAATAAACGTTTAGATGTCATGTTATCTTTACCGTAGAAGTTTGAGTTAAATAATCAAGAAACAAATAAAATATAAAGTAAGCGAACTTAAGAGAACTCTACGGGACTTGTAATGAATGAAGAACAACAGGAAAATAGTATATTGCGACACAAATGCCGTAAGCGGTGCATACGGATCGAGGAAAGGGATCCGATATGCGCTTACGGCACGAGTATTGCATGCTATTTTTTGGACGATGATTATTTATATCAATTTAATTATATTAATTGAGATATTAGCTGAAAATATTATGTATATACACTATTGAAGATAGATGTTTATTTCAGAAAGTGATTCGCCTGTGTTTGTTGTTATGGGAACCGAATATTTCTCCTGTTAAAGTCGCCACAAACTGGGGGGCCTTGGTTCCGGTCCTCCATAAAGGCTTGTATTATGATATTACTTACGGCACTTGTGATTTTTGTAATTTTTACCGCACGGAGATTTCTTTTGTTTTCATAGCAACCAGATTGCGTGCTGGAATGTCAAGTTACGATCCACGGCAACAATATTCATAAGTACCACTAATTAGTTACGTCGTGGAAAAATAATATTAAGCTTTTCTGTGATACCTTTCAGTTATGTGTAAAATTTATGTGATAGGTAGTGTTGGGTGAACAATATAGCTGGCCACGGTCAAACTCGCGTGCGATGGCATCTGATCATGGAAACCGCGAGTCAATTGTTTTCTGCCACAGCCACCTCACTCCGCATGTAACCGGTGTTCACTCATCCAGAACACAGGACATTGATCCCCACAATCGTCATTAAATACTATTTCTTTTATTAATTTTATAGTTTTATGACTTCTCGTCCTTATATTGTAAATACAATGAGCGTGATTTTCATTTGTCCTGTAATTCAGACTTGAGATTCCATTTCTGACCACAAGCAGGCACTTAAATTTTGACAAGAAGTGTTGAAAGCACATTTATGACCTTCAATTTTTTAAATCTGATTACAAATACTGAACATTATGCTAAGAACTCGGGAAAGTAGATCTAAACAAATAACATTCATAGGACTTAACAGGCAAAAAATTGATATGTTACACTCACATAAGATTCTCTATCTAAGAAAGGACGTTACCACATCGAATAACATCCCTAGCCCAAATAAAATCTAACGAATGCACTCATGCAACTTTGTTTATCCAAGGCATGGACAAAAACACCTTTCTCACTTCACATTTTTTATAGAATAAGAGGCCGTATTGCACAGAGCGCGCAATCAGTGTTTCAACTTGATGCAAAGCTTTGATGTTCAAGGCAAGGCTTAGTTTCTACAAACAGTGGGTGGATAATAACTACCATTCAGAGATTTCTTCGAAAAATGTTTCAAATAAAAGTTTTGGCCCTTTGGCCCTTTGGCCCCATGTACATAATTTAAACAAAATCTTTAGAGCTGTTTTCGAGAAAATCATGAAACAAGTAAATTTTCTTCATGTGATGTCCCCTAAAAAATAAGAGAAAGTCGTCGCCAATCTTCGTGTCACATCCCCAGGAGGTACTCAACACAGAAACAAAGTATTATTTTCATACGACTTTTCCATTCTGGAGCTAGGCTGTTAACAGACACACATACAGACATATTTCTGAAAATAGTACTTTTGAATTGAGAGAATCTCAAAATGTGTATTTTTGTTAAAAATTCAACTTCGAATTTGGGGGTCTTAAACAATACTTCCATACTACCATAGTCCTTATGGTACGGGCAGAGGAGGTAAAAAAGGTGATGATGATGATGATGATAGAGTACCCTCTTCTTTCGGTATTTGGCTATGGATTTGTGGGTAATGGAAGATGTTGATCCTGATATTGGGATTATGTTCGATTAATCGTTTAGATTAAAGAAGGTATGATTTATAAAGGCATTGCAGTACGCTGGCATAAATTCTCATACAAAATCAATTCAAAATAGGTGCGATGAAAACAAACTGTAAAAATAAGACGTAGGCTGAGGTGATTGGTTGAAATTTTACACATTCTTACAACGGATTGGTCACAAATTCATAAGCTAAATAATGAAGATACAAAATTGGAAGACTGCAAAACACCGGTTATTCCGGTTATGGGGCACAATCCTAGACACGAAACCTGCTCCTTTTCCGAAAGAAAAATCGATGTCTTTACCCACCAAAAAAAGTATAACATATTTGTATTAATAGCCTACTTATTGCATATACAGTAAGTGGTACTTGAAAGTATTCAAAGAGAGCTTGTAAAGCTACACAATATGAAGAAATCGTGATGCATTTCCGCATTTATTCCCTGCAAAAATAACATGAAGGTGGGAAAGATGTTCCCAGGAACAACGCACTTGAATGGAAACACTAGGCGTACATATTATATTGAAGCAATATTTTTTGTTTACATTTAGAAATTCTGTTGGAATTAACCTTTGCGAGACGAGCGGTCTGTGGTTAGAAAACGTAACAACTCGCTAGGCTACGAGATAGCACAATATTTGACTTCGTTCTCTTTTCCTCTATGCAGACGGTAATTTATAGCCAGTAAATTGAAAAAGTAATTATGGGAGCTCATATTTCAAATATACTGATTTCTGACTTTATAAAAACGGGAAACTTTTCTAAGTTGCATTTAATTCGATGATAGGATCTGGAGAATAAATTATGTTTCTTTTGATGTCGGGATGGATGATGAAAATTCGGTGACAGGAGTCCTTTAAAACTAATCTGCAGGGTTGAAGGCTATTTAAAGTAACCAGATAAACTTAAGATGGTACCCAGCAGGCCAATTAACAATAGAGTACATAGGACAAGAAAATTTAAATAAGTAAGTTTAAATTAGTCAAAGAATAATATTCCTTGGATCTAATTAAAATACTTCTACGGAAAGGCAATAGACAATTCCTAAGCAAGCTAAAGGAATATTATCTACCTTAAGGAACCCGAAGTTTCATTGCCGCGCTTACCTGAGCCCGCCATTCAACCCTATTCTCTGCTAACTCCATCCAACCATCCATCACAAATCCTACTTCCCTTAAATCTATCCTAAAATTTTCCTCCCACGTACGTCTAGGTCTTCCAAGTGATTTTTTCCCTTCGGGTCTCCCAGTTAATATTTTCGATCTATGTCTTTCCTCCCCATGCGAAAAACATCTCTAGCCCATTCATCCTCCATGATTTAATTACCCTTACTGCATCCGGTGACGAGTACAGGTTGTAAAGCTCGTCGTTGTGCAGTTTTCTCCAGTACCCACTTTCATTTCTTTTATTATTATTATTAATATTATTTGTCTCTATTGTTATTGGTCCAGATATTTGAATTTCTCAACTTGTTCGAACGATTTACTGGCAATTCTAATATTTTGTAGTTAATTATTTTGACGTTTCATGACCATATACTTAGTTTTTCTGCATTAACTTCCAATCCAATATTCCTGAAGGCATCGAAAAGACTTTCTGAATTTCTCTAGATTGTGTTTATGTCATCGCCCTGCAAGCAAACGTCATCTGCATAAGCTAAAATCGGGTGACTGCCATTTAATTCTAGGCCTACCTTCTTTTCCTGAACTTTCCTAATGGCATATTTCAAAGCGAAACTAAATAGTAAAGGCGATAGTGCATCTCCTTGCTTCAAACCGCTTTTAATGACAAACCTATCTGATATAAATTTCCCTACCTTGATTCTGCTATAGGTTTCATTTGATACATTTTGATCAGCCTAACTAACTTCTTTGGTATCCCAAACTCAATGAGGATATTGTACAATTTGTCTTACCTAGCTGAATCATATGTTTTTTTTAATCGATATATAGCTGGTGAACAGACTTATTATATTCCCACTTTATCTCCAAGATTGTGCCAAGTAGTTTTCATAAATAGCAGTAATATTGTTTATTAAGTGCGTTACATTAACCTGCATCATTGGGGACCAATTTGATCACTATTCAGAGCTCAGTAAAACATTATTTTTAACACTTTTAACACATTCCACTAGTACTTTATTCTCCATAAATGTTTAATGTTTCTTTAAGATTATCAGATAGCTCATATGTGTCCATTCATACTTAAAAATTTTACAGTAAGTACCGATAATTAAAAAAAAATAACAGAAAACTATTTTCCAAATAGTTTACTATTTTCCAAATAGTTTACTACCATTACCTTGGACTACTTCTCCACATAGTCACCACCGATATTCAGGCACTTGTCGTAACAGGAAACCAGTTTTTGTTTGCTTTCTTCAAAGAATGATACCGCCTGTGATGAAAGCCAAGTTTGCATTCATTGTTTCACAACAACATCGTCGTTGAAATGTTTTCTAAAGGAATTTATTCAGATGAAGAAACAGATGTTTTCTTCCACAGATTGCACCAAATCATCCGTGATCACACAAGTTCGGCCCCTCCGTAACTCATCATGCACATTTTCACGACCGTTAAACTGTCTAACCCACTTCCTCGTTATTCCATTACTCATTATTGTTTCCCCATAAACCTCAAACAATTGGCGATTAATGTTTGCTAGTGTAACATTCAAATATTCTAGCATTCAAAAAAAAACGAATCACTGATCTGACTTGACAGTCAGCGAGCGTTTGATTGATTTTAACAATTTCGAAACGCTCTAACAAGAGGAAAACACAAAGTTCGGTTTGCGAGTCATGAGAGAAGAAATTAGGAAACAGCTACTTTTAGAGCTTACCGAAGCACACCTGATCATGTATTTAGGCCTGCTCATCGAATTTATTAACCAGCACTGTTTGATTAATTTGTTCATAACTTTCTTTTAATAAGTAGATGGTGAGTCACATTCATTATGGTTGGACACTTTTATTTCACAGCATTAATGGATTTTCACTTTAATTAACTGAAGATCATGCTTTTATTTCCTGAAGTTTTATCCAGCTGGTACTTTACATAAACGTTATTATTCTTCCACTTGAGAGCAAATAGACATATTAATTAATATAGTCGTTTTTAATATAATAATAATAATAATAATACCGTAATATATAGGCCAGCCAAATTATACAATACGAGTGAAAAAATCCAGGAGTTTTGAAATTTGGTATGGTTGTTCGTTACCTCACTCGTTACCACCTACTCTAAGCCTACATCATACTATAAGTCCTGGGGATGAGGTGTAAACGGGGGGGTTTTAGAGCTGTTCAATGGTGGGGTTTCTACCTTTTTTGCGTAGATGTTCCTAATATTCAATCCTAGCGAAAATTATTCCATAATATACAAAATAGAAGTAGATAAAATATCCTAGGATATATAGGCTATGTAAGAAACCTAGAAAACCCTCTTCAAACAGCTCCCTCATCCCCGCTCATGCCCCATCCACCAGGATTTTTAATATGATGTAGCTATTGCAGATACCTACAAACAACCATGCCAAATTTCAAAACTCCGGGTTTTCTTAACTTTTAACTTTTCCATAAGATACCAAATAAAAAAGATACAATTTCCTAGGGTATTTATGCAAGAAACCTAGAAAATCCCCTTCAAATAGCTCTCTCATCTCCGCTCATGCCCCATCCACCAGAATTTTTTGTACGATGTAGCTACTGCAGGTACTAACAAACAACCATGTCAAATTTCAAAACTCCGGGATTTCTTAACTTTTAACTTTTCCATAAAATACCAAATAAAAACAGGTATAATTTCCTAGGGTATATATGCAAGAAACCTAGAAAACCACCTTCAAACAGCTCTATCATTCCCAGAATTTTTTGTATGATGTAGCTACTGCAGGTACCAACGAACAACCATGCCAAATTTCAACACTTTAGGATTTTTTCACTCGATCACCATTTTTCCAATTTCACTGGGCTAATAATGCCCTTTCCAACGAGAATAACATATTGCATGAACCACTTTATCCTAAACATAACGCATAAAATTGTCGATCTCTTCGATTTAGTTAGCCCGTTCTGCTTGATTCATTTATTTATAACGGCACGCAGAGGTCTGACATTTTTTACATAGGTGGACGGAATGGGGATTATGGTATATAGACGTAAATAGGAACTTTTTTTATTGATTCGGACGAAACTCATTAGGCGGATGCTTTTTGAGCCAGGGAACTCAAATCTGAGGTGGATTTTTCTGGGTGGCACACTTTAATCGTGAATTTCATCTCCAAATAGGATTTTAGCAATTCATTTATAAATAATATTATTTTTTTTATGAATTCTTTGTTTATAAGAATAAAGTTTACGAACCTTTGGTTCGTTAAATCGTTTCATTTCGAATCTGTATGTTTATTGACAGCACATGATCCATTTTAGTAATTTTAGTTATTTATTTGCTACATGTAACAGTATAATCTATATATATAAAAATGAATGTATGTGTGTGTGTCTGTGTGTGTGTCCTTTATGCATTACTACACCATTCATCCGATCGCCATGAAACTTTGGGAAGTTGTTGGGTACATTCCCGGGAAGGTTTCTGTCACACTACATTTTTAATTTTAGCCTTCGTTCGCGAGTTATGAGTGAAAAACGGCCAGAAAACGTAAATTTGTTACGCTTTCGAAGCATCAGTTATTCATTTCAGTTGTCAAATCAATTGCAGAAGGCTTTGTCTATTTTTGTCATACTTTGGAAACAATAGCATCGCGATCGCTTTGGAAGGCAATGGATATCTCATGTTATTATAAACGCCAGAGAAGTTAATGATAAGGTGATGATAAGGTAATATTAAATATTTATTTAACGTGGAATATGCTTCTTATGAAAGATGGTTTACAGAAAATTCCGGGGAAGTTGCTTAGTTCGGGGTCCAGGCTACAACATTTCTATATGTAATCATAAGTAAAATCTCTTATGTAGGGTCGTTAAATCTGCCTGAAATGTAACGGAATTATAAGTCTGGACAAATGAATATAGAAACTATGGCCTCAGTAGGCTTATTCCATTCTTCATCTATATAAATAAAAACGAATATATGTCTGTCTGTCAAATACATTTACACACATTTTTTTCATCGTTAGTTTAATCGATTTCAATTCTCATAATCTTCTGAGATTGCAGCAACGCTCGACGGGTAATCTATATAGATCTTCTATATAGCCTACATCAAAATGAATGTATGTGTGTCTGTCCTTTATGCATTACTATGCCATTCATCCGATCACCATGAAACTTTGGGAAGTTGTTGAATACATTCCCGCAAAGGCATGCTACATTTTTAATTTTAGCTTTCGTTCGCGAGTTATGAGTGAAAACGGGATTGAGACGTACATTTCTTGCGCTTTCGAAACATCAGTTTTCAGTTGTCAAATCAATTGCAGATGACTTTGCCTACTTTCGTCATACCTTGGAAATAAAAGCATCGCGATCGTTCGAATTTTGTAAGCCTACCATGGCCGAATCATTTGTTTATAATGTCAAGGCACGCAGACAGATGAAATTTTCAGCCTAGACGGAAGAAGAATAGTGAATATAGCCATAAATGGACAAACATTATGCAGGGTTTTTTTAGGCCAGGGAACTCTAATCTGAGGTTATTTTTCCCATGCTGCGCTTTCTAATCGTGGAATTCACTTCAAAGCCGGATTTACAGTTGTTTCATTAATTAGGCCTATCAATCGTTTAGTTTAGACCTATGAATGTTTCGTGTGCAAAGTGTTAGTAAATATAATAGTTTAATTATTTTGCTCTTAATTTATAATCTTCCTATTAATTATTGTGGGCGAAGCCGCGGGGATCTGCTATAAGCTATAATAAGCTGTAGCTTATCTAGCGTTTTCTGAGGAAATAGTTTGTGTGTGATAAGTCGTTCTTCCCCATTTCAAATTCTAAATACCTATATAAAGACCTTAAAGACCTCGAGTTTGAAAATCGAAAGTCCTTCATAAGTTATTTTCGCATTAACAAAATACAAAACCCGAGCGACGCCGGGCCTTTTAAGCTAGTTAATAATAAAATTATGTAATTCATGAAATTTATGTAATAAAACGATGTCAATGTTAGTAGACCTATAATGTTTTAATTAATTTGCTGTTAAAAATATTTAAAAGGAATCTATCTGTTGAATTAATAAACATGAGCGAAGCTACAGGCACGTATCTACATTATACTTTTAATATATATATATTTTCACTTTAAACTCTCCTTACATAATTATGTGCAAGTAATAGGCAAAATAATATTATTTTAGTCCCTGACGGAATGTTTTCAGTTTAAATGTAGTTTCGCTACAATCCATTCCATCCTATACGCCTGCTATAAAGCTATAACCTACATGCCAGTCAGTCATACATGTACATCATTAATATTACTGAACACTTAATTATTTCTTACATCCGAGTATACGAGTGTACCTATATGTGAATAGATTTAATTACTTCTAGATCGTCCAAGTTAAGAAAAAGCATAGCGCCATTTGGAAGCAATGTTCACTATATGGGCTGTTTCATGCATTGTGTGATATTAATCTCAGTCTAAAAACAAGTACGTATATCTGAGTGTTGAATTGTCACAGAAACTTCAGCGTGTTCATAATACTTGTGTTCGTTTTATCTTTAACATTCGTTTCCACGATCATGTCTCAAAATATTTCAAGCAACTGTCTTGGCTTCGTTTGCATAATAGACGTTTGGTCCACTCTCTGTGCTTATTATACCAAATTCTTAAGTTTTCCATACCTCTTTACTTGGCTCCCCGATTTACATTTCTATCCTCCTACCATAATCATGGTACACGCTCGCAGCACAACTCTCTGTTATCAATTCCTAGTCATCATACAACCTCATACTCTCATTCATTCACCATAGCCACAGCCCGTTCTTGGAATACCTTGTCACAAGATATTAGGGGTAGTCGGAGTGTACACTCTTTCAAATCTGCGCTTATTAAACAATTATTGCCCACTGAACAGAACTAGCTCTTTGTAGTCACTCCATCTTTCACTGTATATAACATTACTTAGTCTCCTTATAAAGTATCTACAGCTAGACTTAAATTTCCATTATAACATAATTTTACATATTCCTTGTTTTACTTGTAACATTATTACTATTTTCTTTTATGACACTTATGCTCTCTATGAAGCCTGTGCTTTTTATGAAACCTATGCTTTTTACTTATTTAATTTATTATTATGATTAGCCTTAACCTTAGTCTTAGTATTAGTCATAAGTCTCTTATTCACTAATTTGCTATTTATGTAAACCTACATTGTATATATTTTCTGAAACCTGGTTGAGTGGAAGAGAAGGCCTTATGGCCTTAACTCTGCCAGGCAAAATAAATCATTTACTACTACTACTACTACTACTACTACTACTATATATATAATATTATTATTATAATAGCAACTCTAAATGTAATGTAATGTAAATGTAATGCATATAAAATAATTTAATTTATAAAAATACAATATCATTCGTGTCATTGTTTTATCTGCACTATGGATGAATAGACGCAATACATCCCACAATCGAAAATCGTTCAAAAAGAAATTATACTAACAATATTAATCTACCTACGTGTAAATTTTTGCTAGCACGAATTATTGTTCGTTATGAAATATTTTATAATTGGAATTGTGTTGATCAGCGGCGGAAAATTCTTTGTGTCTCTGTTTCGAGGAATGTGGTGTACTCGTAATATAACACTCTAATAATTATAAACGCTTGTTGAAACTAATTCAGTTTACAGTGCTGGAGATTTCTTTGTCTTCCCTGCATACCTCAACACTTCGTCATGCAAACCCATGCTTTTTTCCTAAAACACATAAACCAGCATCCTCGTAAATTCTGGCATTAGGCTCACTTGGTCTGGTGAAGAAGTTTAAATATTTGCTGTGGGGCATGCACGAGATTTTCTTGACCCGAAACATGGATCACATTCCGGCAACTACCTAATGCAAATTCCGTTGTCACTCTACTCATAAAATTCAGCGTTACTGTGCAAATAGAACTTATGCCTGCATAATTCTGGACTAGTCGTCTAGGACAGAGTGAAAGGAGTAAATCTGTGCTTTATCTTTCCGCATATACAAATAAAAAATTCTCGGGGTGGATACCATTTTTGTCTTAAGTGAGTACTTTTCTCAATAAAGGAACCTTATCCCTGAATTTTAACCGTAATTTATTAATAAAACAGTACTATCCGTACTGTTCTAATTTTTTTATTTCAGCAGAAATTTCGAAGCATTTTCCTAATTACAAAATAGGCCCTACAGTCAAATTTATTATTACATCAAAGAAAATGCACATTGAAAAACCAATACGAGTTTATTATGTTATGTTCTTCTTCATGAATAAAAGAAGATAAAGAACGGAGCTGATGGATCCAAAACACAAGAGCTAGAAACTTGAAATTTGGTACACACATAGCTTCTAGGCTGTAAACCACAGGAAAATTCCCAAAAAAATTTTTTTTTTATTTTTGGCCCTAAAAACACCCGAAAAAGAGCTCGGCATGGGCTCACTGACATTAATGTTTGCCCACTTCCAGATGAGCTAGAATCTTGAGGTTTGGAACACATATAGCTTTTAGGCTGTAAGCCATAGGAAAATTTGAAAAAAGTTTATTTTTTAAATTTTTAGCCCTAAATACTCCCGAAAATGGGCTCGGCTCACTGACATTAATGTTTGCCCACTTCCAGATGAGCTAGAAGCTTGAAATTTGGTACTCATATATATTTTAGGCTGTAAACCACAGGAAAATTCCAAAAAGGATTATTTTTAATTTTTAGCCCTAAAAACCCCGAAAAAGGGCTCAGCTCACTGACATTAATGTGTGCCCACTTCCAGATGAACTAAAAACATATAACTTTTAGCATGTAAACCACAGGATAATTCCAAAAAATTTATTTTTAAAATTTTAACCCTATAAACCTCCGAAAAAAGGGCTCGGTTTCCATGGCAACGGTATTATCAAACGTAGTTCTCATAGGGCTTAGCCAATACAGCAGACTAAATACACGCACACTATCTCCCATAGATCTTTTAAATAACCTTTCCCGAGAACCTCAGTGGGGATTTGGGTCCGCCCCAATGAGCGAAGCGCGTATCATCTATATCAGCGTTTTTCAACCTATGGTCCGCAGACATAACTAAAAATATTATAAAGCAAGTGGAAAGTAAAGAAATAAATGTTTATAACATATTTCTTTATAATGACCTTTATTTAATACCCCAAATATTAAGAATATAGGCCTTCTTTTAAAAATGGGATGTAAAATTAGCGGTCCGTAAAATTATTTACACATTATAGAGGTCCTCGGATTCAAAAAGGTTGAGAAACGCTGATCTATATGATCGCACTTCGACAGATCACCGCAGTGCCACAGCAATTTACAATGGGACGACGGCTTGGGTGATTCTGATTACACTTCTCAAGGCCTATACGTAATGCCCATGCGAAACTTTCGCATTTTCCCCTTTACAAATACATCAGAATAACTGAAATTTAGCTAAGAAATTTTGTTCATATTATACAGTTGTTTATAAGGACATAACAGATGCTTAAAAATATGTGCCTATTTCACAGAATTCACAGTATGAACATGCACGTTATTTTGTATCTTTAGCACGACTGTACGAGTTTCATAATAAGACAATACACCGAAACCACCATCATGCGGTTAACAAGCCATCAGCGAATATATTATTATTGGCAGCCATAATTAAGTAAGGAGTGATTAAAATGAAATATAGGCTACGCTACTCACATAATAGGTTCAGTGTAGGTTTAACATTAATTTTCCTTCAGAATTGACCAAAACCCCTAACAATTATCATTATTTGTTTCATTGTTGTGAACTGTTCAATCAATGAATCGTCTTTAGAGGTTAGGATCGAGATATCTAGACGAAACAATCTGTTCGAATTAAAAATATTACATTTAGTTTTAATATGATAGCCAAATTACATTTCAAAACTCAACGGTATGCAAATTAGTCATACCGGAGCGAGAAAATCTTCCGACTTATATCTCACAGGTATAATTAATCATTATTCGCTTTCAAAAGTGTAATTCATTTCCCGGGTTTATAGCAGTTCGTCCCCTGATTGGCTGTCCTCGAGAGCCAATCAAAAGGCTTGAAGGCTTCGTAAATCGCAAAATATAATATAGCCTATATGTTTTTAAATCACTTTTTTTGCTCTTTTGCGATCGCCTCCCACACGGGCTCCGTTGTCATGAGAAAGGCCCATACAAGGGCCCTGGCTATTGAAATTCTGCGGAACCTTAAAACCTAATTATGTCAAAAGCCATAAAAGTCATCACAAAACGCAAAATAGGTTTTATGTTTATTGTGGTGTGAATCTGCGCAGTTATAACCCTACCTCCTGTACCTTTGAGGCAATTAATTCATGGAAAAAAGTTTCACAAAACTCTGGCTCTCAATAGAAACAATGATTTAATAATTTTTAAAGAAAATCGTTAAAATAATTTTCGAGAAAATCACTAAAAAGCATTTTTTTAAGCGATGCTACGTAAGAGAAAGTCTTCAACATGCTTCTGAAGACATCGGTACTTTACTTCAGCTAAAACTCGATATCAAATTGAAGGGTCCTCTTCTTATTATGGAATGGGCAGAAAAAGTAATAAACTAATAAACGAACGAATTCAGTAGGGCCTACGGCCTACGGCCTACCTGTCAAAACATTATGTGGATTAATTTTTTTTATAGAGAAGGCTTTATTTTATACCTTTGACATGAATATTGAATGGTTTTGAATATGTAAAGAAATTAAAAAATTAAAACACAGTAACAAGTTACAATAATTAATGCAAAGCATTAATGCTTTGCAATGAATTTTATACAGAAAGAGATACTTGACCCAAAACAATGTTTTTTGTGGTATATATGTATCACAGGAAGCAATAATTTTTTATTATTATTACAAAAGAAGGTCACAGGAATTGTTAATTATAGTTTTTAATAATTATCATTTCAAACCGTTAGCTTATTAGCAAAAAAGAGCGTGTGTGCGCGGGTTTTTAGTTTAAGTTAAACAGAAGCTTAGTAGCTTCAAAACTCGTGACCAAGTCCATGGTTACCATACTAGATGAAGTATTAATTATATTCTGAACGGAATAGACTCATTCTACCATGTCTTCTTTTAAATTTGTTTCTATACTAAGTTATCTTTAACATGCTGCCTCGCAGTGCTATTGAGTGCTAAAGAGTTAGGAAAAAACTACCGTATCCATCAATGGTTGACTGTTAATCAACTTTATAGTTTAGCTGAAGTTTACGATTCGGACCATTCGACTGTTAACTTGTAATAGTTAACTTTTTATTTTTGTACATTGTCACGAGATATACAACAATTATTTTAATTGTTCTTTGATAAAGAAACATAAATAATAATAAATACATTTTCAGACGCTCCTTGCACACGAAATATTTGCCGATTATAAGTTTATGATAATTTTCAAACATATTCGTGAGTATCTACTGTATGATGCCACAATATTATGATTTCAGGTAAAAAAGGTTTTTAACTAAAAGAAAAAATATAAAATCTAAATTAATGAATTAACAACACAACTGAAAAAATTGTCACTGAACTACAGAAATAAGATAGTTGAAACTTTTTAAAAAGAAAGATGATTATTCAAAGTGGATCTAAATTGCTATAGAAAAATTAACATTACCAAAATGTAGTGTGTATGTGCATGAGGCATACTGAATTTTCCGCAGAATTGCATATTAAAAATAATAAAAAATTGTGTATCTTTGAAAGTAATGGTCCAATAGTGTTGAATTGTTGTACAATTATTACTTCTGGTTGGGTTAATCAATACTATAACAATGAAAAGACCCAATAGAAATGTGGAATTTTTAAAAATCAACCTTAAGCTGAGAAATGAATGGCCAGATCAAGAAGTCTGTATTTGAGTTGAACTTTGAATTTAATGCAGACTAAATTATTGGCAAGCTTTACTCATTGAAATCCGTACTACGATTGTGATAGGTATGTAAAGACATAGGCCTACGCGCCAATAAATTGAGACTTTCGAAGAAAATCTTAAAATTTACTACTTTTTCTTCGCGTGGAATTATCTAGCCAATTACCACAAGGTTGATTTACTTGGGTAATACAATTTCACTTTTGAACTCATGTTTCTTGTCTCGAAATATTTATCACGACAAGAAACATTCGTCAAGCTCAATTAAATTACCAGTACCAATAAAACTATCAGCTGCAGTAGTATTACTGTGTACATTGTAGTTGAAATACAAGTTTTTAATTACTCGTACATAATATAACTAGAAGTCTCGAAAATAGATAACTTACCACAGCAATATGAGAAATTAAAATGGTCATTTTTTTAAATATATAACCTTCTAATGCAGCAAAATATCCAATTCACATTACTTAATTAAACATGCAAACTTACATTCAATTAAGACTATAGGATAACATCAAATCCAATTGTACCTGAAACAAGAGAACACAACAATAAAAACCATGACCAAATGTAACTGACAACTGAAAAATATCTAAACAGTTTACCACGAACTTCGGAATATACGGGTGTGATTGTGGCTTAGTATAAGAAACAAGTTAAGATGTGCATGAGTTTGGCAGGTAGAAAAGACCTCATCCGGGGCACAAAAACTGACAATAATCTGGTAATCATTAGGCTGTCATCGCGCCAGAAATGAGGTATGTATTAATATTGCCGATATCGTATTCCAAGAAGGTGGGGGCTAGCATAACAAACAAAAAGCCAGCAAGCTTGTAGGCTGCAGGCTTCAGAATAACATGATTTTTAACTCTAAAAAATTTTAAGGAAAATTGGTTACTTCCTTAATAAAATTTATGAACCGTGTCGAAATACACGCGCGGGACCGAGTAATTAAGGTACCTGCGCAATTATTTGCTCCGCTGCTTTAAGAGGTTCATCCACAGCCGTCTTGAAGAAATGCAATTTTTGTCCTTTTCTCCTCTATGACTTTATTTTTGTACTGTACAAAAATTAGGAATCTTTAAACCTCGAAGCTTCGTAAGTTTATACCGCAGTACGACAATACGGAGGCGATAAAAGTTGCGGTCATTCTATTTTCTTTTTTATACTGGGTTTTCACTGCCTGACAAAGCACGTGCGTTGTAATAATTACATTTATTAAGGTCTACTCACTAAAAAGACAGCATTTTCAAAACCATGTCTATGTATTTGTGTCTGTGTGTGTATCTATTTGTGTGGGATGAAAAAGTTGTAGGGCCTATAAAAACAAAATTTAATATGTGAGTTATAATTTGTTTATTTTTTATTTTATATATGAGTTACATATCTGCTATGGATGTGACGCGAAGATTGACGGCTACTTTCTCTTACTTTCAATGGCACTTTACATAAAGGAAATTTCATTTATCCCGAGTTTCTCGAAAAATGCTCTAACGATTTTGTTTAAGTTTTGTGCTTATAAAAGTGTACTTATATTAAGAGTTAAGACTTTATTTGAAACTTTTTTTTTCGAAAAATCTAAGGAGTAGTTAGCTTAGAAGTCAGCCACCCTTGGTACAATCTCAGACATGCCTGGTGACGTGCTGAAACAAAAGAATACGCACTCCTTGCAAAAGACCTACTTGTCTTATTATACAATATCAGAACGTGAAGTGAGATAACAGTATTGACCCATTTTTTGCTTTGTTATGTAGAGTGAGTAGTAATTTTTTATGTTCTTTAAAACAATGAATTTACTTAAATAAAATATATAGATGAGTTAGTTAAATGTATGTGTTCAGTGCTAGGATGTGTACTATTTATATTGTTCATAAAAGTTTTGTTACTTTTGCTGGCTTGGAGTTCCAATAGTTAAAATAAAAACTGAATTTCGTGACATTTATAAAATAAGATAAAATTCATAAAATCTTATAAAAACACTGTCACTGAACTGTCTTTTGTGGCCTCCTCACCGCGTGTCTGTTGACCATGATTTTGCGTATCGTGGTGGCTCACGTTTGGTTCACTGGCGTCTTTTATGAATAGATGTTTCTTCTTGTGGTTTGTGGTGCTATATATTTTATTTAATTGTTCGAGTTTTATCTGTCATTTGCTTATGTTTATTTACTAACATGTATAGTGGATTTTTGAAGGTTGTTTATTGTTTCATGTATTAAGATTTAACCTGGAGAAAGTTAACACCGTAGGGCATTTTCTTCCCCTTCACCAGGGATCAATAGTATATTAGTTGTTCCAATATAACACAATAAATAACATAAAGTACATTAAATGACACATCATAACACATTAAATTATTTAAGATTTTATTAAATGACACACTAAAAGAGACGAAAGAAAAAAGCGGTACAAATGCTTTAGCTCTGTCCTTTTAAAATATGCAAAGCAGCTTCTACGAGACAGGAGTTCAGAGCGTGTCTAGTTGTGAAGAAATAGATCCAGTAGATCACAAATATTGTGGAAGAACTGAAGGAATAAGGCCCATTGAAAGTATCTCTTAAATTCAATATGAAATTAGAACAGTATTTTCGGGGATTGTTTCCCACTGTACTGGATAGGTTAATATTATGTTTTACACACAAAAAACGGCCAAATTTCATGTAATATTATTCTCCAGAAGTTTTAGAATCCATATATTGGCACATTTTATTTCTAAGAATATTTTAAATATAGGTAAAATCGGTAAGAAGTTCACAGAAAACTAACCTAAAATGGCGCTCGGAAAGGAAATGCACACACCAGAAAGTGCAGGTGCATGCTGAGAAGAAGCGATGGATCATGTTGTGCTGGAATCAGGGCTGCCAACATCATAAGACATTATATGATGTTGGCAGCATTATATGATGTTGGGCATTATATGATGTTGATAGGGTGGGTCATTTGCTTTCATTGTCTAGAACACCACTGGCCCCAAACCCTCTTCAAACTTGAGCTAACATGCCTAATCTAACATAACCTAACCTAACCTAACCTAACCTGACCTAACCTTACATGCCTAACCTAACCTAACGTCTCTTTATTTCTTGGGGGCTATCACAGCAAAAAGGAATTGAAAATACCATTATTAAAAAGAAAAATTCAAGTACTCGCCCTGGATACAGAAGTACGTATGAAGTAACTATATACCTAGACTCCTCCGTCCAATTTACAGGGTGTCTATAAAAGAACTCCGGGGTTTTAAAAATTAATATATTATTAACTATAGAAGATAGCAAAAAGTAGTTAATTTCTCCGAAACGAGTAGCTCATCAAGTTTTACTCATACCAATTGGGAATGTTTTCATGAACAGTTGGTAGCGCTGCGGAGCGTTGACCTTGAAACAACGTAACAATCAGTGCCGTCTGGAATTCCTCGCTATGGCGACGCCGCAACAAAAGGCTCAATGCGTTATTTGGCTTATAGAAACTAATTCTGTTGTTACGGCACGAAGAAACTTTCGACGTAATTATGGTGTTGACCCGCCTACGGACAAAACAATTCGCCAATGGTTAAGTGCTTTCAAGGAAACAGGAAGTGTTTTAAAGCAAAAGTCGCCGGGTAGGCCGCGTGTGTCACAAGAGAATGTGGACAGAATCAGAGCTTCATGCCTTCGAAGCCCTAAGAAATCGTTGACAAGACGCAGTCTGGAGTTGGGTTTACCAAGATCAACAGTTCATAAGGTAGTTCATAAAAGACTTCGTTTAACTGCTTACAAGATCCAACTGTTACACCACATTAAACCGGCAGACAAGATTAAGAGATATGACTTTGCTGTTTCTATGAAAGACAACATTGATGGAAATAATGATTTTTAAAAAAATGTTATTTTCAGTGATGAAGCTACTTTCCATGTGAACGGGTCTGTAAACAGACATAATTGCAGAATTTGGGGTTCAGAGCCGCCCCATGAGTTCATTGAGTATGAACGTGACATGCCCAAAGTGAATGTTTGGTATGGTCTTATGCATGATAGAGTCATAGGTCCCTTCATTTTTGCTGAAAGAAGTATCGATGGTGACGTCTACTGTGACATGTTAGAGGAGTATGTTTTTCCTCAGATAGATGACATTGAGGCGGAGAAGGGTTTAGACTATTTCCAACAAGATGGGGCACCGCCACACTTCAGTTTGCGTGTGCGTGAGGCACTTAACGCTCGACTCGGCAACAGATGGATTGGAAGGGAAGGACCTACTCCATGGCCTCCAAGGAGCCCTGATATGACTCCCTTGGACTTTTTCTTCTGGGGACATATCAAGAATCTTGTGTATGCGGAGAAAATCCGTGATGTTGGCCATCTCAGGGAACGAATAATCAATTGCGTGGCAACCGTCCCCCCAGACATGCTGGCCAGGACATGGGAAGAGGTGGAATACCGTTTCGATGTGTGCCGTGCTACTAACGGGGCTCATATTGAACTACATTAAATTGTAAAAAAACTTGAAAATGCAACTTTTCCAACCACGTATAAAGCATTTATATACGTTTTTTACTTCATTAAAATACATTGCCTCAAAACCCCGGAGTTCTTTTATAGACACCCTGTATTCGGTACCGATTCAACCACACACCATTCAGAGTCAAAGACGACCGCCTAATGACAACAGCCCGTAATAGCTAGGCCGTTCTTGCTCAAGCAACTAGCTAGTTGCCATACCAACTGCTGAAACATGGCGTTTCAAAATATATTAGTGCTGTACTGAAATATATAAACGGAGGTTGACATGGAATCAGCACACAGACACAATTAAATTACTCAATAGCATTAAATGATATAAACTTAATATTAACATACGACATGAAGAAATGACTGATGAATTTAAAAAACCATTCGTTGACCAAAGCAATGTTTTTCGAGGAAGCCAACATATTAACTGCATATAATAAATGGTGCAAAAATATATTGCACAAACTTTCTCGCACATACGTGTTAAAGGCTAGCACAGAAAAAAGAAGTAAATTATAGGGACAGTTAAATTTTATTTATTACATTTTCATAAAACTAAGAAGTATCTAGATCGGAAACCATCAGAGTAGATCTTTATGTTAAATGCTTTTACCGTGAAATATTAATAATAATAATAATAAATGATAGTAAAACTGCATATTATTAGTACTACTACTACTACTACTACTACTACTACTACTACTACTACTACTTCTTCTACTACTACTACTACTACTACTACTACTACTAGCCTACTACTACTACTACGGGAAAATTCAAATATCAGTCGCACCTTGGGATGAATTGGTCCCACCCAACCCACCCACTGATGCAGTTTCTTTTATACCAGGATCTAGCGAATTCTTCTCCCCTCGTATTATGAAGAAACTCGTGATTGGACGTTGGAGGTTTGACGTCATACCACTAGACGAGATGTGACAGGCTGATAAACCTCGCGGGTGATATAATATGCCACATTTTCGAAACCTACAAACAGTGTATCATACATTATTCTAAAATGCAAGGGCGCTTCGCTACGGCTGCCGCCTCCGCTTCGCGCACTTAACTATGTGGTTAGTGTTATGCATTATTTAGCTATATGTAGAGATGGATACAAGGCACTTGCGACAATATACAAGGACAGTGGGTACAAGGCACTTGCGACAATAAACAAGGACAGTTGGTAATTCTGCTTCGCTCAGAAACAAAATACATCACACAGTCCGTGCAAATGCGAATATCGAATGGGCGGAGCTTAAGGGGCGACTTATATTTGAATTTCGAGACAACTACTACTACTACTTAGGTTATATTGCCCGCAACTGAATGTAGGTTATATCACGTGTTTAGTATGGTTGCGTGAACCATTAGTCTATAGTAGCAACTCATTCGTGTCATCTGATTCTATTGTTTAGTGATGTCTTCTTTTGTGATATTCAGCTTAAACGATTATAATATCCAGTGACATAGCGGCGATGAGTTATGGAAAGTAAGGAAGTCCTACAAACCCGGCGTTTGCCTTTGCGAATGAGGAAACTATGAAAAACCCAAGTCAATTTGGGCGGCCACAAGGTTTGATTTGAACTCAGGACCTCTTCCCTGTTAGCCCATATCACCTCGCTGTAATTGGTTTTGGTGTGTTCATTGCGACAGAGCTAAACTGGTTGCATTTCACAACAATAAGTGTACATTAGGCCTATAGTTTTCTTGTTACTAGGGGCAACAAAATGTCATTCATATTTTAATAGACATATTGTATGTTCTGAAATTCGCATTTAAGCCGTACTTATTTCGTTTTTATCTTGATATCTATTAAACGTATAAAGAAATGTGTTAAACAAAAAATGTTCATTTTAATTTTCTCTACAACTTTACTGTGGTAGGTTTTCGTGTATCGCCTACTGTAATGGATATAATCTAGAAAAATTGAAAATGGATACGAGTAAAGTACCCCTTAAGTCATTTTTGCAGAAATACAGATATAGCCATTTTATTAGTCATAGATAAGAATTTCCGATTTTAATTTTTTATTAAAATCGTTAGAGCCATTTTTTCAAAAATCAAAATTTTTAAAAATGTTTTCATGAAAAGTCCCCTTAATATTTCAGTTGTAAAACTAAATTTCTGGGCGGCTCGACAAAATTTCGAAAAAGTCCTTAATTCAAAAAATGAAGTAAATACAATGAACCGTTTACCCGCTGTGCTTGTCCACAGATAGACGGACGGACAGACAGACAGACAGACAGACAGACGGACAGACGTCAAACAAAAACATGTTTTTCGGTTTCTAGGCATCGTGAAACATGCTTTCTCGGTGTTAACTCGATTTCGATTTTTTGTCACGATCACAATACTTTCTCTATACTACGTATAAGCGAGAAAGTAAAAGTGTAAAATACTAGGAGGTGCCCGTGGCTTCGCCCACGATAATTCTTTTAAAAAATAAAAATTAAGAGCATAATAATAATTATTAAAGAATTATATTTATTAACACTTGCACGCGAATCATTCATAAACTAAGCCATTAATAATTAATGAAACAGCTAAAATTCCGGCTTTAAAGCGCCCCCTGGGAAAACTATATCAGAATCGATTATGCAGTTCCAAAGAACCTATAAAGGAGGCCATGGGTGAACACATAATACATATTGTTTCTCAACTGTTTATTGACATGAATATGATGTGAATTTTATTTTATCAATTCAGTGTAATTTTCAGAAATTATATAATGTTTCAAGGGAAGGAATGGTTTGTTTGGATTATTATTATCAGCGATATTTCAAGAAATAAAACCATCAATATTTTACAGCTGTTGTCCCCGGCTTCGCCCGCCATTATTCATTGACTCCAGGATTTTTAAGAAAATTCCACTGGTAGATTATTAAAAATGTTTGTGGTTCAGATCTATGAAAATTGTAAGTAAAAATAAATTAGAATATTTGTTCATTGTGTTCATTTCACTTAGGCCTTATATAATAAAGAAACAGTTTTCCTTCCTAATTTTGTAGTCGTCATGAAACTTTAGACTGCGAGAGACGAACATCGCCGAGTATACCCGATGTCTCACGAAGCGGGCGAGCAAGCACGCTATTTAGGGCCGTTGAATTGTATAAGAGTAGATAGATTAGTGATGACATTGTTGATAACTCAGGTCTAATGATCGATTTGCATTTAAATTAAATAAAATGGAAACTGATTATAATAATGATATACTAAATCAAATAAATAAACAAGTGGAATAAACATTAAATTAACACCTTATCACAATGATAGACTCACCGGTATCTTGTTAGATAAAATTGGTTTATTACAGTACCTAGACAGTCTGTATGTTTATACTATACATATTAGAGTACTGTACATATGTTTTCAAATTGACCCGAAATTACTGATATTGTTTTATACGATCAACATTCTATAATTTTAACAATTTCAACAACAAAACCGAAATAACTTAAGTGTGACTTAAAATGCATGCCATTGTAAGAATTCACTATGGCTGCAAACTAGAAAAACTGTGTTTGCTTCTTTCTCTTTCAGTGTTAGCCCTTTACGAGAATCGGACAACGAATCCTCAAAAATAGGTTTAACTATTGAACTATTAGTGTCTGCAATTTTATCTAGGTTACGTTGTTATGAGTCTTATATGAGCTGAATCCATTACACAATTTTGAATTGTCATCTCATCATAATGGCGGTGATTTGTTTCAACCATCGGACATTTAAGTACGATAACGCTTTAATGGATAGCCGATGGATTCCATCAATGGAATTAAAATCGCTCTGATGAAAGCTCGATCCCATCGGATGGATCCATCGATGAATTTAGAAACTCGCCTTATGTGTCAATGACTCGTGATACAGTATGTGGAAAATACGAAACACCACTGGAAGAGGTAATCTGGAGAAAAAAAAAGAAAGAAAAAAAACTAGGAAAATTTTACGAAACAGGGAAAATGGATGCAAGGGATTGCAATAATATTATTGCAAACAATTAATTATTAAATTTTAATCGCCGCTATGGTAGTAATTGGGTAAATAAGGAGATAGGCCTAAATTAAAAAGGTAAAATAACATATAAATCGGAGAAATTTCATTAAACTAATTTGTTTGTAAACCCTCCGCCAGCGAACATATTTAATATACGGTATACCTGACCGAAAAAAAGATACAATTTAGATTGAAAATAATGTAGCCCTACGTGCCATATCCTATTCTATCCAATTTTGTTTCTGTCACGTAAGTTACAATATATTTCCAGGGTTGAGTTCAATTAGACAGTACTGTAGACCTATCTCATATTGTGAAACGGAACCGTTATGTTTTTAAATTGTGGTAGCCTACACGTGAAGTGTAGAGAATATGTGGAAGTCAGTTAAAACTGTCAAATCAGGCTATATTAGTAAAAATTATGACATTTCGGAGGAAGAGAATTTGGTTTTACATCAAAACTTTATCGTTTCTGTTATGGTCAGCAAGTCAGCAGAAGGTGACAAGTTATAAAATCAGAATTTCTGTGGGAATCTTGAGGTGTAGAGCCATTATATTTTTAAACACTAAACAAATTCGTGGGAAAGCACTATGACATAGTCGAACACAACTAGCTCATTCGGTTTTGCAAGGGAGACGTCTCAAAATATTTCGATAGAAAAATATATACCTTAAGATCTATAGGCCTAATGGAAAATCTATCCTCT
Organism: Ectobius pallidus; assembly: GCA_964059195.1. NCBI lineage: Eukaryota > Metazoa > Arthropoda > Insecta > Blattodea > Ectobiidae > Ectobius > Ectobius pallidus. Next base: position 36,930,922 of record CAXKWD010000006.1, read on the forward strand.
TGAAGCTTAGTCGTTTTAGCAAAAATAGTAATAAGTGTACATAGTGTTAGTAATAAGTTAATAATAATAATAATAATAATAATGACTCTATATCAATAAACATTAATAAACACGAATTTGTATTATTACATTCAATATTGTTATTGCATATGGGCATCCACTCTTATACAATTCAACGCCCCTAAATAGCGTGCTTGCTCCCTCACTTCGTGAGATATTGGGTATACTCAGCGATGTTCGTCTCTCGCAGTCTAAACTTTCACTAAGATTACAAAATTATGAAAACCGTTTCTTTTTTTATAAGGCCTAAGTGAAATGAACTCAATGAACAAATATTATATTTTATTTTTATTTACAATTTTCATAGGTCTGAACCACAAACATTTTTAATAAACTGCCAGTGTAAATTTCTTAAAAATCCTGGAGTCAATTAATAATGGCAGGCGAGCCGCGGGCACCAGCTGTTGATAGTTTAACCCTGGAAGTATCGCGGACAATAAAAATCCAAACAAACCACTCCTTCGCTTGAAAAATTATATATTAATTTCTGAAAATTACAATGAATTTATGAAATGAAATTCACATCATATTCATCTGTCAACAAACAGTTCAGAAACGATACGTATTATCACTGTTCTCAGGTAGCTTTGGAACTGCATAATCGAATCGGATATCGTTTTCCCAGGCGGCACTTTCTAATCGTGGAATGTACTCTAAAGCCAGAATTTTAGCTGTTTCATTAATTATTAATGGTTTAGTTTATGAATGATTCGCGTGCAAGTGTTAATAAATATAATGCTTTCGCTAAATATAATACTTTAATAATTATGGACTAATTTTTAATTTTTCAATTAATTATCGTGGGCGAAGCAACGAGCACCTGCTAAGTATAAGACAACGCAATAACAAATGTGAAGATATAAAGTTACGATAGGCCTAGGCCTACTAGTAGGCCTAACAGCAGTAGTATAGAAGACTCGATAGTAGTATTAGTAATAGTTATCATTATGAGGAACAGTATTGATTGCTTTATTATTTGCAACAAAAGTAGCAGAAAATAGCTCTAAGCTAGTATAGCTCATTGGACCTTCTGTTTTGATATGTAATCTTCTCTTCATAAGCTTGTAATGAAAACCCGATTTTCAGCCTACTCTAATCAGACTGTCGCCTACAAGGTTCGAGAAACAGGGTTTTGATGTAATCGGCATGCTACAGTCTGGTTTCAGTAAGTTCCTCTTGAACCTGAGGACTGTATTTCAGGGCAAGCTTAGGCTTAAGTGTGACGACAAAGTTTCACCAAACCAGAAGGTTCAGTGAAACATACGATTCCCATTATCTTCTAGATTACTTTATGTAAATTTATTAAATTAATTCAATGTGTATGGTACTAGGGCGTATAAAAGTCATTGCTCTTAAATGCAACAAATAAGAAAGTATTTTAATATGACTATTTAGTTCATGAGTCAGTTCCAATCCATTATAAGAACATGTGGAAGTTTAACCAATCGCAACTGCCAATCATCAAAATGTATAATTTATCTTTTATCATTTTAATTTGGCGAAATCTAAAAACAGGGCTCCCCTTAGGCCTATGCTCCGCCCACTCGATATTCATATTTCCACGGACTGTGTGATGTATTTTGTTTCTCAGCGAAGCAGGGTGACCAACTGTCCTTGTATATTGCAGAAAGTGCCTTGTACCCACTGACCTTGTACACTGTCGCAAGTGCCTTGTACCCACCTCATTATATCTCCCGCGAGGTTTGTCAGCCTGCCACCGGTCGTCTAGCGATATGACGTCACACCTCCAACGTTCATAATACGAGAACTGAAGAATTTGCTAGATCGTGGTATAAAAGAAAGTGCACCATTTTGGGTGGGTTGGGCGGGATACGACTATCCCAAGGTGCGACCTGTTTTTAGATATTCCCTTTAATTTTTCCTTACGTACATGCACTTGTTTTTATTATGTACACAAAACTTCGTACCTTTATCTTTTTTGATCAAAAACATTAATCAATGAACACATCGATTGGGTATGTATAATAAGCTGCACATAAACAAGAGAAGATATTAAAATAATGTACAGTTTTATATGTAGTGAAGCTGATAAATTGCATGATAATAAATACAATACTGTTAACACGATATTATTAATTGTAGCAAGAAAGTTAATCCGAAATATAAAACAGCTGACATAAAGTGCAGTGCGACTGTCGGTACAGCGACTATGTTATAGCCTATTAGGCCTATATCGATTGTCTTGCCATAAGCTACCTCGCTGATAATGATACAAATAGCGATATGTTCTGTTAATTTTCTTGGTAATAGTTAATCATAACATGCTTAATTCTGTGAGTATTCGCTAAATAGACACAGTGGACATAACTCGAGGTCCGCATTCTCTCAAGATAAATAATTTATCGATATTAATCCTTATCTGTCGTTACATATCCTTGATAAAAAATATTTTTTACACTTTGTTCAAATGGTTGAGAGAGAGGCCTAATATTTGCATTGTATCGATACGAAATGTACCTTAACAGAAGTGCTAGAAGTAATCTTTACGCAGCACTCTCCTATTCAGTGGCGAAGTTTTAAGTAGTTGCTAGAGGGGTAAGCAATACGTAATTACCTCAGAAGGGAACATCACTATATGCCCAAACAGGAAAAAGTGCAAAATAGACATTAAGTGGATATTTATGTATCTCTACTCAAAACGAGAAGGGGAAAAAAATATACCGATTTGTCTCTCAAACTATTATATTACAAGTAGTTTACTAAGCCAAGAATCTTGATACATTTTGCTCGTGAACTCCAATAAAATTTCAATGTCAGGGCCAAGATCAAGTTATTCAGCAGATCTGTAGTAAAGATTTCGCCACGAGACAGTCGGATCTGAACCTAAAACATCTGAGTTTAGATGAACATTTAACCATTTAGCCATAATAGATAACATAGTTCCTTTTTATTTTTTGTGAAAGTACAGATTTAGCAAATTAGGGTAGGCCTATCAGTAAACATCTCGATACCAAACACAAAAAACAAAGGAATATTTTATCTTAAGTTCTTTTTACCTCAGTGTTTTGAGTGAGCTAGCATGCCAATGTCCAGTCTGCGAAAATTCGTATAGAATAGTGTAAGGGACAGTTAGAGTCGGCGCATAAATGTTTTACACCGGCCCTAAAGTAATCAAGTCTAACTCTAAAGTAAGACGAATACTGTGCATTAAGTGGGACAGACTTACTAGTTTACTTTAGTGTCCCACTATCTAAAACATTTCCGTGCATACTACATGCTAATCGTTACTAATGAAGGAACTTATATGCCTATACCAGCCATTAAAGTATTCATATTTTCCTCTCATTTCGCACTTCCAAGGTTGTTTGGAAATGAAATAAATCTGTTTCAGAAAGCTTATCAGGCCCTGATGATGTGACGTTCTTGACAAGACGCGGAGTATACCATCCCTGACTAAGATGATGATAAAGCTTGTAATTAGATTCCGTTTGTGTCCGTGTATGATGTTATATAAAATGAAGGTCGTGGTATTGTATGGCCCGGGCGGCGTGGGCCACATAAACGTCTCTACAAGAGGAGGTAAAACTATGGGACAGAAAGAGAAAGAAAGTGAAAGACACTATTTCGCAGTAATAAGAGGGAGACCTAATAAGAATTAGTGGATGTTTTCTAAAACAGGTATCATAATAAAGGATATATACGCCTAATAGGCTTAGTAGGCCTATTATGTATACAGAGAATGTAATATGTTTACATGATACTAGAATGGTAGCCTACTGCAGCCTTCAGCACAGGCGCCGGCTTGAAAATATTCTAAGGGGGGGGGGGGGGCAAGAATGGTATCTTTAGTAATTAGCCTATACATAGGCCTTATATTATAAAAAGTTATATTTTTGGGAAAGTACTTTGCCTCAACCAGTAAAGTCGGCGCCTTTGCTGTACTCTACCATCTGAAACCTAATTAAGAAACTTCAATTTCTCCAGTTAAGGGTTATAATATTTTATAAATATAAAATATAAACAGAATAAAGTTCCGCCTTCACCCTTAACATAAAACTTAACTTATCTGGATCCACTTAAAATCAGCATTTATAAGACAGACACAAAAATATAAAATATTGTTGTCAAATAAAGGTCACAGTTATGTAGAAGAAGGCTGGTATCTTCTGCGTGGAACCAAGGTGCGTCACTACTTAAAAGAATATGCATTTCGGCGTTTTTGATGCGCCATCTTCAGTTCTGTCTTGATTTGTATTCAACACCACATTTCTCTCATATAATGAAGTTCAGAGAAATGTGGTGTTGAATACAAATCAAGACAGAACTGAAGATGACGCATCAAATACGCCGAAATGCTTAGGCCTATTCCATTAAGTAGTGACGCATCTTAGTTCCAAGCAGAAGATTCCAGCCTTCTTCTACATAATTGTGACCTTTATTTGACAACAATATTTTATATATTTGTGTCTGTCTTTTGTCCACCGCTGTGGCTCAGGGGATGCGTCCAATCCTCTCACGCAGCGGGCCCGGGTTCGATTCCTGGTCGGGACAAGTTACCTAGGTGAGGTTTTTTTCCGGGGTTTTCCCTCACCTATGAGACAAATGTCAGGTAACTTTAGGCCCTTGTGGTCCCCGGATATCATCTGGCCGTCATTATCACCTTCATCCTCATCCTCGCCTTGTTCTGAGTGAGTGTGTGTGTGTGTGTGAATGGTGTGTATCGTCCTATGTGTTCGTGTTGTCTCGGAGGTGGCCCCGGCATTGGGCTGATCACTCATCCGGGGAGGCCCTCCATGTCCTTGTCTGGTCAAAAAAGTATGTATGTGATCCAAAGGTAATCCCTCTCCCGACAGGTCGCGGCCCTGTAAGGCCCGAGCGGCTTGGGTCGCTTAAATCCTAAAAGGGAGAGGTAAAACTACGAAAAAGAAAGAAAGAAAGAAGTGTCTGTCTTTTAAATGCTGATTTTGAGTGGATCCAGATAAGTTAAATTTTATGTTAAGGGTTAAGGAGGAACTTTATTCAAATATAAAATCTGAATCCTAATTCACAGCAGCCAAAGAGTTTGAAGCAATGACAATATCATCCCCAAAGTCTCGTGATAGTTATTTAAAAAAATTAACTTATGCATTCACACTGACGCGAACACACAGTAGCGTACTGTAAATTAAAGCCGGGGTACAATAATTTTATATTCGACTACGAAATGAAAAAGGTCCACATTATCGCGAATTTCAATTTAGTGAAATCCGAAATAGTGTGTTCTTACTGTTGTCACGAGAACTGCTGCATTATTTTAAAAATGAAAGGATATATTCTCATGAGACATGACGCTATAAAAACAAGGCAGGTCAAGAGGCTATCGCGAGAAGAAATACTTGTAGGGATAAGGTTCAGTTCTCACAAAATTTGTTGCCAGATACTTCTCTCAAGCATAATAGTGTTTATTATCAGAAAGCATAAAATTAACTGAGACCTACATAACAGCACAAAGTTCATATTACGTCATCAAAATAACAGACATAATGCATACTTGAAATATTTATGTATAAATAAGATGCAACGCCCTTCTGATGGGGATTGTACTGTGTTCTGTGCAACAAGTCAGTTGAGTTACAGAATCGCCATTTTCATTCTGTAAACTCATGAAGCTTATTCGATAATAAAATCTATGTTTACTAGTATCAGAAAAGGGTCATTCTTACACAAATTACCGTTTTTCCTCCTCGGCAGGATCCCCAGATTGAACATTCAACTTCGTTTTTTCTGAACGACTGGTTTTCCATGGCATCATACCACTATTGTAGTTTACGAAATCACATAGGAATCACGAGTTTTCTCGTTTTGTGATTGTACATGAGGTTTTGAAGTAGGTGGAACGTATTGTATTTGTAATGAGTGTTTCTTTTATTCATGTCCTAATTCAACATGTTTTCAGGTTTTTTAATATAGAAATGGACTGAGCTTTGTAAGCTCAATCTTATTTTCACTTTTCTTGCTGTCCTTCCTCCTCGATATCTGGTCGGAAATTGGTCGTAGGGGGAAAAGATGACGCAATACTTCGTTCTCTCTACATCACCCTCCTCACCACCCCTTAATTCTTCTTTGGGGAGCACTAGACCGGGTAACACTCCTTATCACAGTTTCCTGTGACAAAGATGCAAATGAACTTCCTGGCTCGGATTATTCTTTTTTTTAATTCTGAAACATCCTCTAGACAATTTCATTTGGATGTTGAACTAACATTCATCAGCGAATGATGATTCGTTTTGGGCCTTTTCATGTCAAGAAGTCAAAATGTAACAGTCACACTCCTTATTTTTTTCCACTTTTTTCTTTACATAAACATGAATGTTACGTTCCACGATGTATACATAGAAATTATTTAGAGTGGCGCAGAAACTCGCATGGGTTTGGGGCGAAATCCGAAAAAGACAAATTGCTTGATTTCCCCAACTAGAAATATCTTTTACAGGCCTGTGACACCAAAACGGTAATTTTTTTGAGAATGACACAAAACACACTACATATAATTTGTAATTGAGTATTGATAGTATTGACAAAAATAATCGGAACGAAGCTTAAAGGGCTTAAAGTTTACTAATTAAAAAGAATTTGGTTCTGACACGTGTTCTAAGCGATGATTCGTTCGAATGATACCAAATTGTAAACATAAGCACATGATCGTATAAGACAAGTTGTGACGGAGCCCGATTATTTATTTTCGAAAGGGTGGAAACAAGTCAAGGTCAAATTTCATACATGCTAAGGCGAAGGATGTAGTTAATTGTATAAAACATTGTTGAGGTCATCAAATATGCAGGAAAGTGTGTAACTTAGATAAGCGTATCAAAAGAAAAATAATCATTCCGAGCATTCTTTCGTTACTTAGGCCTACATAATTTCTATTCAATAATAAAGGAAGGAAAACTGGATTTGCTCCTATTTATGTTGTTTCGCGCCCAACTTACCTACTCTAGTAGGCCTACAGGGATTTCTCAATGATTCTTGAGGGAAAGAACAATTTTTATTCATTTTAAAATATGAGTGACTATTTATCGGTTGATGATTATATCGCTTACACATCATAATATTTTTGTAACAAAAAGAGAGAGAAGGGAGATAAGCAGAGAGAGCAAGAGTATAAGAAAGTGCGAGAGGCAGAGAAAGAGAAAAAGAGAGATCGATAGAGAGAGAGAGAGAGAGAGAGAGAGAGAGAGAGAGAGAGAGAGAAGGGAATAAGTAAAAGAGGAGTTCTTGAAATAAGTTTTGAATTGAACTCCATTGAAAATTCAATAAGTAGGCTATATTGCTTGATGGATCACCATTAAAGCCTCATTAAATTTAAAAGAAGAAACCAACGAAATGAAGAGTAGTTTACAAACTTAATGATTTACTTATTGACAAATCTTTATATAGCCTACATGTACATGCACGTCATAATGTACATAATTTTAAGACAAAAACTAACAGTTTGTAAAGTAGATCACCATTAATAATTAATGGTCTTCTACTATTGGTTTTTGTTTTAATACTTAATGGTGTTCTACTATACACACTATTAGTTTTGATCTTGGAATCGAACTAGGGCATAACCTATAATGTTTACAAATGTAGGCTATTAGAAAAATATATTATAACGTAAGTAGCAGTAGTAATTGTCACCTAATTGACTACATAGTAGTATTGTTGATTAGTTGACTATATGATAGTCGTGGCACGCTGTGTAACATATTTTTATGAGTGTGTTTACCTTTTTATTATTTCGCTTATAGGCCTACCATTGTTATGCATTGATCGGCTTTATATTATTCTAATTGTAAGCTGTGCAGCAATTTGTATGCAGTTTCAATTATATTTCACATCTTACATCAAGCGCATGAACTTGAGCTACATCAGGCTATTTTAAATCTCACTTGATTTCTACTAGAATACTGGGGATAATCATGCTCAAATCTCGGGGCCGGCGGGCGTGTCATTTGTGGTGGACAAAGCCGTGACCTTTGGTTTTTTTTCTCGGGGATCCTCCCGTTTCCCCCTTCATTCATTCCACCAACACTCTCCACTTCAACTTCCTTTCCCCCCTCATTATCATCCCGTTCCCCTTTACTGGTTCTCGGGCCAGCTCCTACTGCAGACTCTGCTGCGGGCCTCCCCCGTCCTGCCCCGTTGCTTGTGGTCAAGAGTTGCTGGTGGTGTACCCCACCTTTGGCTCTCAGAGGGACCCTGGGTTAGTGGCGCACGTCAGGGTGTGCCGCGCCTGTGGGGCTCTTATACGAGGGACCCTGGGTACGGTGCACCTGGAGTAATACCTGGTCCTTGTTGGATGTAGGAGACCTCCGTGGAGACTCGTGGTGGAGTCTGCTGACAGGCATGCACATCATTCCGTCTCCTAGTGGGTGCACAATGGGCCCGCCTATGTGGCCTAAGTGCGCGAGTCCGTCAGGGCTCAGCCTCTGAACGAACCATACATATACTAGGGATAATCATACAATTCAAGTTGAATACAAATAGTCGAACAGCACTCAATTATAATAATATAAAACATTACAACGCATTACAATTGAAGCGTTTATTTTTATAAGGGTCAAAGTGGAAAAAAAACATTATTTTTCAACTGATAATTTTAAATGGATCTATGTACCCATACCAATGCATTTCAGAAGGATCCAAGGTCCAGGGAAAGCCACGTTATGAGCAATAAGTTAAGTTGTAGTGCTGGGTCTAAATACAGCAAGTCTTTCTGTGGGTCTATATCCTGTTTTCTACACAATCATGATTTTGGCACAAAAATAAACGCTTCAATTCTAGGATAATAGATAATAAAATATCTTCACACTCACTCATACAAGTAAGCTACACAGTGAGCCAGAGTATCACAGTGTAGCCTACAGTATCATATAATTAACTAATAAACAATTATATACTACTATTTAGTCTATTAGTGACAATTAGTCCCACTTAAGCTGTAATATATTTTTCTAACACTTTTATATAGACTACAATTTGATTTAGGTTCTACCCTGGTGCAATTTTAAGACAAGCAGTTTGAATAGTAGATCACCATTAATTTACATGTTGCCTATGTGTGTGTGTATATATATATTATATGTGACAATTGCCAATTGCCAATAATTAAATAAATCAATAAGTATGTAAGCTACGCATACTGCTCTTCTTGTTGGTTTCTTCCTTCAAATTTAATGAAGGTATAGGCCTAATAATACAATAGCCTGTAATTAATTCCACCTTCATTGGATCAAACATGAAAATCATCAACGTAAAATTCAATAACCTTATGATCCAAAGGGAAGCTCGAAGGAACATAAGCTTGATCGAAGGTAGCTAAAGAATGACATCACATTTCCCAAATGCGCCCTAATTAAGCCCAAAAGATGTACTTTCTTTTTTTTAAAATTAAGGACGTCTTATTTTAACTTTTTGAAGTCCGCCGTACATCGATTGTAACCACTACTACTGCTAGGGTGGTGGTACTTTTATGTTACCACCATCTTCCCATTTTGCGCTCACCAGGGCAGCCGCTTCGCTTGTAACACCTCCGCCTCTCTAGGCGGAATAAAGTAGTTACGGAAAACTTTGTAAGTATCACTGGCTAACAAACAAAAGCTAAATTTAAGTTGTTGCGATTAGGCTACCGTACCGTAATTTCCTATTGTGAGATATATTTTATTGTTAAGGTATTTTAATACCAGTATTCTTTATGCTTTAATGTTATTTTAATGTTAATGCTATTTTCATGTCTGTCATGTAGATTTTTAACAATTGAAGCCGTTCGCTCGGGCGTCACTTATGAAGCCGTTCGCTTGGGCGTCATTTATATTGTCGATCAGTAGATATTGTACCTGTGAGATGTGGGCTGCCGGCTTAGTCAGTCGGATCGAGCAAGGGCTTCGTGGTGGCGACGTCTGTGTTCAAGCATCAACAATCACAATAGCTAGGATATTGCACAGGGGTTATATATATGTACATAAAAGGCACACGATGTAAAATATACTTATATATTTTAAAACTTTTATGACAAAAATATATCGTCACTCGTACACTTTTGGTGTAGGTGCCCTCACATATGAATGGCGACCTATTTATACTTCATCCACGTCACATACACTTTGCTAATATAATTCTTCGCCTCGCCTAGGGTAATATCGCTAGTTGCACTTACAATTCGCAGTCTTAATTATTTTGGGTCCGTACGGAAATATCCTTTACGGGGAAGAAACAACAACTTTATAGGCCTATTATAATAAACACGCGGCTTTTATAAATAACTTATCCTACGTGTGTATAATGCACAGGCGAGTGGCGTGGAGTAGTTGTTCGGAAACTTGTATGGAGTGCCCCAATTTGCTGGCGGAGGTCCTTTTTATACATTTTGGAGATGTGACGTAATTTGGTCGTAATACGGGCCCTATTGGGTGACAACTTCGCGCCACGGGTGTTTATTGGTTGAAAAGTTTTTAAAGAGGACGTTAAGAATCCGGGAATCCTGAAGGAACAAAAGTCAGACTGTCAGGAACAGCCATTAATTACGAAGTAGACTCGAAAACTAGCGGGGGAGAGACAGTTCTATAGAAATTGGAACTTTCCTTGATAATTCCGAATTGGAATTATCGAGGAAAAATTGAATATCATATTCCGGTAGCTTGTTTCTCGCTGAGTCCGGTGGTGTAAAATTCTCTATGAAAAGATGTAAATTTAATATGTTAATCAATAAAAACCGAATAAATAATTAGTCCTGTAATTATATTAATTGAGTGACATATGAAATGAAAGGGAGTAAATAGATCTATCGAACGGTAATATTAATATAGGTGTCATAATTTTGGTATGGTCTTAATTGAAGAAGAAAAGTTAGGATATTTGAATTTTAACGGCCAGTGGGAAGAAAGTCTCCATAGGGTGCCGTACAAACTTCATAGGGGATCTCATACCAGCTTCATTTGACCCAAGTCAAAAATTTTATAAAGAAAATGACGATATTCGTAAAATATGGTTATTGAATTAAAAAAATTTTGATTTGCCTCGACTTCAAAAACATCATTATATGAGCAAAGGTATTGTACGTGTTAATGTAGCAATTCTTACTTGTAATAACATATAGGAGTAACATAGTACCCTTAATTCTAATAATTACTTACTTGATGTATTCATAGTATCTGAAAAATAAAAATATCAACTTATTTCCTATGTAGTTGAAAAGTAATTATATCAATTCAATTTTCATGTATCTAAAATTGAAAAACATGAAATATTAACTTATTCCTTTGTAATTTGACATCGTACTTAAAAATTGAAGTATCAACTTATTTCTTTATGTAATTATCCTTAAATCAAATATGGAATTATCTCTTATGAGTATTTTCCTTTCACACATTAATTAGACAGTAGCTATACCCTTCACATTAAAATATGAAATATTTTCTTATGTACTAAGTTGTACAAATTTTATTGTACAATAAATTGTACGAAATTTCCATCCACCACAAATGTTATCCATCTGCCTTTCCGTTAGGTAACTCTATATGTATTTCATTCACTGGAACTTATGTTAAAATAATTCTGACTTAATGCTTATACCTCTTATAAATATGTTTAATGTGACCTTTAATTTCATAGTCTCGAATTCTTAATTAATAATGAATTCGTATGTCCTTTGTTACTCATTACTCATGGTAATATATCTATATACTCATGGTATTGTACATAATTAACAGTTTTCTCTCTCATTATCTTTACATCAATACTACGTCACATTATTAATTATTTTCGTTGTTTCACTGCATGAAATTCTCAGGTATTATTATACATTTAGTTCATACAAATATTACATCGGACACTTACCTTATGGTAATTTCTTAGGCAGAGTGTAACTTATTAGGTGAGATTTATGAGTTTCAAAGGGTTAAATCATATACATATCTCTAATTTTGTAGCTAAATATTTTCCATGTGAAGTGTATATTAAAAATAAAATTTAAAATTTGAAATGATAATATAGTATTAAATTCACAAATTCGTAATCTCGGCTGTCGGATCGATATCACATCACTTCAGCTTTGCCTTGACAGTAAGAGCATGAACCATAATCATATATACACTATGTACAAAATATTTACATATACGAAACCTTAATCGGAGTTCCTTCACATTCGTCGAAACTGTATGGGTTGGTGTCATGCACCAAATGCCATACCTACATCCTGTCCATTCGGAGTAGGATTCATTTTCTCTAATACTGAGGGTGCTTTCGCAACAGGGAAAATACCTCACCCGCTGCGTTTAATGTGTATATAGATCCGAGGTCCGCGATCACGAATATATGCATATAATTTAGACTCAAGAACGTGTTTTGTCCATTCCAAGGTCCTTGCTTCATACATAACTTACAATACTATTCTTATTCTTCCCATTTAGGGGTTTTCTTATGAAGATTGGGTACGGTATTTCCTTATTAATTGCTTATGGTACCGATGTTCTCTGTACCCTCATTCATTACATGGATTGTCCCGATGTCCCGTGCGTTACCCATAAGCTTTTGAAGATTTTGATCTCCCGCTTGGAGCTGCCCTATTTTCTTAAGTTTATCATTCAGATAATAATTATCCCGCAGATTCATTTTCATAATCCTTATTCCTTTCTCTTGACTTATAGGTTCACAATCATTATTCCCTTATTATTACGATTATTACTTATTATTCTTCTTATCATCAGGGATATTAGCAAGAGCATCTTTATTTCTTAATTCCTCTTTGCATATTAACTTAGCGACATTCATATTGTTAACATTTATATATTCCACACACACAATATCCTTACCGATATTTTCATCGTCATCATTAGAAATTACAATCTGTCTTACGAAAGATACAATCTGCTCTATTTCGCCTTCGTCAATAAAATGCAAAATTCCTATCGTTATTAACTCATCTGTGTCAGTTTTCTGAATGAGGTCACTAGTATTCTCTTTCACGGTGTTATTTATCACTTTATAGCTCGGGCATTGTGTCAATTGACTCTAAGGGTCTTCCATTGTTATGAGCAACGCAAGGTTCTTGGGCTGGAAGAAATCCTTCGACCCTTAATTGTTTAAAGATTCTTCACGGTTCTGAGGGGTGAGTGGTCGGCTTTGTTGTCGGGGTGTTTCTACTTCCTGGTTCTGTCTGCGATCGTTTTCCCCTGGACTGACTGTCTCGTAATTATCCCTATTATATGGTACATATTTATTATCAATTACTCTTCCTTGGTTTCTATATGAACTGCGACTATTCCGGACTCCATTGTAACCCGATCGGTACGCTGGGCGTCGATATCCCTGCCTATTGAAATCCCTGGTTCGATTCCAGTTCCCTCTCTGAAAGTTACTGCGTCCACCATATGGCTGCGGCCTATAATTATTATTCCAACCCCGGGAATACCTAGTCTGGAAACTTTTACGTTGGTTGAAACCTCCCTGTTGCCGGTAGTAACCTCGTCCATTTTGAGGTGGCCTCGCACTATGATACTCATTACCACTTTCGGAATATGCGATATCCCGCGGATAAGAAGGCTGGTCGTTTTTTGGACTGTCGTGTGACCCGTCCTCGACTTCAAAAAGTCCATCAGTTCTTATCATATTAATCTGCCTATTGCCATTATTTACTTGATTATTAGTAGGCCTACGGGAATTACGATCTGGAGGATTATTTCTGAAATCACTTCGGCCTTGGCTGGGCTCTTGTAAAGATTGCAGCAATTTCATAAGTTCTGGTATAGATTTTGGACAGGCAACAATCAAGGAATTCCGGATGTAAGATGGGAAATGCGACGGAATTGCATATAATAATTCGTCCTCGCGAATTACTGGTACTAATAATTGTCTCAACTCACATAGCGACAACAAATACTCCGTATATGACATACCTGTGTTCCTGTCGTATCTGCCATGAAAGATTTTATCCCTGATTTTACCCTGTTGCAACGGACCCCAAAACTGGTTCAAAAATTCGCTCTTAAATTCCTCGAAACTCATAGGATGCGCTTCGGTAATTACATGAAACCACCTTAACGTGTTCTTTTTCAAGGTTCTTTCTACTATCGCCATTTTGTAGGAGGAAGGTATATTTCTTAGTGAAAAATAAGACTCTAACTGCTTCAGAAATCTCACAGGATTCTGGTCATTTTCATTTGCGAACGAAGGCAAAGGCAAATCTGTAGAATTCAATACACTATGCAAATTCATATGGTCATCGATTTTACAGTTAGCAGTAGTTTCATGTAACTCCGATGGCGTACGGGAGGTACTGGGCACAGCATCTGGAACTTGTTTTCCCTGTGCTGGGGTACTCTGTGGTTTAGGTAGGCTACACTTTGGGGTTCTGAATCCTTAGCCTGACTATCATTAGCCACTGGGGGAGGGGGAGGGGGATTTTCCAGTAGGACCTCGCACTCTTGTAACCTGGAATTGACTCGTTTTAATTCTGACTGGAGCCTAAGTACTTGGTTACTCGTGGACTGAATGAGGTTCATAGCCTTCCCCGTGGTTTGTGTGTTTTGTTTCACAGTATGTTGTAAAGTGCCAATATGTTTAGTATTGTTTTCAGTATTATTTAGGTTCTGCTGTAGGTTCTGATGTACAGTTTCAATTTGTTGTTGTGTATTTCGCTCCAATGTCTCGACCTGGTGTGATATCCTCACATCAACGTCGACCATTTGAGCAATTAGTGCTTCTTGTTGACGTGACATAGTTTCAATTAGTTCGTTATTTTGTGTAGTGACTTTGTCCAGTTGTTCTGAAATGGTAGAAAACTTATTTTCTTGTTGTGTAATCTGTTCGGTAATTCTGTTCTCTTGTTGTGTTATTTGTTCTGTAAGCTTATTTTCTTGCTGTGTAATTTGTGCAGTAAGTTTGTTTTCCATGCTGGAAATTAAATTAGTTAGCTGTGCCAACATGTCACACTGACTGGGAGCAGGCTGTGAGGGGGGATTCGAGCTATTGCCTGAAGAAATTACACCGGCAGGTTCGCTTGTACTTGCAGCACTAGTATGAATTTCATGCACACTTTCACTTTCATGCACAGGTTCATTAAGAGTATCCATCGGTGAGGCAGATCGAATTGACATAGTGATCTTATTGTTCCGTAATTTCATATAATTGTATATATAGATAATAAAAAATATTTATAATCTCGTGTAATAACGAAGAAAAATATGAAGCTTTAGAAAAATGAAATTTTACTCTTATTTACAGAACAATAAGATGAATAGAAATTTGTACTCACAAGCAAACTTTATGGCCGTACAGCTGGTCTCAATGGTGTCTCGAGAAGGTCAGTAGTCCAATGACGAATTCGTTCCGCTGAATAGTTTGAGGAGGGTTTAGGATTACTTTGTGGACAAAAAAATCACTTGGGAGGGCTGATGGAGAAAAACTTTCACTCGTATCCAGTTGGTGTGATGAGTAATGAATAGTGTTGTTGATTAATTGATTGTTGAAACTAATTAATAAAACACAGAACATCATTCATGCCTTATACGTTGGGTCGTCATTTATGAAGCCGTTCGCTCGGGCGTCACTTATGAAGCCGTTCGCTTGGGCGTCATTTATATTGTCGATCAGTAGATATTGTACCTGTGAGATGTGGGCTGCCGGCTTAGTCAGTCGGATCGAGCAAGGGCTTCGTGGTGGCGACGTCTGTGTTCAAGCATCAACAATCACAATAGCTAGGATATTGCACAGGGGTTATATATATGTACATAAAAGGCACACGATGTAAAATATACTTATATATTTTAAAACTTTTATGACAAAAATATATCGTCACTCGTACACTTTTGGTGTAGGTGCCCTCACATATGAATGGCGACCTATTTATACTTCATCCACGTCACATACACTTTGCTAATATAATTCTTCGCCTCGCCTAGGGTAATATCGCTAGTTGCACTTACAATTCGCAGTCTTAATTATTTTGGGTCCGTACGGAAATATCCTTTACGGGGAAGAAACAACAACTTTATAGGCCTATTATAATAAACACGCGGCTTTTATAAATAACTTATCCTACGTGTGTATAATGCACAGGCGAGTGGCGTGGAGTAGTTGTTCGGAAACTTGTATGGAGTGCCCCAATTTGCTGGCGGAGGTCCTTTTTATACATTTTGGAGATGTGACGTAATTTGGTCGTAATACGGGCCCTATTGGGTGACAACTTCGCGCCACGGGTGTTTATTGGTTGAAAAGTTTTTAAAGAGGACGTTAAGAATCCGGGAATCCTGAAGGAACAAAAGTCAGACTGTCAGGAACAGCCATTAATTACGAAGTAGACTCGAAAACTAGCGGGGGAGAGACAGTTCTATAGAAATTGGAACTTTCCTTGATAATTCCGAATTGGAATTATCGAGGAAAAATTGAATATCATATTCCGGTAGCTTGTTTCTCGCTGAGTCCGGTGGTGTAAAATTCTCTATGAAAAGATGTAAATTTAATATGTTAATCAATAAAAACCGAATAAATAATTAGTCCTGTAATTATATTAATTGAGTGACATATGAAATGAAAGGGAGTAAATAGATCTATCGAACGGTAATATTAATATAGGTGTCATAATTTTGGTATGGTCTTAATTGAAGAAGAAAAGTTAGGATATTTGAATTTTAACGGCCAGTGGGAAGAAAGTCTCCATAGGGTGCCGTACAAACTTCATAGGGGATCTCATACCAGCTTCACAATATAAGGCTATAATAGGACATTTCTCCTCTTCAATATTGGTTCCATCGCGTGACCTTTACCTCGCTAGACAGTTTCCCAAGCATTACCAAGACGATGCTCAACATGCAGCATCAAGCAGAAGCCCGTAGGCCTACTCACAAGATGGATGTGCATTGTGTGCTGCCACTATATTTAAGAAAATGCAAAAAAATATTTTGCTGATTTCCATTCTTACTAGAGTATGTTGTAATAACGATAATTTAAGTGGTGGTGCCAATGTATGATAGTCATATGTTTCATAAACAGAAGAAAATGTCTTAGATTTTATTACAATTACGATTTTAAAACCATTTTGATGTAACACATGTGTAAAACAATTATTTTATTTCTGCCCCACTGAGAAAAAGAGTTAACTGTTGTATTTAACTGTTATGGATCAAAGACGTATCGAAGAAGGGTATTCAGTCATTTCTGAAACACAGTATGTGAACATAATATGCACTAGGAACATCCTAATGAAATCATAATACAGGGTTCGCCAGAAAAATGTATACACACTTTAAGGAACGAAACTATTTATTAGGTTTGTTTTTTAATTTAAATACTAATCAAACATCTACCGGTAGTACTTTCTTAGTTCAGTGGTTACATTAGATATTCAAAATGTTGGCCGTTGGCGGCCAGACACATTACTGAACGATGAGCGGTCACCGCAGCTACGTCGGTCAATGCACATGCCGCTGTAATCTCCTGGCGAAGTTCCTCCAACGTACGTGGCTTACGTCGATAGACTTGATATTTCACGGTTCCCCATAAGTAAAAGTCCATAGGGGTTAATTCTGGCGACCGTGGAGGGAACTCAATGGGCCCTCTTCGTCCAATCAGGATCGTCATCATTAATCACATGCAGTAATCGTGGAATGTAAGGTTTCCACTTAGCACCTTTCAGAATTCTTCGTACACTTGTACTGCTAAACCCCACTTCACGCACACATTGCGTAGCAGACTTTTGTGGAGAAGTAACAAACATTTCCAACGCGAGATCCGACAAAGCAGGACTTGTAGCTGTACGCGGTCTTCCTGATCTTCCTTTATGAATATCACAAATAGTTCCATGTGCCTCAAACTTGCTAATAATGCGTTTAATTGTTAGGCGGGTTGGGGGTTCTGTTTCAAACTCCCGCCTCCACTGACGCTGCACTTCAACGGCATTATCAAACCTGATAAACCACTTCAGAATGCATTTTCGCTGCTCGAACGTTAAGCGTTCTCCAGCCATTTTGTTTTGTTACTATCGTGTTGAAAGTAACGACATGTGTTGAGCGTAAGACCATACTACAACATACTGGTAATATACCGGTACTGGTAATATCCCGATACAATATCCCGATATAGTCTGACAAAGAGTGTACCGGCATACATTTTTCTGACGGACTCTGTATTTAATGCACTAAAAATCAATTGGTAAAAATAATCCCTGAAAACTTAATCATGATTGAACAAGTGAAACTCAAACATGTCGGACTCGTACTAGCATCTGTTAGAGGAGGTTTCTAAAGATAATTTTAGTTTATAAAAACGGTTCAATTATTGTTAAAATAGGTAACATTTTTATAATGTGCCGATAACTCCAGTCAATCGAATACTTGTTTTGATAAATACTTGTATCTGATTGTAGGCCTTTCGACAGTCGGGATTTTAGTACAGTGAATAATTAATGTTCTGAATTATAAAACACCTTTTGCACATTTTAAGGAATACAAGTTTCTTATTGATTAGGTGCTGGTTAACAGAAAGCCAGAATTTGTGAAATAACGAGAGGAAGAGAGAGAGAGAGAGAGAGAGAGAGAGAGAGTTAAAAAGGGAAATAGAGAGATACTGAAGAAAAGAATTAAGAAAACATTTTAATGTATAAAAGAGGAAAGAAATTATAGGCCTATGATCGAAGTACCTATATATTCCCTACAGGGAGAGACAACTAATCGGACTATACTTCTATAGACTACATATTCTTAAAGAATCGCTTGAAAGCGAATACTCATATAGGATTTATAGAAATAGGTAAATAATCTAACAGACGAATGTATAAGAATAAAAGCAGGCCCTAATTAGGAAACAGAAACAAATCACTAGCCTGCACACAAAAACAAGCAAGAAAACAGACAAACTAACAAACGAATAGAACTAAAGAAGGATTGAAAAATGAAAATCAGTGATTTGCTAAATACGTAGGTCTACATGAAAAGTAAATAAGAACAAAACTCAGGACAGTAACAAAGAACCAAGAGCTGTGTAATTAAAGGAATGGAGCTATAAAATTACTTAGTCTACACGAGAAAAAAAGAGCAGAATACAAAAATTATGTGGGCTGCTAAAAACGAACTAGATGATAAATAAATTTAAACAGGAGAATTTATAAAGATAGAGAAGGACAATGAGAGAAAATTAAGAATTAAAAACAAGAGACAAAGTTATTGCTATAAATGAAGAGAAAATAATGAAGCAAGAGATACAGAGAAATTGATATTCAGTCCACAGCTCTATAGATATGAGTGTATTTGTATTCCACTAACGACGTGGTGGCTGACTGATTTTAATTGGACACATTTCGATCAGTTGTGAAAGAAATTAGTACTATCTTTACATTGATGGAATAAATAATCCAGTCATTAAGAATACCAGTGGAGTCTCCTTATCTCTCATTCGAGAGCTGTCTGCTTTAACTCTCTAACAATATGAACGCCTCTTTGTTTTTATACAGTTATATTCATTTTGAAATTAGAGCACACTAATTAGATTATCTCAAACTGAATCGTTCACTGTCATGGAAGTAATACGAAATTGCTACGACTGTAAAACGAAGAACTAAAAAGCTGAAGCATATAATTGAATTCGATTGCTCTTTCGTATCTACTTTCACAATCATCGAAACCACTTGATTATTAGCTTTCTGTAGGCCAATTCTTTTAATTCTGTGTAAATTTCACATAGACCCAAGATTATCTCGTGTCAGTAGTCTACAAGTTTTATAATTTTATACAGTTATTACTGTAAATTTCATCGTGCTCGACGCTGAAAATCAACGTCGAGTTTACAACTTTCGGATAAGATATTTTCCAGGATAAGTGAATACGTGTACCTAGGTCTTTGACCCTTCGTGTCTATTATACGTTGCATAAAACCCGATGTCTGATGCCCTGAAGCATTTTGATTGGCTATCTTTGAGAGCCGAGCTGATACAAACTGTTAAATGAATTATACTGGCTACTGGGTTATTATGTAAGTATAAGGTATCAATCGAAATATTTTTTCGTTCCGGTGATATTAATTTGCATATAGTTGAGTTATCATAAGCTTTTTTTCCTAAAATCTTAATACTAAAACGTTATGTTTTAAAGTCGAACAGAATGTTTCGTCGTTTCGATATCTCGACCCAAACGAACTGTTCAAAGAACAGTGAATGAAACAAAAGATTAATAGCGATTACGGTGAATTTTGAAGCTACAATAATTGTTAAATCTACATTAAACATTAATGTGGGTAGCCTAGATTTCATTTTAAACACTCCACACTTATTTATGCGCCAGTATTAGTGTATTCGTTGACGGATTGTTTACAGCTTGAAGGTGGTTTCGCTGGGCGTGTGTCACTCATAACCCACATGTTCTGTTCATCATTTTACAAACATAATTAATTGCCAGTGCATTCCGTGAAATCGGCATTTATTTTTAAGCATTTTTATGTGATTGTAAACGACTGTATAATGGTGAACCCAATTATTTAGCTGAATTATTTGTGCGTACTATGGCTGAGTAGACGCACTGCGCACTGCTAATCGATTTTAACAACATTATGAATCTAGCTAAATTTAACTAGCACGAATTTCTAGTTTTATAATAAAAACAATTAGACCCAAATACATTGTCGGTTGAGTGCGTGTGAAATTTGTTGATGCCGATTGTAACAAAGTTAATGATGGCATTTAATTTAGGCCTACAACGAAAACGTAAGTCCGAAACTTCTGGAAACAATATTTAATAATAGCCTGCTTAGTCATTAGATGCAATATTACGACTCATGTCCATAATATTTGGCATCTCTGACTCACCGTCGCATGTAAACTTTGTGGAAATACAGATATACAGATATACTAATTTTCCAATTATTTGCCATATATTTACGTGGCGACACTGCTCCTTAAATCTTATAAAACTTTTCATTCCTATCTTCTTACTTGATGTAAATTCAATTTACTACTGTACGTCGTTACACGCCAATTCACATGATAGCTCTTAACCAACGATATACATTCTCAGCATTCCCGGAAGTCACACGCCGCATAAATTTCATTGCTTTGCCGGAAGTTAAGTCTATCCTGCAGAATGTGATGTTGGAATATTTAGGTCATACGTTCGTAGGTAGGCCTATAACTTTACTTTTAAAAAGTGATGTTATTCTAGCAATCTAATAGGCCTACCGGTCTAATGAACGCATTCTAACTACTACTACTATTACTGAAGAATACCTCGTCACTCTTGCCTCTAACAAGGTGATGATTTGGATGGTCACATTGTTTTTGTGAAAAAGGAGCAGTCGAATGATAAAGCAGATATCAGCTGAATATACAGGATTTTATGAAAGCAATTACAAACTGTGCGAAACTTGAATGTGTGCAGAGCCTAGTCTATTGTCGTCATGTTGTTCCCTCCATTAACATCGCCTCTCCGAATGTTGACGGACGTTAACTACCAATAAAACCTATAGTTATGACGTGAAATTTTAGGTTTATCATGTGGACACAGTCTTTAGATGCTAGTTGCCTTCCCCACTGTTCTGATTGGCTGTTGTATTTAGTATTCTCACACACTCTGCAAATAACACCAACACAGTGCTGTAAGCGAATATCTTATCATGCCAAAGAAACAAAAAAGAAGTTATAGAAATATAAACGGAGACACAACGAAAAAAGAAAATAGTATACGATGCAAAGATGTAATAAAAATATTAATAATAATAGGCAGGGATTGCATGGAACTTCTTAAAAGGAGATTCCATGACGACAACTACTATCATACTCATGTGGAAATAGGGCCCCCTTTTCCCCCCACATCACTAAAATATGTTAGTAAAACGTGTTTATTTATATAAACATAATTTTAAAAATTCTAATAGAATGCGAAATCAAAATAAAATACAATACAATTCATATTTTAAAAAATATATTAATTTACTTGAAATAATTTTTCACAAGCATTTACTCAATATTGTTTGCAAAAGCTCTTGGAGATAATAGTTTACAACCATTCTTCAGAGATAAGCTCAATACTGATACAGTATACTGATAGCCTAGGCCTAATGAGATTTGATTGGATGTTGATCTACTCATCACAGCCTCTAAACACGATCGCTCCCATACGGACACAATCAGTATTGCATCTAATTTACGTAGCACTTAACTATGAAAGAATTTTTTTTAGTTTTAAATTTGATGTGTAAATTTTGAATTATATATTTAAGGATATCAAAATCGAAAATGAGGTGGTGGGTGAAGTGGGTCCATGAACTGAGGACTGTAATACTGCAATACTGGGTCAACCCGCGGCAAAGTGGCGCTAATTTAGCGAAAATGAGATGCGTTTTTTTTAATCATTCATAATCGTAAAGTGAAAGTGCAATTCGTCACTGCTCCGCAAAATTATTTACTTTTGGCATTTCATTTGTTAAGACTTTTTGGGTGTGAGGGCCGCAAAAGGGATCTACTATCCTAGCCCATATAGATATTCTTTCTTTCTTTACCTCTCCCTTTTTAGGATTTAAGCGATCCAAGCCGCCCGGGCCTTACAGGGGCGCGACCTGTCGGGATGGGGATTATCTATGGATCACATACATTTGTTTTTGACCAGACAAGGACATGGAGGGCTTCCCCGGATGAGTGATCAGCCCAATGCGGGGCAACCTCCGAGACAACACGAACACATAGGACGAGACACACCATTCACACACACACACACACACTCCAAACAAGGCGAGGATGAGATGAAGATGATATAGATGATATCTGGGGACCACAAGGACCTGAAGTTACATTTATTTCACAGGTGAGGAAAAACTCCAGAAAAAAACCCACCTAGGTATTTTGTCTCGACCACGATTATAACCCGGGCCCGCTGCGTGAAAGGAGCAAACGCATCCCCTACGCCACAGCGGTGGACCTTTGATTCAAAACATTCAAACTCCAAAATCAGTATGTTTATAGAGTAGACTTTTATTTAAACGCCTATACTTGATATTCTTCAATTTGAAGGATACGATATAGGTAAAGTATTATTGTGTTTTGATGAATTTTTCTTTATAAGCTTATGCAGATTTGACCATGGAATGGTCCCCATCCTTGGACACCTTGAAGGCTATACAGTAAACAGAGAAAAAAAAAGAGTAAAAAGAGTAAAAAGTGTGTATCAAGCATTAAAGCTGATAAGATTAGGACCTATTGTTTTTAGTACAAAAGCAGCTAGATTTATTACTAGGCCCCCCTTCGACGTTATTACGAATTAAACATTTTGGAATACCGAAAACTTCTCCCGATCTTCACTGGGAGGTGATTCACTCTTCACATTTCCTTATGAAACTTTTAAAACTGAATGCTTCTGACTTTGGAGTTTCAGGAAATTTAACTGTAAATTAACTCGGTAATTTTGCTATCACTGCTCGTGTAATAAAATCACCTTCTTCTTTTTCTTCTTTTTGTTTTAGGCTTTCCAATATGTTATCATCTAGTACAATTTTGCTTCTTAATGGATTTCATCCCTGGAATATCCTTACTTCTCTTTTCTTCTTAGAGATTTTAATATTATAGTTGTTTACATAACTGGCAGCCTATCTTCCCTGTAAAAAACTGAGCCGTCTACAAACAGAAGGGCATTTAATATCCTGGTTTAACCTTTCAATTATAAACATCTTTTTCCATTCTTTCAGAATTCGTCTACAGTCTATAGGCTATAATCATATATATATATAACACTGGCATAATAAGGATATTATCCTTGTTTTAAGTCACAGTTTATTTGTAATTCTTCTGTTACTTTTCCAATCAATTCAAATTGCATTTTATTTTTATACATATAAACTTTGTACGATTTTTATTAGCGTAAATGTGATGGGTAATGGTTTTCGAACAGTATGTCCCATAGAAGCTTGCGACTCACTTCGTCAAACGCTTTTTCTAAATCAATAAATTCATAATATTTCTAAGGTTTGTTTCAGTTTCCGTAATAGCCGAATTCAGTGCCAGGAGAATTTTAAATGAATAAGTAATAATGTTGCGCGTGGGCAACATATTGCAATTTAAACAGTAGTCGGTCTTCCAGTCAAGAGATAGCGTTTAGGCAACACCTTATGAATATAACAATCAGTAGTTGTATCTGTATATTTATCTTACATAAGAGAACCACAGCGAGTCGTTTGCTTTAACTTTGAAATTAATAGGTCCAGTAGAAAGAATAGTGGACAAGATCCTGTCACATAATAAATGGTTTGTACAGCAGCTACCATCTTTGTACTGTGAGGTCACTGTTAAGAACGATCTCACCTCGTTTAAGAGGATTATGCAGGTCAATTTTGTAGTTTCTACATTTTGTGCTTTTGCAGTTTTTAAACTTTAGCTGCATATACGTCCATACAACGGGAAAGAGGGAGATAGACAGAAAGATAGAGAGAAGAGAGTAATCTAATTAGCGATCACACAGTATTCATAATACACTAACAATTGTTAATTTATTGTAAAAACTAAACCTTAGAATAAACTTTAGATTCCTAACTCTGAACATATTAGAGAACGATTCATAATTTTTTTTTTTTTTTTCTGAAACTGTTTTCAAATAGAACACGTTTTACCGTTCATTAATTCGATCTGAATGGATTTTAGTTTTAAATAACGTTGAATAGTTAAAACAAATAATTTATTCACAACCTTATAAGTTATCATTCATAAAAAACAATTCACAGGAATTTCATTTTGAGGAAGTACATCGTTTGAGTGAATGCCCTTACATTATTTGGGGGAGATTTTCGTAACATTTCGGCGAACTTTTTAGAGTATATGAACTGGAAGCTTAATCACCAAATAAAAATTTCATTCCCATATTTGCAGACTTACAGTGAAGATATGAATAATAATAACACCGAAATATTTTACCTGTGTCTAGAGGGGACATAGAAAAGAAACTTTTATTAGGAGACATTTGAACTATGGATTCAATTTACCTCTTAACGCGTAAAATCTCCCAGGGCGTGGCCGCCACTGACTTCTAACATTTGAAAATATTCAAAACAAAGGAACTTCGTTGTTAATACTTTAGTTATGAATAAAAGAACTAATGCAGTGGCGGACAGTCATGTCATTAGTCTGTAAATTTTGCAGATTATGGAAACTCTAAATTATGATATAGCTATTGATGAATGATTAAGAATCAAGTTTTATCACTAAGATCACTAAGAAGGCATAAGGTCAATTTAATGCAATTTTTAACCCTATTTTGCTTAATTATTGACTTGTGAGCACCAAATTGCGATGCCATTAATGTCCTGTAGCTTGCACAATTTAAGCCATAGAGCAAAAATCTCTTAATAAATCTTGTCTATGTCCCCTCTATAAACGGTGTTTTCATTTACACTCTGTATATTAATTACGCTTGAAAATTCAATACAATACAAGTTATTCCTGCAGAAATGTTTATTTTGACTGATACGTATGTCCAATATATTTTATATACCGGTATTTGTCAAACAGTACTCCCAAGATGTGAAGTCATTCCCCTACTTCCCCTCCATTCGTGACCTCCAATGCATAACGATTGGTTAAGTAGCATAACTGTGAAGTTATTCCCCTGTTTCTCCTCCCATTGTGACCACCAGTTGCGCAACTGAATCAATCGCTACGATGAAGGGAGGGGAAGCAGGGAAATGATTTGACAACCTGGGAGTACTATTCGATAGGCCTGTATGTAAACAGCGCAAGGAGTTTCAGATTTATTCCCCAATTTCAGTGATTCTACTATAAAATTCTGTGTTTGCAGTTTCACTTTCTTTGTTAGCTACTTACAGCTGCTTTAATAATTTCTGTAACAAAGTGTATGCTAGAGTAAAATAAAATTGTTTGTTACAAAATTGTTGAAAATGATTCTGCACCTTTTGTAGTGCAAGACTACTCTTTAATGGGAAGAGCATCCCAAAAATGAGGGGTGAATCTACATACCTGCGCTAGCCTATATAATGATCCGAAATGTAGTACAGTACCTGAAAACCTGTTTCTTTGATTCACTTTAATGATTTACTATCTTTTATTTCAAGTTATTGGATTCGTCCTCTGAATGTAACATAGTTTAATATAGGCTATAGACCTAGATAATAGAATTAAGTTATAAACGTACGTCGACAATTCCTGCTCTTCATCTGAAACGTTTCAGATTTATCCAAGGGAACTTCAGAGATATTTTAAAGAATCAACTAATAATTTCTATATCCCCTCGCTGGGACATCAGTTCTTTCTATAAGGTTGTCTAATACAGGCATGTTAAACCTAACTTTTACTAAGAGCCAACTCGATTTGATAAATTGAATCCAAGGGCCGCTTGTCGAAAGAAATAAATGGCCTATCGTTCTTATAAAATATAAGCATGATTTTGTACTTTATTTTAAAAAACACATTAAATTTTAACACAGGGTAGAATAAAACACTATATAACGCGCTTGCCATTCGATCATATGTGTATTAGGCCTTTAATCAATCATTTTAAAATACAGATCATCAGAAAATTATTGAGACCAAATTATCAGAAATATAACACAAAATTACTTACAACTTATAGGTTTACACGTATTATTAATTAATTAACTGTTTTATGTTGGAAGCACAGGCTAATGATTGATATCAGAAGTAATGTGGGAATCTTTAAAATTCTGGTAGGTAAGGAAATGAATTAAGGTGCCACTTACCAGTTGCCTGAGCTTTAATTTTAAAGCATCAATATTACTATACAACGAAATTACAAACTAATCTTTCCCTGTAATTTTAAATTTTAGTCTTTTAAATGACCTGCAATATCTACCACGAATATCAGATCTTCAAGCGAATTACTATCGTGACATAGCTTGTCATGTGATTCGGGTTTCATTTCTAAGAAAACTTGAATTTTTTCTCGAAGGGGCCAAAAGTGTTTTTAAACTTGATGACAAGAGAGTCAGCGAATTTCTGAATAATATAGCAAACCCTCAAATTCACTACCTATATCACTAATCAAAGTATAAAATTGATGTTGACTCAGTCCCCGGAAACGAATAAAATTCACTGTTACAGATTTATACATTTTTAATAAACTTTTAAGGAGCCGCATTTCTTAACTGAGGGGCCCGCTGGATTCATGTGTGACTCACCAGGGCCCTATTTCATATAAGTTACAATTTTACAGGTGACAGGTGACATATAATTGTTTTACAAGTTTACATTTTGACAATTGCGTTTTTCATAAAAGCTAACAACTTTACATAAATATCATGACTATTTTGTAGATTTGTATGACAATTTTTCATATTGTTGTTTCTCAAAACTTTTGAGTTTACAGGTAAAAGTCTGACAAATATGTCAAATCTTAGGATACCTACCATTTATAAAACATTAATTTTTGCTGACATATTTACAAATTTACAAAAAATGTAGAATTGTCATTACAGAAGTGACAGGCAAACTTTCATAAGTAGGCCAAGTCAGTAGGTTATGTAATTGTGTGGCATAACTTGGTAAACTCTTTCTTGTTAATAAACTTGCTAAATTGTCTTGTTAATCATGACAACTAGTAGTAGTGATATTGGTAGTAGTGAGTGTGATGAAAAAATAGACATGAGACCTCGCAGGGTTTTTAGGCAACGGGTTAACCTAATTTTCAATTTCAGTGACTTTGGAAAGAGAAATATAACTCAATTATTTTCGATAGAAATAATTGATTACTTAGGTATCATTCGATGTTGAGATTGATTATCGCACGCGTATATGAGAGCCATCTACAGTGTACTAAAGTAATCTTTAGGTTTGACATAAAATTGTCGTGTTTATGAAAAGGACTCTTTTAGTCTTGACAATTTACAAGTTGTAATATTTATGAAAAACAGAACTGTCATGAAATATTGACAAATTGGTTGAAGACATATCTCAACATGACTCAAAGGGAAGAATCCCGTGCAATTACCTTCATCTAAAAACAGCATGAACACTTACATAGAAACATTCGTGGCTATTGAAATTCCAATCCGGTATTTATTTAACGACCGTGGGAGGCCCAGACAAACCACAGTCAAATTGGCCATCTCCGGGATTGGAAGATATTTAACAGAGATCGTACTATATGGCTTGTTTCTGTTAACAAGAAACGATTCGCAAAGATTGCTTTCTGAATTGTGAAAGATATTTGCCGTAAAATATATACCCGATTCATGAATACTGTACAAGTAATCGTAATTCACTTTATTTACAGACCATATCTTATCAGAACCTCTTTGTTATATTAGGCTATTAGCTTACAGTTCCCAGCGATGCACATTGAAAAGTTCTATTTCTCGAAAGATATTAACCAGGTAACAAACGTTTCCATACATGATGTTGACGTCATGTCTTTATCGTGTTTGTAGGAAGTACGGTAATAAAGCAATATTCGACTAAGTGAAGTACCAATTATGGTTGGTTGATGTTGTACACGATCTTACACATGGTTGGACTAAGTTAATCCAATAACTGACGTATCTGTCAAATAGTCAAGTCAAATCTACGTTTCTAGTGGTATGCAGGATTTGATAGATGCAAACTCAATGCAGGACCGTTGATAATTGCATAACAAAGAAAGAATCAGCGTGTCCAAATAAAATATTATTATTATTATTATTATTAACAGTAATCAAAATTTTACCAGACCATTGTCTTAAATGAAACATTTTCTACATTGGAAGTTTGAAAGGACAAGGATAACCGTGGATTACATGAAGAACTACAATCGTGTCGCTCACATTTCAGATTTCACGCAAAGAACAGTTTAGACTGCAATTCTTTCTTGTATAAAGTGTGATAAATGAAAAAAATTAAGAATTATACTGAAACCATTTTTTTTAACTTACATAATAATTTGTACTTCGTGTCCTAAGAAGTATTTATCTGGATTTTACTATCTTTTTAATTTCTTTGCTTGTAAAATATGACAAAGCGTATATAGGGGACTAAAGAACAACCTATTCTACTGAATACTTTACAAATGTACAGTGTGAGCACCATTCGTTACATCCAGTAATCGAATTTCTCCCAAACGTTGGTCAGCATGTCAGGAGTGATAGATTCAACAGTGGCAACAATCCTTCTCAATAAATTCTTGGAAATCGACAAGTAGCGGTGGCAGTCTACGTAGACATGGTCCCTCACATACCCATAAAAACAAATGTGTAAGATCAGGACACTATGGAGGCCAACGGGAGAAGACAATTTTATCTGGACCATCCTACCATCGTTGGGGACTTTTGCACAGGAGTCGCCATTTTAGAAATGGGATATATGAGAAACAAAACTATACTCTCACAACTTAAAAATTTCACAGTTATTCTTTCATTGTAGACCTTCGTAAGAAACTCGCATCCTCTTTCGTCTGCAAAGCTAAACTATGCTAAACATGAACCTCCTATAAACATTTTGGACATGTTGTATTTAAAACATAGCTTCCACAGTGCAGATAATAATAATTAATTATATAAGAGAGTAAAGTAGTTTAACGACCGAGGCGAAGCACACCCACATTATATATATATATAAAATCAAGTAAACTGATGTAACAAAGTGCCAATATGTTTTTTTTAAATCAGTTATCATTGCAATTATGACATGCAGAATACAAAAAAAGTCAAATTGGCCGGTTTCGGGATTTGAACCATGGAACTTCAGAATGCGAGGCCACGACGTTACCATCTCAGCCACCTGGGTAAGTTTAACGGTCTAATGAAGTTGGATAAGCGCATGTAAAGCAATAGTGTTATTTGTCATAGCTAACTGTATTTTAATTGCCAAAACCTTATAAGATCACAGTAAAACAATTGACTATGTTGTCATGATAACTGATTTGCATTTGATAAATTCTTTCGAACACGTATATTGCCATAAAATAGGCACTGAATTGAGCATTACTCCGAAACAGGTCAACCGATTTTATCCAATATCAATAGACGTCTTCCCATGGACATTATATACGTGTATACCAAGTTTCATAAAAATCCGGTGAAGCGTATTTCAGTTACCGCGTCTTTAAAATAGACACTAAATTGGGTTTTACTCCGGTACCGGTCTACCAATTTCATCCAATATCAGTAGACGTCTTCCCATGTACATTATAAATGGGTATACAAACTTTCAGGAAAATCCAATAAAGCATATTTGAGTTATCGCGACTTCTTATATATTAACATAAAATGCATTAAATTGGGCATTATTCCGGTACTGGCCAAACGATTTAGTCGAATATCAACAGACGTCTTCCCATGGACATTATAAATGGGTATACTAAGTTTCATAAAAATCCGATAAAGCGTATGTACTTCTCATGGACGTCATAGATGCGTATAGCAAGTTTCATGGAAATCCGATACAGCATATAGAAAGAAGCCATAATCTAGGCATTACTCCGGTACCGGTGAACCGATTTGGTTCAATATCAATAGGGTTCTTCCCATGGATATTATAAATGTGTTTTCCAAGTTTCATGAAAATCCGAAAAAGCGTGTTTGAGTTATGGCGCGTACAGACACACGGACGGACGGACAGACGGACAGACATTTTTCGTCCCCACACACAATCTCATAAAGTACCATACTGGCACTTATAACAATAGCCTATATAATAAGATAATGTAACATTTGAAGTAACCAGATAAAACACATACATTCAGGCAATATAGCCTATAGGTGGTTTCGAACAATGGCTATTGAATCACCTCTCGCATCCTGATGAGACCGAAGGAATACCGACGAAGTGTTGTGGTATTGGGCCTCGTGCACTGATCATCAGCCCATGGAAAGATATGGTCTAATTGATTCTTTTTCCTTTAGAAATCCACGGTAGGTTCATTATTAAGGCCCGGAACTTAATGCTGTATCAGAAAAGGAAATATGTATGCAAATCTGCTCTAACATTTTGTAAAACGTGCTCCAGAACCAATGAAGAAGTATGCTCGATCATTTAAGTAATTTTAATACTTTATGTGCTCTTATTCCCTGAATTACATGGCATATTACAAAAAATAGTTGAATTTGTATAAATTACGTTGCAAAACACTCTTTTTTAATGGTCAATGCAACAAATTTTTGTAAACTAAAAACTAATTAAGTCAAACGTAGCTTTAATATTATACAATCAATTCCGTAACTGTCAATTATTGTACAGTCGGTTCTCAAAACATTCCCTTAGCCAAATATGCTGTACATGTTTGAATTAACAGAGATATTCACAGTTTTTAAAATCTGTCAAGATTATGCCGTTAAAAAAATGACAAATTAAGAAATATGCACAAATATTTTAATATATAACAAATTTGATGCAATATCGTGAAACTAACAAACTGTTCAGCAATAACTTACGGAAAACAGAATTCATATATATGCTGTTATTAAGTACCAATGTCTGTCCGTCTGTCCGTCCGTATGTCTGTACACGAAATAACTCAAATACTCTTTTTCGGATATTCATGAAACTTGGAAAAAACACATTTATAATGTCCATGAGAAGAACCCTCTTGATATTGAACCAAATCGGTTCACCGTTACCGGAGTAATGCCCAATTTAGTGCCTATTTTAATAGATTATATTAGAAAGGCGCCATAGCTCAAATACGCTGTATCGGATTTCCATGAAACTTGGTATACGCATTTATGACATCCTTGAGAAGTACCCTATTGAATTTGAACCCAATCTGTTGACCGGTACCGGAGTAAAACCAAATTTAGTGTCTATTTTAAAGATGCAATAACTCAAATATCGGATTTTTATGAAACTTCGTATACGCATTTATAATGCTTATGGGAAGACGTCTATTGATATTCGACTGAATCGGTTGGCCAGTACTGGAATAGTGCCCAATTTAGTGCCTTTTATGTTAATATATAAGAAGTCGCGATAACTCAATTATGCTTTATTGGATTTTCCTGAAACTTTGTATACCCATTTATAATGTACATGGGAAGACGTCTTCTGATATTCTATCAAATCGGTAGACCGGTACCGGAGTAAAACCCAATTTAGTGTCTATTTTAAAGACGCGGTAACTCAAATACGCTTTACCGGATTTTTATGAAACTTGTATACACATTTATAATGTCCATGGGAAGACGTCTATTCATATTGGATTAAATCGGTTGACCCGTTTCGGAGTAATGCTCAATTTAGTGCCTATTTTATGGTAATATACGTATTTGAAAGAATTTATGAAATGAAAATCAGTTATCATGACAACATAGTCAATTTTTTACTGTGATCTTGTAAGGCTTTGGCAATTAAAATAGTTAGCTATGGCAAATAACACTATTGCTTTACATGCGCTTATCCAACTAGACCGTTAAACTGGCCCAGGTGGCTGAAATGGTAACGTCTTTGGCTTCACTTTCTGGAGTTCCATGGTTCAAATCCCGAAACCGGCCAATTTGACTTTTTTTGTATTCTGCATATCATAATTGCAATCATAACTGTTTACACGAAAACATACTGGCACTTTGTTACATCAGTTTACCTAATTTTTTTTTATTTATCTTATGTCTTGATCTTTTTGTATGTTTGGTCATTAAGGGTATCTAAACATATAGTCGGATCCAAAATATACCCTTCTTTGGTAAATGATATAAAATCAATCATGTCTATAATCCCTATTACGTACTTCCATCGGTGGCCGGACCGAAAAATGTTTCACATACCGAGTACCCATTATTTCTAATAGAATTCTTTACGAAAGTGCTTCTGGTATGACGACGATGATTTTACAGCACTTCCCAGTAGGGAAAGACCCCCAGGACATGTGCAAAGGTTTCATGCTGTCTGTGGCAACGTCGGCAGTGCGTGTTTTCTTGAGATCTACTAAGAATAAGCACATTGTTTAAATTACATAGAAGACCAAGTAGTTAGTTCCTACTTAGATACTGGCTAAAAGGAATTATGATTAGTTAAAGATATATATATATATATATCATCTTCTCTTGTTGATTGTCATGCAATAAGATTTTTTTTATATATTCTGGTCCCCTCCCAGAATAAATGGGTAGGCTAAACCAACTGATTTGTAACAGGGTGTCAATATTTCTTTAACTCCAGCATAACACTTTCCTTAATGAGCCTTCACTTTCAAACAGACCTAAGAGTGATGATCTCGCTAGCTTGTTTTGCCAAAATTCTTGCAATTTGCGTTACAGTCGAACAACATTTAACTATTAAATTATTTGCAACCGAGCTAAACATTTTGGCAATATGCCTACTCCGTGGAAAATAAATTAAATAATTTTAGTTTAGCTGGAATGGTTATAATGCAATTTGCTGCGGCTAAAATAAGCATCACTCAGTCCAGAGTAATATAATTTAACACGTTGAGTCCGTTGCTAAGGCTAAGAGGTAGTTTATTATAAGAAAGATTAGCATCGTTAAAAATCTGTTAAGAGGTAATTTTAGGTTGACGTAGAGCGCAGTTGTAGCTCCCAGCTCGATCATTAACATTCCTAAGCATGAATAGAGACGGTAGTGAACCAACTAAATTAATTACTATAAATGTCAGGTCCGCCCATGTTGTTCTTCCTCTCAGTAGTGTAAAGCTACAGTGGCGCGCCTGCCGTCATTTGACAAATATCGGAAACACTTCACCCTTAAGTATTTAATGTCTCTTTAAGAAAGCAATTAGAGCGTCTTTTGATTTTCATCCAACCGCACAATCACGAACAGTTGTCCAACTGTTTATGTCATGTGTTGGCTACCTATGTAATGCTAGCGAACACTATCTGTCTGTTAATTAAACAACACTTTGGCAAGCTTTATTTTCCATATATTTAACACAAAAGCGTCTGGTAGCACTTAGAAACTTGGCTTTTAAATGTTTGTTCCTTTTTGGGAATTTAGAAAGCAAAAATAAACTTCACTGAAACATAAAGAAGAAAGGGAATAGAAAATAGAAATGAGTATAGCCTATAATGTAATACATTGAGTCCATTTTATGAGGAAACCTCGCAACACTTCCGCATTGCCGCGCTAGCATCGCATTGCATCGCAGTTGTACAAAGCATACTCGTACAAGCGGTTAGTTGCTTCGGTGTGTTGTAGTGAGACGCTTGTCTATTGTTGTCGTGTGTTACATAAGACAATACTCGAAAATGTATGCGGTTGAGAAGCGAAATTATTTGGTGGAATGTTACTTATTGAGAAATTACCATAGATGGCGCATTCGGAGATTTTCTCGTAAATATCCTGACTGTACCATCCCTACAAGATCAGCCGACCTAACGTACTGTGATTATTATCTTTGGGGATACCTAAAGGGAAAAGTTTACCGAAATAATCCTCATACCTCAGAAGAACTTAAGGCCGAAATAACACGTGCAGTGCCGTGTATTACCGAAGCGGAATTACAGAAAGTGGCATATAATTTGTTTAAACGATGTGAAGTATGTCTTACTGCTGATGGGGGTCATTTTCAGCAGTATCTCAAAAAAATGGTGAGCAATAAGCCTCTACATGTAGGCCTATTTTGACAATAAATTGGTTGAGTTTATAAAGTCTTGATTTGCCGGTAGTAACGGAACACGGTGCAAGCACAACAGCGGGGAAAGTGTGAGCAGGGGCAACTCTGTTAAAAAGTTTCCGCATAAAATGGCCTCTTTGTATAATATAAAGTAATATACTGTGAAGTAATGTAAATACAGTATGTCGTTCTGTAGATGATGGAGTGAACAAAGCATGAGATTATAGAACAGGGGTCTTCAACTGGCCTTTTTTTAAAGCCCATTATCTCATTTTGAAAAATATATTAATTTAGGTTATACTTTTTTACCAAAATCTATTATGTCATTAGTAAGTATTCAGCTTTAGTTAAATAAATTTTAAGTATCTAATTGTAATTTGAAAAAATATTGTAGTATTTAATGTCTACATAAATTCAGGTCAAATTTTAGATCCGGTATCCAACTCAGAACATTTATATATGAAATGCGTACCGGTACTTGATAAAATAAGATAAGCCTACTTCAAGAGTACTTTAAGAGTTTTTAAAAGAAGCAAATTCATATCTAAATGATACCTTTGTTAATTACTAGACTTCGGATTTTAGACAAAATCCTATTTTAATCCTTAAATGACATAAACACAAAATCTTGTATACACGTGTTTCATAGGTGACTATGCCTGAAACTGATGCTTTTATAGGACCTAAAAAAGTCTATTTGATGTTAGAGTCTAATATTGCCTTTTTTGCATGTTTTTTCTCTTCAAGTTCCAAATAGGTTTTTTTGTACATTTTTGTTATAAATTATAAAATTTATTTTCAGTTCATATTGAATTTTTAACTCAGGCTGTATAGCACATGTCACATACAGTTAATATATGCCTAAAGAGCAGCAATGTCTTGTCTTCAAGAAAATAATTCCTTGGATTTTCCGAGGAAATTAATTATTTTTGTTAAAACTTCGTTATCCGGTAACAGAAAACAATGAAGCTCTTTGAATGAAGGATGAATGAGTTTGCGGGCCCAGCTACGACGTAACACTAAAACACTAGGCCGGAAGTTCAGCTCAGTTTCTTTGTTCAGTGTTGACTGCGTTGACTTATTTTCCGATTCTTAGAGCCTATTTCCTAAAAGTTCAAAGTCTTTTTAGGCACCTAAAATTGCATTTTAACAACCTAAACGTTCAAAGTTTAACTACAATTCTCCTTAGATATATAAGCATTCATGAACCACAGATTATTGTCTCTGTTGGACACTACATGAGAACATTATAGGAGAAAAATTCCTCCGGCACTGGGACTTGAACCCAGGACCTTTGGCTATTCGCACCAATGCTCTACCAACTGAGCTAAGCCGGAGCTCAATTCACAGCGCCAGATGGAACCTCTCTCCTATGACTAATTGCCCTAATGGTCTACC
The DNA here is from genome assembly GCA_964059195.1 of Ectobius pallidus. Classification (NCBI taxonomy): domain Eukaryota; kingdom Metazoa; phylum Arthropoda; class Insecta; order Blattodea; family Ectobiidae; genus Ectobius; species Ectobius pallidus. Next base: position 36,966,831 of record CAXKWD010000006.1, read on the forward strand.
TCACAGACAGACAAGTTATGTCATATGCAGTACTGTGAGGCACACTAAGTAGTGATTTTTGTGACCGGGCTCCCACTGTTATTGTACAGTTAACATTCAAGATAGATATATAAGCATTCATGAACCACAGATTATTGTCTCTGTTGGACACTACATGAGAACATTATAGGCGCTGTGAATTGAGCTCCGGCTTCGCTCAGTTGGTAGAGCATTGGCGCGAATAGCCAAAGGTCCTGGGTTCAAGTCCCAGTGCCGGAGGAATTTTTCTCCTATAATGTTCTCATGTAGTGTCCAACAGAGACAATAATCTGTGGTTCATGAATGCTTATATATCTATCTTGAATGTTAACTGTACAATAACAGTGGGAGCTCGGTCACAAAAATCACTACTTAGTGTGCCTCACAGTACTGCATATGACGTAACTTGTCTGTCTGTGAGGTAGACCATTAGGACAATTAGTCATGGGAGAGAGGTTCCATCTGGCGCTGTGAATTGAGCTCCGGCTTAGCTCAGTTGGTAGAGCATTGGCGCGAATAGCCAAAGGTCCTGGATTCAAGTCCCAGTGCCGGAGGAATTTTTCTCCTATAATGTTCTCATACAATTCTCCTGCTTTTATCCCCCAAAAAATGTTTTCGGCTAAAAAAAGTTTCACTCTTGTTAATTATTTTCCGATCATATTCATATGGCAAATTTTTTTAGGTTTAAGGCCTATTCTAAAAGTATAATAACTTGTAAAAGTTAAAATCACCTTGTGATTTTAAACCATATGTCCGCATGTATATCCTTGTCTAGTATGTAGCAATCTGAGTTTTGTAACGTGTATATTAAAACGCACTTCCCATCCTCATATCGTAATATATTATATTTATGAAGATATATGAAGGCTAAGCCTAAAAAGTACACTTAAAAAATAATCTAACTCGGTTAACTGCAGTTGAACGTTTTAACGGTTTAAATAGCATAAAGTTATAGGAGCTTTATTTTTAGTTTAGCTTGTATCCTTCATAGATAATTGACCAAAATTAAATACATTTAAACGCACTCATATGCCCACTATTAATTTTCGCCAGATATCTGTGAATGTTTACATTATATTCTTTGGAAGGAGTAATGATTGTGTTAACAGACATGTACAAAGTTTCCGAGACGGTATGCTAAAGAGAAAAGAGTTTAAAGCAGTGACTGACGTGAAGTGACGGAAGATATTATTTTAAAAATGTGTTTAGAAAAGAGATAAAAAGTTAGGCCGGTGGCGGCATGTGTTTGGTGAAAGTTCCATTTCGCTACCATGCTGATGGAAACGAATTAATTATTTCAAAATTAAACACACTGCTCCATGCCGTCTTAAACCATCAATCTCACTCTTGAGCGCAGTGGCGGGACTACACAAGTCAGTCGGAATATAAGTACGTTAAACCAACGAATATTGAAGGCAAATTTGCTAATGTTATAATAAGGATTATTTGATTCTGACTGATAAAATAGGTATTCCTCAGGTTCGCTCGCGACCGATGGTGATCCCGTAAGGGGATATGCACAGCGGATTTGTAACCGGGGTGCGCCAGTCCCTACCTACTTAAACTTAAGGACACACATACAGTCCTGAACCCGGGAAAATAATTTTTTACTACTGAAAAATCTCCAACCTTGCCGAGAATCGAACCCGGGCCGCCGGAGTGGAAGGCAGGAGCGCTACCGACTGATAAAGAGAGTTTTAAAATAGTTCATTTTAAATAGAACATACAAGCAGGTGCATTCATTTTAATATGCCCCACGACCTTAGATGTTGAAAGGCCTCTAAATTCCATTTTAATATGAATCATAGTTTCGTTCACATTTGTGTGACTATTTCATTACATTTTAAATATTTAGCTTAACAATTTTCTCTTAACATTCGTAATGATTCAAAAATCAAAATAAATTCCAGATGCACTAATGGCAAAATAGCGGCAGAGTACCAGATACGTAAAGCCACCATAAGTAGGCTTCTCTGTATGAAAACTTCGAATTAATTCGAGACGTCCCTTCTAGATGAGTACTTGGGACCAATACTAGTATAATATAATGTAAGTTTGACTCGATCGAAGTTCATGCGTATTGAGCACGAGGGATGTGACGTCACCCCTAGCCCTGCAAGAAGATTTAAACAGCTACATACAATGGTAATGATGGGAATAAAATTTATCTTTAACTACAATAATAGGTCTACATGTTTCCGTAAAGATAGACCACTTCTGAGAGCTCAGGCCTCAAATTAATAGGCTGTAACAAAATATGAGGCATTGGAACAAACTAAACTACGTAGGCCTACATATTTAAGCTGCTGGTTACTGTAAAACATACTGTGGATGAAAAAATAAAGAAAACACACAAACCTCCTATATTTCTCTGGCAAGGCTTCTCTCTTTAAATTTATTGGGATAATTTTGCGACTCGTAGTTATGACTCAGAAAATGGGAAGAAGCCCATACGATTTTTTCTGTCTCACGCAGAGGCGAGTTTACCATTCTGTAAATAATTATTTATTCATACACATTACTAGTAGAAACTTAAAGAGCCTATCCATTTTATTTATAGACACCAGCTATTAACAACTTATAGACAGGCAGAAAAAATTCCTTGTTAAGCTGACCATCTACACTAGATTTGACAAAAAGGTTCTATTCAAAACTTCACATCCCAGTGAGGACAAAATTTGGTTATGGGTTAGGAAATGTGATTTGACACTTCAGATGTAAAAAATGCACAGTGTGAAACAAGACTCCTTTTAAAATCTTTAAAACACCAGACAGCTCTAGTTTTAATTGTCGTGCACAATGCTGTCTTAATATTGATTGAAAGTTCTAAATAGTTAGGTCATATAATTATATGTGCTATATAATTATCGCTGAATTTAATACTTTCGTGAATCTTTATAGCCTATATCTTATATAAGTTATATATATATATATATATTATTTATAACTAATGGCCTGGTCTTCATCAGACTTGAGCTTATGCCCTCCAAGGTGGTCCTTTAATGGACCAAAAATGTGGAAATCTGATGGTGATAAATCTGGCGAGTATTGTGGATGTGGGTGGCACTTGAAGCGAATGTCATCGATGATTTTCGAGGTTGCACGAGCAGCATGAGGACGGACATTATCATGTAGAAGCAAAACACCTGCATTCAGCAATCCCCTTCGCTTTGGCACCATCAGACTTCCACATCTTTGGTCCATTAAAGGAACACCTTGGAGGGCATAAGCTCAAGTCTGATGAAGACCGTCCAATCGGCAGTGTACGAGTGGCTACAGTGTCAACCAAAATAATTTTTTTCACGCGGTATCGAAGCACTTCCTATCAGATGGCATAAGTGTGTTGAACTTGGAGAAAAATAATGTAGGCCTACAAGCAAACATTCTTCCTGCAGTAAAATAGTGGGAAAAAAAATAATTGCGTTTTCATTTGATTCTCCCTCGTATGTGTTTCACATCGGATTTTCTAATTGCGTTTTAAACTCGCCACTGAATCGCGTAGTGAGTAATAACAAATAGCCACTGTGGGTAAATGCTCACCGGCAGCGTAAATATATCTAACATGTCTAGAGAGAGCTATTCGTTTCTAAGGAATCAACAAAACTATCTTCCAGTAATGAATACAAGTCACTTAACTGCCTGTTTTTTATTTCATTTTTGTAATCATAGTATTCATAGATGCCTAAGTAATAAATTACAATACGTGTATAAAAACATACCGTACACATTCTTTTAATATTGTTTATTCGGAATTTTTTGTCACTTTTTAAGGCTGTATTAATTGCATCTATATTGATCTGCGACATAGTGTGATTTTAAATTCAACATTTGATGTTAAAAAATATATCTCACCCAAGGTAGGCCTGTTCAGGTTTAATAGCAATAGCAATAGAAGGAGTATATCATAGAGAGCACTGGAAATTTTTGAATTATTGAATGAAAATTGTTTATAAAAAATTGTTTATATTGACTTTTCTAATGCATTCAAAAGATCCATTATGGAGTCACTAAAAGAATATCAATATTCACGGCTACCGCAAACTATTTCCCCGTATTCTCTAGCGCATATTCGCGTAGACGTAGATAGATGAAATACAAACAACTGAAAGAAAAATATTACACAAGTACCTGTTTAAATTGCAGCAGGAGTAGCTAATGGCCGACAACAACGCAACAATGAAAAATTTATAAAATGGCGAATACAGAAGAACAAAGTCCGTCCTAGAATTCCACACAACTCAACCTGTAATAACAGTTCTTACCTGCTGTTGGGGGAAAGGGCAGATCTGCGGAACATCAGAAGGGATCTGCCGACCCAACACCGACTGCTCAACGTGACTGAGTACACCTACAGGACGTATGAAACCAAGGCAATCCGGAAACAAATCCGATTACAGATCGTCCAGAACTGGCAGACGAGGTGGCACCAGGCTGTAACTGGGCTCATCACTAAGAACTTCTTCCCGAGTGTCATCAAGCGACTGAAACAACCCTGGATAACTACGGATTTCGCCACATCCAAGTTACTATCGGGGTACGGATCATTCTTGGCATATCTAGCCTGATTTAATTTAGCAGAAGATCCATTATGTTGCTGTGAGAACTGCGAAGAAGATCCATGTACCATGTTTTATGCACGTGTGCCAGGCATGAGGAGGGCAGGAACATGCTCAGAGTGGCTGCGGTGACGGAAGACTAACCCTATGCCACGGACTTAACCTTCTGGACAAGAAAGAACAACTTTGAGGCATTCAAAACAATTGCACAGAAAGTTCTTAATGACAGGCGAGAGCAGGACGAGGAAGACTGAAGACTGAAAAATAAGGATGAATAAGTTTAGTGCGAAGAACTGTGCATCTCATTATTTTTATGCTTTCTCACTTGTTTTTGTATATTAAGGACTGTAATTGTGTTTGTAACAAAGGACGAAAGAAACACTTCAGAGCCAAGTGAAAAGAAGTAGTTAATTAATAATTGTACGTATAATTGTAAATTTAAATGTAAAACTTGTAGTTTTTCTTCGGGTATAGCGTACTGCTCAGGGACACTGGGAAAATTTCATATTGGTAACAAAAAAATAAAAAAGGAGACAATCCGCAACGTTGGGTTGGACGCAGTACGCTCGAAGTGGCATTATTTAGGTTATTTGACTTCACGTCCAGTGACTTCTTCTGTGGGGGTACAGTCGGTCAAATAAAAAACGTCGGGCGTTATTTGATAAAGTATCACGGACGAGCATATGCCCATGAACCTGAAGACTTAAGGTTACGTTCACACATGCCTCTTGTCTATCCATGTAGGCCTATTTTCTTGATTATTTGGTCAGTTTTGTTCCAAAACGAACATATATAGAAGGCTGTGGCTAAATGCCTCACATCCGCCATATTCTTGGTTCCAAATTCTTATAATATTAATAATGAGAAGACTACTACCCGCGCGCGATATCTTGAACGCTGGTTTTAAGGGGAAGCGAGGGTTGGGGCGAAGAAAACTTAGCTAGCCCGCCAGTCTTTCTGCAGTATTGTCAACCAAAGAAACCACATTTCAGCAGAATCGCGCATATGGTAAGGGCACATCAAAAGCGTAAGTATGAGGTATGTGGACAAACAATAAATTGGATGCCGAATTGAATGATTACTTACGATGAATCATTCTAACTATTTTATGTAGTGACAATATACATCGATTTTAATGCAGTGCAATCATGTAACGTGATGACGGTATTGCGTAACAATTACTTACACGTCATAAGGGTTTGGTTATCAAATAAATAATTTTCCTCCGGGAATAGAATATTATATGATATAGACTCAATGTTTTTACACAGGATGAATAGTTTTAAGCATAAAGAAGAGTCTTAGCAGAACATGCTTCATCATTTCATGTTGTAGGCTAAAACATAAAAGAGGTAAGGCATCTAAAAAGTGGAGAAAACTATAGGCCTAATTTTAAACATATTTAATACGTTTTGTGAAAAGTTCACTCAACTTTCAGTCCATGAAATTGACATCAGAGTTCACGGGAGTGTCAGAAATCAGCACATAGGCCTACTGAATTCAAAAAGAGGCGAGGATAGTGTTGGATGTACAATAACGTGTTTGTGAAATCAGCAATTCGCAAAATTGTATTTTTCCCCCGTAACTCCATGCGTCAGAAACGATAATGTCAATAAATAAATAAGGATCCTGAGACAGAATGAAAGCTTAGTATTGAAGCCACTAGATGTCACGGTGTATAGCGTACTTCGAGTTTCAATGTTGTCAGCTCTCTCTACGGAATTGAACGAAACCTACCGAATGAGGACTAGGGAGCCGAGCGCCCAAGAAATCGCGCGCGGGTAGTATGTTGTACCAGTCTTTAACCCAAGATATTATTGACCCAAAGGATTTGCAAGTTATGTGATAAAAGTCGAACGATCTTCAAGAATAACAATGTTAAACAGTGAATTTATAACAATTTATTTAGAATTTGAAAGCATTAACAAATTAGACGTAAATAGGGTCCGGCAAAGAATTGAACACTACAGTGGAAATTTAAATGTTGTAGCACTCTTGCATTGGAAACCCTGATATTGAAAATCTGAGGGTGAATAAAATAAAACAGCAGATGTAAAACTAAGTTACGTAGAAATTAGTCAGGAAATTTGTGTTTTGCCATCCCTTATCGGGGAAACGAATAAATGAAACCGATGAACAAACAAAACGAAAACATTGACTGAAGTGACCTAAAAGGAAACTAATTTAAAACTGGTGGGTGAAAAATATAAGTTCAACCAAACATAATATAGATATGAAAAATAATAAAAGCAACAAAACCCACGATGAAATAAAGACCATGGACGTCGGCATGATGACCTAATGCACCAATCCTGCTACCTGTCTATGCGTATGGATGGAGATAGCTAGCGTTACGTTTAATTTTCATGCGAACTGCTAAACAACTATTTGAAATATTTTTCAGTGGGGATTCTCTTAAGGGTAATAAAATAGCAATTTGAATATGAAATAGGCTGCCATAAAATGTGTATTAAAGCTGCCATTCAATCGCTTTCGAACATTAAACTTCTGCTACCTACCTTATAGGGCCTATCAGAGTGGTTTATCTATATTTTGTCTTAACAGCCCAAGTATAAGTGGAAATGGAAGAAAAGACCTTACGGTCTTAACTTTCTCCAGGTTAAATAAAACTTTTATTATTATTATTATTATTATTATTATTATTATTATTATTATTATTGTTATTGTGTGTGCTATTGCTATTGATCTCTTCAAGAAGTCTAATGCTCTTTCGGCCTTATTAATTTCAAATCCCACGCACGCATGTTAAGAAAGGTAGTTAAATGCACACTTTATCGACCGAATTCATGTTTTACGCTTGAAGAATTGAAGGAAGCCGATTTCCCATAAAAAGAAGAGAAAGATTGATAGATGACCCTAGCAACATTACTGGATGAAGTGAATACAGATGTGAAAAGTGTCTCAACAATTTATTGATTGAACAGCCTAGCTCCATTATTTGTGGTGACTTCCTTTTCACCGTCAAAATATGATGTCTAGTTTTGTAGCAAACTGGATGCTTCTACACGGGCTGCGGCAATTCCTTTATAAATTTTCATGTCGTGTAGTAAAATATGTAGGCCTATCAGTAACTATCTTAAATAATATTCCTTACTATCACAAACAAGTTGATTGTAAAATATATTTACATTCACTGCAAAATGAACCTGTCTGTTTACGTGTTCTGTTGTTTTGTAATCTCTCGTTTATACTGGGTTCTCTAATTGCAATTTATGTTACTTCCTCCAACTTAATAGAGAAATAAATAGTAAAAATAACTTATTAAAAAAAATCACTACGCGTGAAAAAACATTCGAAATGCTTTTCTCACTGCATGCCATTGAGATTAGGAAATATGTTGGTTAAAATATTTAAATATTAAAGTATTATTATTTTAAAGTTGAACAAAATGTTTCGATTCAATACCTAGATCTAAATCCACATACGCAATTCCATTAATAAACAATGCATAACAACAAACAAATGACATTTGTTGCGATTATGGTCAAATTTAAAGCAGAATTTAACGTTAAAATACCTCAACCATCAAATAAATGAAAAAAGTAGAATTGCTTAGAATTTCTATTTAAATGTATAGACCTATAAATTTATTATATGAGAAATGAAAAGATGAATTGAAAAATATTTCAAGCGTAAAATATGTTTAAAAATAAAATAAAGTTGAGTTTTTGACATTTCTGTTTTGGTCCGTGCATTTATTGAATCTTCATGTAATACTACATGACATTTTAATGTGAGAAACCTACGTTTCATTTTGAATTACTTAAATTACTTACTTACATTATTTAAGATCGTGCCAATATTAATGTACTACCTGACACGTTTTTTACAGCCTGAAAGGTGGTTTCGCTTTACTCCTGTCCTAGTAAGTACAACTGTGCTAAAGCTATAACCTACATATCACCAAATCATATAGTCTGCAAATATCATTAATTACCGGTGTATATTTTGTTCAGCATTTCGTATGTGATTATAAGCGACTGAATAATAATGTTCTGAATATCACACAGATAATTTCCAGTTTTCTAGTCTTTTGTCAGAATGGAAGAAGTGCTAATATTTCATAAGGATTTACTAGTACAGTGGTTCCAATATGTTTTTGTCTGGAACTTACGGTCTGTCACCTATTCGGCAAAAGGAATTATGATATCCATAAATGTCTGAGGGACGGTTTATATTCGTGTTAAGCTCGCTGACAAACTGAAACTGAATAAACAATAGCCTATCTTCGATAGGGAAAGGTATTATGGCATATTCTGTGCAGTAATTGAATATAACATTCAGAAGGTATTTTTATATTTTTAAATATTCTTTTAAATTTTTAATTTTTTAAATTTTTAATTTTTATACAGAATACTCCTCAGACAGAAAATTTCATGGTGACTATACAATTCTGTTTCACTCATTTATCGGGATTATATTTCCGTCGATACTGAATAAGATTTCCTGCATCTTCTGGTGCAAAATTGTTATATTCTGCAATAACTTATGCGTACATGCACCTTACAGAACTGTTATTAAGGGCCAGTATGGTACTTTATGAGTTTGTGTGGGGTACGAAAAATGTCTGTCAGTCTGTCTGTCTGCCCGTGTGTCTGTACGCGCCATAACTCAAATACGCTTTATCGGATTGTCATGAAACTTGGAAAACACATTTATAATGTCCATGGGAAGAACCCTATTGATATTGAACCAAATCGGTTCACCGGTACCGGAGTAAAGTCCAATTTAGTGTCTCTTTTAATAGTATTATAATAGAAAGGCGCCATAACTCAATACGCTGTATCGGATTTCCATGAAACTTGGTATACGCATTTATGACGTCCATGAGAAGTATGATACCATGTAGGGTGGCCAGGTCCTTTCGCGGGATGGGAATGAGGACACAACACCCAGTCCTGAACCAGGGAGGAACTTTATATCTCTGTAAAATCCCAAACCCGGGCCATCCAGGTTGCTCGCAGTCACGCTACCAACCCACCCACGGCAGCGGACTAAAATTAAATAAGATGTAGAAAAACAAAACTTACCTGTTGGGAAGAGACAGACATGACATAACCATTATTTAAAACTTTCATTTAAATGTAATTTGTGAATACAAATGATTGTGGACTATTGCTAAGGATTCACGCAGAATTTGTAACCAAATGTCAACTAGAAGACCTGTCTGGAATCCAAAGCGAGATACTGACAGAGAATTGTGTAGTGTTACCCAGAATTGTTCAATGACTTCCCAATGCTGGACGTTATATTTTCTGCAAAACAATCACAGCAAAGTACATAATGATGTTTATTTCTATTCATTTCTACAATATTCAATAATGTTTCAGTAGTCAAAAGTATTTTAACACCCCAGTACGTGTTATCATGTAGCCTAAAACGCAATAATGACCGTTTAAAACAATATAGCATAGCTAAAAATATATTAAACCCACGAAAACCTGTTTTATTAGAAGAAAAGTTATTTCAGATTTGTTCTTTTTAAACACATTAATATCCCAGTTACAATGATTTCATATATTTCAACCTAATACGATAAACATTTGCGAATATACTCACACACACACACACACACACAAAACATGTAGACCTATTCTATATTGCTTTTTAAGTTACTTATTGTGTTCTGAAATATAACACAATATTAAATTATGTGTACACATTGTATGAATGAAAAATTCCACGATTCTAAAATGTGTATTTCGTAGCTTTCATTTGTAACATTGTTCCCTCCCTACACCCCCGGCTTTGTAGGGCGGTATAACGTAGTAAAAACAATGAATCTGCATGTTTAAGTGAAGACTTCCTTGTCACAATAATACATGAAATCCATGTATGCTAACATATAGAGTTTTTTTAGTTATATGGACAACTACAGGGAATATAACAAGAGTACTTGTTGTATTAAAAAAACAGCTATTTATCTAAATTACAATACGCTTGAGCGGGTAAATTTAATAAAATTTAGTTCCTCCCGTCTACACAATTAACTGGGGAATTTTAGTGTGTCGTTTCTCGTTCCTACTTATTCAAAACTCTTTATTTTCCTTTCTTAACCTACCTTTTGGAATATTCGTTGGTATGAATGCTATATCTGCAATCTTCGTGCACATAAATCTGAGATAGTATGAGTGGGTACACATGCAAAACTTATACCAATTTTAAATAAAATTAATGGTGTTATTCGACACGAATGTGAAAGTTTGACTCAACCTTCAAGGTCACATCGCCTATGTTTGCATTGACATGACATTTTACTCCATCAGAAATCACCAAGTTATTATTTTTTAGCCAAAGCTTCAAAACAATACAATTTTTAGTAAGAAGTCTAGACATAAAACTTATACATACGTATATTTATATGTAGTCTACTGTAGGCTATATGTATATGTATATATTGAATGTCCTCATGAATATAAAATACTCAGCACTGACGTAATAAACACAAATTCACTAATCAATTCTTAGACATCTTGAAGTAAATGTAGAACTATTAACTAAAAAAACACAAAGCAAAATTCCCACATTAACACACTATTGAAATAAAATCTTTACGCCACTCCATTTTTACTAACTATGCTATCAGTCACATGAAAAATAATTCATATGACTATGAAATAGAGTTTGATAAAAATTGAAAATGTTAAAATTCCTTACGCTCTTTTAATTCAAAATTTCTCATAGTAGTGGTAGCTGTTATCGTTATCTTGGTGATTTTAAAAATGTTGTCGACTTAAAACATTCCTTCTGTTGGCAGTTATGACATTGGGCTTATTTTTGAGACTCTCAAAAGTAGGTATAAAATAGTATTTTTAACTTTCCTTTTCCTTTCACATCTTGAAATATGGTGTATTTTTGAAAGTAAAGTTAACTGTCTTTGTTTCTTAGCATCATACTGTTTTGTCCTTCATAACTGAAGAGAAAGTCACGCAATCTTTACCGTGTTTAGATGAAGGGACAAAGCTTTATATTTTGTGAAAATATTCTCACAACAGTGAAAACGAAAGTTGAATATTGTCTGAATTTTGAACAAAGGGCCCCTCCACAAGTTGCCTTCTCCCCATTATAGCCCAGTCAAATTAGACCAAAAAAGATGGTTTTGCTGAATTAAATCATGTAGTTCCAAATGTTTCACGAATATGTAGTGAGAGGTCCCCTGAACACGCCCAATATTTTCCCGCCAATTTCAGGTTTCCGCGGGGTGTGGAGGGGAGGCTCAAAGGTCCCTTTTTTCAGTTTTCGGCGCAAATCTCGAAAACGGTGCACCGTACAGAAAATTTTATTCTTTCTAAAATTGAAGCTTATTACATTCCCTACAATTAGGTATGTTCATATTTATCTTTATGTGTTACTGACTCAGAGAATGAGCCGGTGAAAGTGGAAAATTTGCAGAAAATTTTGTGGCGCCTCACGTTTTTCGTCAAACTTACCCTTCCAATTCTTTTGTTTTCCATTTTACAGGGAACATGTGAGAAAATAAGTTGTAGAGGTTTAAATTTCCTTCAAGAATATATATATATACATTTGCTAATTTATCTTCAAGTAGTCAAAATTTACAACAATTTTATATTTTGGGGTCGATTTCGAGATTCCGCTAGTATACTGCTTGTCATTTTATTTCCATTTTCAAGGGTTTTAATTCTCTGTATCATGTTATTTATTATCTATGTAAACGTAATGGTATTTATTAGCCATATAACTAATCATGTGTAGTATATAATATATTAAATAGCTAATAATGCAAAAGTAAAAAAGAGGCTTACACAACCTAATATCCGCTCACCCTTCCATCCTATCATGTCATTTAAAGCTGTTCATACTCAAACTCATACTCCTCACCGTACAACTCTTCCAACTCCTCTTGAACGGAAGCACTGTTAGTGCAAGCGCTGTGGCAATTGCCACAGACTGGTTAGCAGTGGATGCCGGTTTTCCGGCATGCACATCTCATACAGCAGCCTGTGGTACAACGACAAAATATGGAGTTGAGCAAGCTGTCAGGTGCAATAGGGGCCTTGGTATTAATAGCAGTCAGATATCCCCCATCTTCTCTTGTCCAACCCCAACGTTCAGGTTCGAGAGATTCATTTCCAAACCACTGTTGGACCTGTAGAAACACTATGTACGAGTGATGTAGAGCAGCATCTTTCGTAGGGGGCAATGAAGACAATTAGCTTTCATCTTGGCTGACGATTTGAGGAAGCACATGTACTTCTGAATAAAACAGAATAGAATAGAATATTTATTTATCAAACAGCATGGTTCAACGAAGTTAGTACATGCAATACAAAATGAAATGTACCGGTACCTGTGATGATTGAGGTCATGCTCGAGGCTTGGGGCCTGATACATCAGGAGGAACATTTGTTCCCAAGCTTCAGCAATGTATCCTGGCGTGGATGTGGAGTTGTAAAACACTTCAGCGATGTTTTTGGTTTCGTTAGGAAACAGCTGGAAACATTTAGCTATGGCTGCTTTACTATATCCATAAATTGCCGAAGTGGCATCGCATCCAGTGAAGCAATGGATAAAGAGAATGTACTGGCTGAATAGCAAAGCCTGAAGCTGTTGGGAGGAGTAGGCCTACAACCTGTCTTCTGTGCTGCCTCACTTTCATGGCTTGTGGTGTGAGTGACACGAGCAAGACGAGCAGGTCTATGTCTTCGCCAACCACCATTACATTTGAATTAGAGGTATTTTCTACTCCACACCTGACAATGCTGCAGTTAGCGTCTCCTTTGTCTATGGTGAACTGTATACCTGTTGCACCCAAGGCCTGCGCTAACATACTAATCAGCTCGGTTTTGTTCCTTTCGAACAGTAGCCACCATATTCTCATCAAAGTCTACATCCACTGATGTTTTGCTTGATGCCCTCCGATGTTGTTCGGCTCTTTTCGTGGAATTCGTGTCTTCGTAATCGTCAAAATCCACATCAGAGTTGTAGCGGTAATGGTTGATGATGTAAGACACATATTGATCGCAGATGGAGGCGAACTTGCTGTTGTTCTTCCACTTTATTTTATGAAGGTGGAAGCCACCATCGATTTAAGCTGACTTTTTTTTCATTTTCCTCATGATCCCTTCGTCAAAAATAATCATGGGGTATGGGGCTAACTCACACTTCAACACCTCCTCTACATCCTCTTTAGTTTTCTTGGTAATTATGGTCCTCTGTAAAATCATTAAAGGCTCCACCACCACAACTTCGTTGTCAAGTTTGACATTGTTGCTCATAGCAGCCAATGGGACTATTGCGTTCTTCTCACACTGCTTCATTCCTGCAAAGCTCATTCCAACAAAAGTTTCCATTGTACGGGTTCTGATGTCCACTGCTTGGTAACAGTTGATTTGTTGGTTTCTATTACTCCGGTTGAAAGGGACATCAAAAAATCGAGTACAGCAAAAGGCGGGTGATCATCCAACCACTGAGCAAGCTTAGTTAAAACCGTCGTACATTAACTACGTAAACTACGTCGATTAGCTAAACAATAAGTAACGTACATAAAAGTTTACATTTCATACATATGTAGGCCTACATACACTCATATATATATATATTAGTTATATGGGTAATTTCATACACACATTCATATAAGTTATATAATATTAGTTATATGAGTAATAAATACCATTTATGTTTACATAAACAATAAATAAAGTGATACAGAGAGTTAAAACCCTTGAAAACGGAAATAAAATGATGAGCAGTTCACTAGCGGAATCTCGAAATCGACTCCGAAATGTGAAAACGCTGTAACTTTTAACTATGTGAAGATAAATTACCAAATGTGTTTATATTCTTGAAGGAAATTTAAATTCCTACAACTGCTTTTCTTACACGTTTCCTGTAAAATGGAAAACAAAAGAATTGGAAGGGCAAGTTTGACGAAAAACGTGAGGCGCCACAAATTTGTCTACAAGTTTTCCACTTTCACCGGCGCATTCTCGGAGTCGGTAACAAATAGAGATAAATATGAATATACCATTTTATAGGGAATTTAATAAGCTTTAATTTTGAAAAGAGTAATATTTTGTGTACGATGTACCGTTTTCGAGATTTGCGCCGAAAATTGAAAAAAAGGGACCTTTGAGCCTCCCCCACCCCCCGTGGCACCTGAAATCGGCGGGAAAATATTAGGCGTGGTTCAAGGGACCTCCCACTACACATTCGTGAAACATTTGGAACTACATGATTTAATGCAGCAAAAAATTCTAATCTGACTGGGCTATTAGGCCTACTGATTTTGTTATTGACGCAGTTGAGACGAATGGACGCTATGGAGCAGTTTTTTTTTTTTTTGTTAGACCTAATTTTTTTTTTATTATTTAATTTTATTTAAATTACATTTACAAACTTATGTACAAATACAAGTACAAAAATACACAGATAAACAAAAAACATTTACAAATTTCAAAATTAAAGTAGGCCTACAATACTTTTTAAGAAAAGAAAAAGTAAGAAAAGAACCAAATATTTATTTAGAAATACACCCGAATGAGCAAACTGCTCGTGCTCGGGTGTAGATTCAGAACATCAGAGTGGAGAAAGAGGAGAAACAAAAAACAAAGTGAGAAAGAATGACACACTTATAAAAAAGGTGAAAAATGTTAAAATGAGCTAGAAAAAGAAAAGACAAATTTATAAAAAGGAGACAAAAAATATTAAACACAAATACATACAATAAATAATAATAAAAATAAATGACTTAAAGCTAATAAAATTACAAAAAATGTTTTACATACTTATTAAATTTAAAATTGGGGTAATCTGCGAGATCGGGGTATCTACTGATCATAGAGTTATAGAAGCGGGGACCAAAATTAATGCTATGGTTTAATCCTGCTGATGTGAGACATTTGGTTTCTGATAGAAGTAGATTATTATTTCTTCTAGTGCTGTATGCATGATCACCGGATTTGTATTTTGCACGATGTTTGTGAAAATATTTTAATAAAGAAAATTTGTAGAGTTGGTCAAACTTAAAAACATTAAATTTTGAAAGTATTAGACTAGTTGGGTAATCAATGTGTTTTCTTAGACAGATTTTTATTATTCTTTTTTGTAAAATGCAAAGTGGTTCAAGAGTAGTTTTCGCTAATCTTCCCCAGGCAAGAATGCCATATTGCATAATGGACTGGATCAGGGCTAGATAAACGGAACGAAGAACAGTAATGGGCATACAGTGACGTAAAATGACAAATTTGTAAATTGTTCTGCGTAGTCTATTACTTTAATCCCTCAAATTCCTGTAGTTACTAAAGGAACATAGTGATTTTAGTTTGCTTCTTGTTAATGGTCATTATTTCACGTTGACTATAGTGATTGATTCCTCTCGGATTTTAAAATTAAAAGTTTGGCAAGCGGTCAGTAGTTCACATGGTTCACATTGCAGGACAAGACAGGATGGAATTCACCCTTAAATAACTGTAGAGAATTACGATACTAGAGTTACAGACATCTCAGAATATGTAATTACTATATATTTCAATCAAGTGAACGTCTTCTTTATGTCATAACAGAACTTAATTTTTTAACTGCTGGTAGGAAGAAGGTTAGAATGATTTAAAGAAATGGGGGACTTATGATTATCATCATCGAAATATAACGATAATTCTCGGTGCACTGTATTTGTCAAAATGTGAAGTACTATGAATATGAAATATGTTCACTCGAGTTTGCAATATAATTTTATCTGTAGCTAGCATTTATTTTGCTTTGTCAGAAACAGTGGAGTTTCTCAAATGTGTTTTATGGCAATCATGTTACATTGCTGCAATTTATCTTGTACTATGATCTGTAACTCAGAAAAGTGTCGTAAGATGTCTCAGCTGATCTTTCACCCTGGATTAAGATTGTTTCCATTTGACCCATAATTAGTCATTTTTCTTTCTCAGACGTTGCGACTATGTGCGCATCCGCTCAAGAAACATATATATTGCCAACAAAATTAAAAACTACAACTTTTTAAAGTTGGTATTTTTGCTACTTGTGAAAGCTGTTCTACTTGATTAGAGCTTTTTCATTGAAAATTTTGTTATCCGCTATATTGCAATCAGTTTTAAAAAGTGTTCAATACACATACATCAAGCGCATTGGAGAATCTTGCCTTCGGCTAGTCTTTCCAAACTCTTCCTCGATTCCCCAATGATTCACTTTCCCCACTTGTTTTGCAATAGACGATATTCACGCAATGGATGGGTTTTTACAAACATGATGTTACTTGTAAGAGAGAAATACAAAGTGCATTAAACTGAATTAATTGCATGGCAGTAGCTCAGTAATGTTATATAAACGCTGCGGTGTGTTAACTTGTAGAGATAACAGATGGATCCCTCGTCATAAACCTATGCCCATTAACATGCGACAGACAATGCAGAGTGTAGAGTAATGGAATCATAAAACAATACGCTTGACCCGAAACTATCATTTTTATGAGAGGGAGCTACATTCAACAGAACTGGTCCAATGAAACCTCATTTCCGATTGTGGGAGTGAAGTATTCTGCTACAAGGTATCTCTATATGTTCGCACTTTTATCATGGAACATTTACTACTTCTTGTGTCAATGCAAAAACACGCACGAAATGTGTTGTGTCGACAAAAATCAGATTCACCGGTGTACAGATAAGCTATAGGTTGATGATATACTTGAGTGTAACATAGCCTACAGATAACATTAAGCTTATAAAATAAAAGCAGTCCCTTTACCACGATCACACACGAAATATTACATTTCCAATTTTCAAGTTTACGAGTGAGACGTCGAGGGCATACACAAGGGTCATCTGCCGTATTAAAAACGTTAAGAGAGGAGAGTTATGCAATATGGGACACTGAATGGCAAGCCACAACTAAGGGTCAAGAAACGAAGAAATACTTTCCGAGTGTGGTGCAAAGGCTATCCTCCAATATTTATCCTACAGTAGGGCTTACTACTATGCTGACAGGACATGGACCAATAAAAGCCTATTTTCATAGATTTAAAATAACGCAAGATTCCACTTGTCCCTGCAACGAAGGAGAAGAGACGACTAACCATCTTCTGCTGGAATGTTCGAGGTTCAACAGAGAACGAGCTCAACTAAAGGCCAGCATAATTCGAAACAGAGGACAGTGGCCACCTAGATATAATGATTTAGTCATAAAATACCTAAAAGACTTTAACACATTTATTAAAGCAATGGACTTAAAATAAATAGATCAATGGATTTCAAATAAATAGATAAGTAAATATACGGACTAGGATAGGGATATAGTAGATGTAGTACATAACTAATAAGTATGAGACTGATATCTGTAAATTTGTAAATTACTGTAGATAAAGTAGAACAAAATTAGAAACTAAGCCATATTGAAATATAATATTGTATTAATTAACAACATAAGGATTACACCAAAACATGTAATATTACTATTGTAATGGAACATGTTGATGTTATACAATAAAAAAAAATAAAAAAAAAAAAAAAAAAAAAAGGTCATCTGTTTTATACAGTGCGTATCAAACATGAAGCTGCCTGGAATCGGATGGCGATCGCCGAGACGGTTTTAGCTACCTCCGCTACTTCCATCTCTCGCTGAAGATTCAAGTAAGAGAATACTCAAACGGGAAGAAGAATTTTAGTATTGAACTCACCTATCTTAAAGTGGATGCTGAAAATGCTGTCTTCTCTGATCTAAATGTACCTGACAATGATGCATAACTTTTAACGTGGACGGAATTTCGAAATTTTTGGGAAAGCACGTTTGCGATAATCTTCAAGTAACGTAACTTCTTTCGCGTAAAAGAAGGTAACGCGTTTGCAGCATGGGTTTCCTAGTTTCAAGGGCATTTTTGCGGCAAGACTCAGAAACATGTGGTGACTGACTAAGGGGTGTGAAAATTTTTCTTATAACACTTAGCTCACATTTTCCTTCCCATTTCCACAGGATTGGGACTGTCCATGATTTGGTTGAAAATGCGGCTACTCGTTTGATATTCATAGGCTATAAATCTACTTCTTGTTGCATTGAATTCCACCCCCAATACTTCAATGTATTGCAAGAGTTCGAAAGGTCAAATTTATAACTTTGAATAATTAAAAACTTATTTCTCCTTTTGGTTTCAATAACTCTGTCAATTTTTACGTCCATGTTGCTACAGGAAACGTTAGTGAGTAGATGTAGCCTAGGTTGTGGGAGAGAAAACTAACCATTATGATATCAATGGTACCAACTTTAATTTATAACATTACGGAGTAGTTCTAAAATATCAACATTCTTCTACATTGATAGTACATAATTTTTATCTGCACGATAGGCTTATTTCATTTTCAGGTTGTTAAGTAACGACTGTCATTTTTTTATGTTTTACTTTCCCTTTGTTTTTTGTTAGACTGGAAGTTATAAAATCTGATATAAACAATCTGATATAAACAACGTCATTCCTTTGCTCTAATATGCCAGGAAAATACTTTTACCTGCCGGGGAATTACGGAATTTCCCCTAGCCCTTCCCCTACTTAATTCACATACTGATGAGTTGTAACGTGAAGAAATAATGGAAAAAATAATAATCGGAGCGAAGCATAAAACTGAGAGCGTTTACTGTTCACTAAAGTTTATGGTTATGAGGTCAGGTCTAATGATAGTACTTTTGGTAGACTACAAATTTTAAACTTAAGCCAGGTCCTAACGGAACCCAATTTTTGCTTATCAAAAAGGGTATCAAACAATCAAGGAGAAAGTTCATCTCATGTTAAGTCTACGGGTAAGTTTTTCATGCCTATTTCACACCATAAATGACTGAATGTTTTGAATTTAACTAGAAGCTTAAAAAAGTTGAGTTAAAAAATCAATTTAAAAATATTCAATATGTTAAGTTAATGGAACAATTTATTTAACAATAATTCACGCACAAAAAGTTATTAAAAAATTCAATAGAAATTAAAAATGAAATAGTAACTGGCTTCGCTCCTATTTTGTTGCAGTTCAGCTTCTTCAGGCGGGAAAGAGAAAAATTAGATGCTTACAGAAAATAAAGTAATTCAGTTTGGGATGTTTTTCAAGGTCAACCACCTTTGGTCGTCTCAGAATTTACAGACTAATAAAATAACCGAACAAAACGCTGCCGTATCTTTTCTTAGTACAGAACAAATGAAATGAAACTACCCTGACTGAAGACTTTATATTTTAGGGTTGCCTTTGAATCTAAAAAAAGGATAAATGTAAATAAAACATTTCCCCCTTCCTTTTCGTGTCCTGTAGCCCCGTTATCAAAAAATAGTTACGCTATTATAGTAAACAAGTAAACAGATCAACGACTTGACAACAGGCCACCTGCCACCTTGTTTATGTAATTCCTGTTCTTTTGGAAAACCCTTACAACACGGAACACAACATTTTTGGGTAATTTTAACTAACTTAATACAATGTAAACACAACACTGGGAAAGTGAACGGCGTATGCAGTTGAATACACGCGGAGTAACAAGGGCTGGCCTTTTGACGTCACACCCCCTTCCATCAACCTTCCGCGCTGAGTAAAATGCGCCATGGCCAAACCGACTAAGTAATTTATTGTTATATCTCATCAAATGAAACATTCTTGCTGACCACCCTCATTAGTTTTTGTATTCAGTCATTAAAACTAACAAGGCACTTGAAATTCAGATCTCGGTTTATGAAGAGATGGT
This sequence comes from Ectobius pallidus, assembly GCA_964059195.1. NCBI lineage: Eukaryota > Metazoa > Arthropoda > Insecta > Blattodea > Ectobiidae > Ectobius > Ectobius pallidus. The sequence continues at coordinate 36,987,101 of CAXKWD010000006.1, forward strand.
AAGCCATTGTTCTCATTGCCTACGATGTCATTAAGAAGATCTTATTAGTAGCAGGAAGTATCAAGACAATGGACAGTTTCTTGAGAACTTGAACATACTGAAGGTGTAGATTAACAGCTCAAATACAGAAGAAAGAATCGCGTACTAGATTTAATTCCAGTCCTAAAATGATGTACTGTACAAGAGAAACTTAGTGTAAACATAGAGTATACAAGCCACAATGAGTAATTAAAGGTTATACAATTGGCTTAAAGGCAGAAACGATAGGATGTATACAATTAAATGAACTCGTTCACAGCCTACATAGAGAATTTAGTAGTCTATAACTCTACTAACAATTAGACCTCACCATAGCAGAGAGTTATAGGCCTACTGTGCGCCGAGGGTTAATCTAGTTGCATACATCTGTACAATCTGATAATCATTTCGATTAATGGAAGCTCTTTTTGTTTTTGTTTCTTTTTTATTTTCTTCCTTTCTTCTGAGTTTTTTTTTGCTACATACCGATTAAATGTGTCTTATGGGGGTCATTTCCTAAAACTGCATTTAAAGGAAATAACTTAGATGTAACGGAATTACGTCGAGTCTGAACAAACGAATGTAGAAACCACGGCCTCAATAAAATTATTCCATTCATATATTGATTAAAGAGGGCCATGAGTGTAATGGAATTAGCTGTTTGTAAACAGAAATTTAGCAGAAAAAAAATATGATAAATTGTAACCTCTTGCAAGGTTATTATTAATATCATTATTATTATTATTATTATTATTATTATTATTATTATTATTATTATTATTACTAGCCCAATAACATCCCAGTGCGGGCAAGGGCCTCCTGTTACAGGGTGGCTTACAAAAAAGTGCCTCGGACGAGCCTTTAGGTGACACTAAAAACTTTCACACAAGTTTCTTAATGCTTGTAGCTTCTTTCCACTTTTGTCTGTTTGCTGCTTTTCTAGACACTGGCCTCCTAGTCGATTTTTAAAAATATCACACCATCGCGTCCTTTGTCCTCCCACTTTCCTGCTCCATAGCCTGGGTTCCCACACAGTCAAAGCATATGTCCATTTTTTTGGGTCCATTCTAAGCACATGTCCTGCCCAAATCCATTTGGAATTTATTGGTGTTCTCGCTGCGTCTTTCAACTTCGTTGTCTTACGTATGTCTTCGTTTCTTATCCGGTCTCTTCACGTGAGGTTAACTAACTTCCTTTCCATTTTCCTCTGGCAAACTTGTACTTTGGTTATTTCCTTTCTAGTTAGTGACCATGACTACGATCCGTATAGTAGCACTGGTAATATACACATATCCGTAACATCTTTCTTAACCGTCATTTTAATGGATTTATCTAATAAGATAAATTTTAAACTCCAAAATTTCTTCCCTTTCAAGGTTAAAGAATTCTAAAACACACTTTGTAAAACAGGATTCGAATTGTGATTTTTTAAATGTATCCTTTCGTGATGTATTAAGATTTGTAGTCAATGATTAAAATGAGTCAAAGTTTAAAAACTCTTATTGCTACACTTACATAATTTATGTAGGACTAGTTTCTAGGGAAGCAGCTCCCTTATCCTCAGCTGAAGGTTGACTGGTGCTATGCTGGATGATCTGTAACTGGCGCCGTGCTGCCCTCTGTTTTCTCCAGGGTCAAACTGAAAATCTCATCCGTTGGAATTTCAAAATTCATAGCTCTGTCTCTGTTTTTAATTATGAGGATCCTTTCCCAAGCCATTAACCCTTCGATTCTATTCTATTCTATTTTGTGCCCCTTAAGGCGGGGAGGCGGGGTGGGAACGCCCGTAAGCACCGCAGCCGTTCCCGACTTATTGTACCTACCTCCGGGATGGGATGAGTTGCGTGCCCACACGCCGCCCTGGACCCACAAAGCCCCCCGTGGGCCCCCACGGAACTCCCCTACATCCAACAAGCCTAGTACCATGCCACGTGTGCGCCACCCCCTGCGGTACCTCCAACCGGGAGCCCCGACAAGTTCGTGACACACACCACCAACAACCAAGCCATTAACCCTTACGGTCGTTTGACGTGTTTCAATAGCTTAATATTATCCTTGATGTGGTGATCGTGTGTGTAGGCATGGTATGCTATGGCCGATTTATCAGTATGCAACAATCTAACATTCCTCAAATGCTCTTTCATTCTACTTTCTAGGTTCCTCTTAGTTTGTCCTATGTAAATTCTATTGGCAGTCTTGACAGTCCATTTGATAAATACCTGATAATTTCAGTTTTGGCGTACAGTTTCTTAATGGGTGGTTAAGCATATTTCTGAGATTGAATTTGTTCTGTGGAGCCAATTTTATATCCAAGCCTTTAAATACTTTCTCGAATTTTTAAAATGTTCTCGGATGAAATGTGAACTTCTTATATATCTGGACACGTGAAGTCAGAATGAAAAATTCAATTCCATAGCCGGGATTTGAACCAGGATCTTCAGCTCTCCGTGCCGATGCTCTAACCAACTGAGCTACCATGGAAACGTGCCGGTACAACATTAAATTCTCTAACTGACTCACAATCCCAGAATACCACCAGGCGTTCTCAATATGAGATACGAACCCAGTGGCGACTTACAAACTGTAAGTGCTTAAAGACCCGGGCTTTATAGTAAACCACTAGTAGGTCACAGTGGAATGATAATTCTTTCACACTGGCCGTGTGTAGGCTAAGATGGACACGTGAAGTCAGAATGAAAAATTCAATGCCATAGCCGGGATTTGAACCAGGATCTTCAGCTCTCCGTGCCGATGCTCTAACCAACTGAGCTACCATGGCAACGTGCCGGTACAACATTAAATTCTCCAACTGACTCACAATCCCAGTATACCACCAGGCGTTCTCAATATGAGATACGAACCCAGTGGCGACTTACAAACTGTAAGTGCTTAAAGACCCGGGCTTTATAGTAAACCACTAGTAGGTCACAGTGGAATGATAATTCTTTCACACTGGCCGTGTGTAGGCTAAGATGGACACGTGAAGTCAGAATGAAAAATTCAATGCCATAGCCGGGATTTGAACCAGGATCTTCAGCTCTCCGTGCCGATGCTCTAACCAACTGAGCTACCATGGCAACGTGCCGGTACAACATTAAATTCTCCAACTGACTCAAAATCCCAGAATACCAGAATTATCATTCCACTGTGACCTACTAGTGGTTTACTATAAAGCCCGGGTCTTTAAGCACTTACAGCTTGTAAGTCGCCACTGGGTTCGTATCTCATATTGAGAAT